>JAWNNV010000041.1:0-390657 GCA_035044485.1 Scaptomyza reducta
TTGTTTTCGTTACTTCGTTCAGTTACCGTATTGCTGTAAGCGAGATAACAGTGTTCCGACGATGAAGACAGGGCACACAAGCCCAACTGATTGCAGGGCGTATCGCGAATGGTGTGCACAACCTTCATGTCCTGTATGTTGTGTATGTAGAGCGACTCCTCCAAGCAGACAATCAAACGTTCGCGATTCAGCTTAACGGCCAAGATTGTGTTTGAATACGAATAGTTGCAGATCTCGCTCTGCTTCTTGAAATGGCAAACCTTCAGTTTGCGTGGCGCACGCTGCGACACAATGGCAACGAGAGAGCTCTCAAACAAACGTTCGATCAGAAATAGATCATCGCTTTTTGTGTTATAGATTTTGTCCAGCGTTGAGTCCACAGCAATTATAATTTCTATAATAATATTCTTTAACATTATCTTACTTGGCATCATGTTTTGTGTTGTAAAACAGCTGAATGTTAATTATGATAAGTTTAATTATGATAAAATATCTTCCAACCAGATACTCACATAGAGGACAATACAACATTGTATGAAATCATCAAAAAGAATAGTCCCTCGGCCAAAACGGTCAAATTTTCGAAGTAAGACTTCAACTAGATGATCAGAGAGACGATATCCAAAGGAAGTTAAAGCTGTTTTAAGTTCTGGTTTATCAATGTTTCCTGAATTATCACGATCGAATGAACGAAAACAATTTTGCCAATCAGTTACGTATTTCCAAAGCGCTCCAAAGTCTTGAAAAGATACAGTCCCTCTGTTTTCTCGATCAAACATTCCAATCATGAGTCGGACTGTTTCCGGGTTGAAAGCAGACCACGTGCCATTTGAAAGGGCCACTTGAAGCTCGTCCGCAGAAATATGACCGCTTTTATCTCTATCAACCCTATAATTCCATTAACAATTTTGTAGAAATCTATGAAATAAATATATGTTTTTTATATGTATGACTTGTACCCGACTACACTTTGCTGAGGTATTGAATGTTACTAAACATTAATTCTCTAGAACAACCAGATAGTTGATTACTTTTCTAATTATACAACGTACGTGCACCTGCACCTCACGCCCTGACTTTAGAAGTTGCAAGTCCAATAATATCAATAGAAATTAGAAGGTTGTACATAAAAAAAACCTTTACGTCCCATTTAAGCACACTTTCACAATACATATATACACATTATATATAGGTAGAAACATATGCGCTTTATCGTTGTAAGCAGCCTCATAACATTAAATTCTTCAGGTTTATGTTTTCTTATATCCTATTAAATCGCACTGAATTTGCGATCGTCACGGCTTTTTAACGGACCGTTCTTGTCCTGTCTAACCCTTTCGCATATTACATGGATGACACTTCTCAAAAATGCAAAAACGACAATTATCTTATTACATTTTGAAGCTTGCCTTCCCGTGTATTGTCAGAACACTCTTCCATTTATTTAGTTCATCGTTCCAAGTAGTTCTTAGTTAAGTTGTGGGTTTTTGCTTGTTGTTCCGGTAAAATTTAACAGTGAGGGGCGGTTTATGGCACTGTTGGGATATTTTTTATCGTGAGCAAACTTGTATGTACTAAATAGACAAAAAAAGAAAAGAAAAACTAAGGCTGTAGCCAAGTAAGCTCGACTGTCATTATGTCTGAAATACTGCAGCTGTTGTTAATAACTAAATTTTAATTTTCCAAATCTCTTGTATTGCCCAACCGATATTAATGAAAATCTATATATACTTTATGGGGAGGATGTGCTTCCTTCTATCTGTTATATACTTTTGCACACATTATACCCTTTGTACGTTTCAATGGGTCTTAAAGTTGCAAAAGTAACTCAGACTTTGAAATATGTGGGTCAGTATAGCTTAATCATATAATGATTTGCGAATAATTTTGTAAGATATAATGAGTCGTTATACGCACCTAAACCAGTAGTTGATCTTTTGTGGCGAGGTTGGTATTATATAAATAAATAAAAAAAAATTGTAACAAATACATGAAGCTTATTGTAAAGTTAGGGATATATTCCAGCATTTTGGATTTAAAAAAAGTCAAAATAGGTTTAATTAATGTGCAAAGAAGTAATAATGAAATTCATATTTCATAAGTAAAAACCCTTCATTTTTATTACAAATCAAATAATAAGCACAAAACATATAACAAATCAAATTAAAATTAGAAATAAAAATTTTGCAACTATTCATCGGTACTTGATGGCAAGCGCGCACGTTTATTATGGTCTTGGCCAAAATTGTTTTTCATAATACATATTTCTATTATCTCTTTATTTTGTGTGTGTCTGGGCTAACCCATTAATCTGTCTTTATTATATGTATTTAATTGTCGCCGTGTAAGTGTGTTTGAAAATGGGTAAAATAAACTATGCACTATAAGCATACACACCCACACACATACTTGCAAGCAGTGACTGTACGCGTTAAGTATAGTAGTTCAGGGTAGATCAGTATTTCTCGACTCGAGCCTTCTTACTTGTTATACCCTGAACGCATTGAAAATGGGTAAAATCTTTCAAAATCGATAACTCTTTCCGTTTCCGATATACAAATGTGATCGGTAACAACAAAATCTTGAATTTGACGAAATAATGACAATCTGTGAATATTTTATTGAAATCGGTTGAGAAACACCGGCGATATGGAGCATTGAAATTAAGATAGTTTGCACTTGCAAGCAATAACTGTACGCGTAAAATATATGATTCAGGGTATAGTCTAGTTGGGATTTCTCGATTACTTATTATATTACGCTGTGTGTGGCTTTATAGCAGGCATTTTTCGTGTTATTTGCTATTTAATTATTTTTCGTTCTGTTCTGTTTGTCGATTAGAGAGAAATAAATAATTTGAACAGTCTACGGTAATCACAAAAGTATTATTGTATCATGCCTTTGATTTTACATTCAAAGCTGGTCTGGGGCAGCCCTAAAGTACATGCAGTCATTACATACATATGCTTGTATATGTTTCTTGTTTCTTAACAAGCATCAGTGGACATACCTTTGAAATACGTCCCAAAGAAACGATTGATCAGGCATTCCACTTTGATGGTATGACATACTCTATAATCTATAATCAAAAATTGACAAAATGAAATGAATTGATTTTAATCAAAACCCACATAAAATAAGTTTAATGAAAAAATATGAATCACAAATTAAACAAGTGATGGCTCTTCCGTTAAGTTTCAATATCGATAGCTTATAATCGCTTATTAAAAACTATTTATCGCATACGCGCGGTTGTGTTTTTTCCGTCATTTCAGTTTATTTAAATCAACGAGTATTAAATACACACATACTGTTTTTACATGATGGCCACAAGATTGAAGCAAGTGCAAAATAACGAGAGCGGCAATTACCTCTTAAACCAATCAGCTGCTTCCCAATAAACAATTTTTCAACTGCGTGAAAATAACAGTAAAACTGAAATCATGCTTGATTCGAATTTTTACCAGTGGGTTATATTTCATTATCACCTCTTACACTCTGATAACGAAGGTAAAGATTATTTTGGTTTTGTGCAATGTCCGTCCGCCTGTATGTCTGTCTGTATGAACGCACCTTTTTTCGATACACTTAAAACTGAAAACTTTAAACTTTGCAGATATCTGGGGCCATGTGGGGCTGTTAATTCCATAACAAGTCGATACACCTCAATGTGCAAATCGATAAAACAAACATATTTTCCACATTTTAACAGCTTAAGTCACCAAATTTGGTGCGAGGATATGTGGTTATTTCTGCCACGTCTACCACTTCACATCCCAGCTAGACGCCACCCTTTTTAAAACGGGAATGCCCGGATGTTCTACAGTTTTTGGGCTAGACTTACAAAATTTGGTGGGGAACCCGTCTTTTAAAATCGAAAATCGCCAAGTTTTTCATATATCGTATTTAAAGTAAGATAGATTATTCCGTAATAAAAAAAATAAAATAATGTCATATTAATGTCAATCAAAATATAAAAAAAAAAAATTTAAAATTATACTAACTCTTTAAAACATACCCATTTTTATACCCTGAACCCATTGAAAATGGGTCAAAAGGGTACATATATTCAACAGCCGAGTCGATATTGCCATGTCCGTCCGTCCGTCTGTATGTATGAACGCGTCGATCTCTGAGACTATAATAGCTAAAGTCTCCAGATTTGGAAGATAAGCTCGCCTAATCCCTAGGCAGTACAAGTTTGCTTCAAATATTTTTCCCCGTTTCCGATATAACAACAAAATCTTCAATATTAAAAACTTTGAGACGGCGTGAAGAACTGAAGACAATATAACAGCGGTCGGTGAACAGGGGTAAATTACCCCAAATTGGGTAAAAATGAAACTTTTGTGAGTAAAAATTATATATTTTTAATTTGCTATTTTGTAAACCTGTTAGTATTTTTTCAACTTAAAAAATTTAGCACGCCATGGGACGATAACCTTTTTTTTTTCTCCTTTGCCATCGGTCAGTTCCACAAAAATATTTTGGTTTAATGATTAAAAAAGTTCTCCGTCCGCTGCAATATAAAGACAATCGGAAATTGTGAAATTTTAATTGAAATCAGCTGAGAAACACCGGAGATATGGAACATTGAAGTTAAGAGAAGTATGTAGTATGTGCATACACACATACATACTTGCAACTCGGCGTAATGCTGTTTCGAGACTCTGCTCCCGCTAGCACCTTGAGGATATATCCAGAAAGGCAACCAGAACAGGAACAGCCCTCGCGCAAACGAGGAGTTCAAGACACAAGCCCCTACTGCTCTTGAACAGTATCGTGCATGCCGAGGACGTCTTCTTCGAGGTTCTGCGGATCATATCCGTCTAGAGGCAGTAATCAGCGCATTTCGGCGGAGAACATTTAACAAACCTTATGGTTGGTAATAAACAGCGATGGGAGACCAGCAACTTGCAGCGGGAGTTATGTGCGAGCTCAGACGCCTCGAAAGAGAAAGTGCTGTAATCGCACTATGATGGATTTTGCAACTTGGGCGTTGTTTTGATTACAAAGTGTGCGATGCGTGAGACAACAATTAGTTGTTGTCTTACTTCTTCACACTTGTTTTTTTCACAGAACTTGAGATTCTCAATTTTCGAGTTTTTGTTCAATACGCTTGCTAATGCCTAACATGGGAAGGTAGTATAGGCTTTATAAGAACTTCGAGTAATTGAATAGCTAAACGTAGTAAATATGATTTCCATCATATATGTTTATTAATGTTTTGGCATTACGTATAGCATTAATGACAAATTGAATAAGTCTAAAATGACTAAATACCAAATTAAAACTTACCATAAAAACCATAATTGTACTTGTATTAAATGAATATATATTTATAATTTCCTTGACCGTAATTGAATAATGTAACATATCGTATTAATACATTGTGCGTCCCAGCAACGATAACCACCACATGTTGTTGTTATTTGTCTTGTTGAGTATTGCATATTTCCGTTGGGTGCACTCACATGCATACAAACAATGTCGGGTATAGGCCATTTGCAGCCGTGTGGCCGTCGTCACATCAACAAAATAACTAAATAAAAAAATATTTTTATTTAAAAATTAAATAATCGCATGATTAATATATTCAATAAACATTCAAATAATGCATCGGGACATTATAACTTTTTATTTTCTACTATAAGTTTTCTTGCAGCCAATGAGTATGTGAAAAATAGCTTATTTGTTGAATTTTATTTGTAAAAATTCTACTCAAGTTTTTTATTAAAATTTTAAAGAAATTACCCATAACTTATTTTTTTTGTTTTAATGTATTAGCTTAAATAAAATAAAACAAGTAAGAAGGCTCTAGTCGCGAAATCCCGTTTAGACTATACCCTGAACCCCATACTTTACGCGTATTAGCATCAACAGCAAAGTCGATATAGCCATGTCTGTCCGTCTCTATGTATGAACGCGTCGATCTCAGAGACTATAAGAGCTAGAGACACAAGGTTTCGAACATAAGCTCGCCTAATCCCTAGGCAGTATAAAATTTGTTTAAAAATTTCGATAACTTTTCCCGTTTCCGATATATCTATGTGATCGATAACAACAAAACCTTGAATTTGGAAAACTTTGAGATGCAGTTTGAAACATTATACGAAATAATGACAATCTGTGAAATTTTTATTTTTTTATTGAAATCGGTAGAGAAACACCGGAGATATGGAACATTGAAGCTAAGGCAATTATGCAGTATGCGCGTACACACTCACACATACTTGTAACTCGTCATAATGCTTGATGCGAGGCTCTGAGGCTTCAGGGTATCGCCTAGTCGGAATTTCGCGAGTACTATCATACGTATGAACTTTTGTAATGTGTAACTTTTTAAGTTTCTTGATTATCTTTTTCATGTGAATTCACTTCATTATTTCGAACAAATCTTTATGTGTTTTTCTTAGTAAATAAATTTTTCAAAAACTGCGTTATGAGAGTTAAATAAATGGTTGCAATATTTTCGCAAATCCAATAAGCGGTAGCCGGAGTATATGTGCTGGATTGCAGATTGCAGAGAACAACGAAAAGCAAATACGAAGTTAGGCCAATATCTTAATTATAATTATTGTTGCACAACATATTTTAAAGCGTTTTTGTTAAATTTAATTAATAAGACAATAAAAAAATAATAGTATTCTACAAATTAAGTTGTGAAAGTTAAGTTATTTACCACAAATCCACATTAGCTTAAACTAACTGTTGCACGTCCGAAGAATAACGAAAGTCACGTTTCAAGTCTGCAACACTCCCGTGCATACATAAATAAATTTGAAAGCGACCAATGAGTTTATTCAATAACGAAGAAACCAACAAATTTTTATTGTTACATGTAAATGTGTGTACGTACTTATGAATGCATTGTCGTCCCGTAACTTTTACATTCGAAGCTTAAAACATACTAGTTGGCATACATACCGATCATTTGATTTTCGGCAACAGTTTCAAACATTTGCTAGAGCTCCGTAGAAAAATGAAAATCATTTTTCTAACAGTTTTCGTGTATGGGTACATTAGAGTATCCACATGTACACCTGATTTATCTCAACCTACGGATACATATGTGAATGCGTTTCAAATTTCACATAATAATATTGATTATGGTGCGTAAATGTAAAAGTTAAAGTCTTAAAAACTTTAAGAAATTCATTAATGTTAACAAAGTGACAAAGAAATAAAACTTTCAGAGCTACTTAAAATACTTTACAAAGTGTATCGCTTGTGGAACCACAACTAAGTGCAACAATAATACGCATAAAACGTACTTTATTTTGTTTTGAAACCATTACAAATAGGAAAACAGTTTATAATGAAGATGTCCAAATGTGTGTAACAGGCACAAGGGAGCAACTTTGACCACCGATCCCGCATATAGCATGTCCATGTATGAACGCTTCCATTTTGGAGACTATAAAACCTACAACAATTAGGTTTTAAATATACATTATTAGTGCAACTAATTGCATATCACTTTGGGTTTAGTAGTAAACAAACTGCGGCCTTATTGTGGAAATGCGGTATATCTGTTTAAAATATATTAGGGTATCTTCTAGTCGGGATTTCTCGACTAGAACCTTAAAGTTAAGAAGATATTTTCCCTCCAAATAACATTTAATAAAACCCATTAATTTACGTTAATTTATATGTTTCTTTTGACGTAATGTCACATATTTTAAAAGCAGCGAGTCCGAATGCTGAGCAATTTAATCGTGTGGTTTTCTTTCAAACCACTTTTCTCTAGCTAGTAAAGACTAAGAAATAAATAAGAAAACAAACCGATTGTGATATACTTATATGCCACATTTAGCTCATAACTTCAAGATCTGCGCCCTCATTAAGACAGTCATTCCGACGGGCATGACTTATCGAATTGGCTGTTATTGCTAACAAGTTTGTATGTCCAGATGATTTCAGACCGATTTTAATGAAACTTTTACCGGTGATTAAAACTTTCACATCGTTGTTGAATACAAACCCAAAATATAAGTTTCGATTATTTGTTGATAACATATGGGTATCGGAAACAGGAAAAATTATTCTTTTATTTTACTTATACAAACAGGAACACAACTTCCCTTATCGACCATCGTTATTAAAAGTCGGTCGGACGGCAACGATTTTAATTCCTTAAACGTAGGTTACTATACCATCTTTAAATCTTTTTCACTTTTATATATATTTAATTAGCTGATAATAAAGAAGCTCATCAATATGACTCGGCAACACGTAATAGCTATTTAACCCCAGCTAATAAAGAAGGATATCAATATGACCCGCCGACGGATAATAGCTATTTACCACCACCTCCGTCGCTACCTGTTCCGGTGTACGGTGTTCCAGCCGTGCCAATATACAATTCACCTCCTACAGTAGTTTATAGACCATCAAATCCAATGCCCTATCATAACCACGATTCGTTTTTAGAAAAACTTAAATCTAAAATAAGTCTCTTTACAATTGGAAAATTAGTTCTGAAGCTATTGATTTTTAAAAAAATAGTTAAGTTTATTGGTATAATTTGTTTGCTCCTGGTTTTACCTAAACTAAAGAATATTTTTAACGGAAGCATGCCTATGGAAGACGAGGATATGAGCAGCAAAATCGTGCAGACTGACAAAGGTACGTTAATGGAAACGCAAGTTTAATGATGAGAATTTAATTGCTAATATTTTATTTACAGATCTATTACAAAATCAAATTAATGACGTTTTTGAGTTTATAAATAACTCTATTCATGACTTCGATAAAGATTTATAAATATGTTAATGTGAAGAGAAATTAACATGTTAAAAGTGACAGCAAGCAAATGTTTTAATAGCTGCAAAAGTATTATTTATTTATTTAGTAGTACTATAAAAATATAAATTAAAAAAATTAAAATAATAAAATAAATATTACAAGTTGTGCGGCGCCGCCGAAATTCATTTTATTTTTACAATAATGCAATAAAGCAACAATCACTTATACCCAGTGCTGTTTCTGAGAATTCTGCAACACAAAGTAATTTTTATACAATGTCCGTCATGGTGAACGTCCGTCTGAGATGAGATTCTTCCACTCCCTTAAAGCTAGAGATTTTGAACTGCGCAAATATCTACGGCCCACTGCCTGAAAAAAATCGAGAAGGCCTGTATCATTCACAGTTTTTAATAGACTCACGAAATTTGATGGGAACATAGCGACTCAAAAGATATACTTCAAAACATTTTTATAGAAATGTTTGTGGTAGACGTGATAACTCGACTTAAATAAAATAGGTAAAAATAATTAAAAGTTAAACAGCTTCTGATGAACTTGTGGGATAGTTAGCTTAGAACAAATGGCGACTGCCTGCCACCATGCGCAAATGGCAAGAAGGTCGCAGGCAGAAGTTGACCAAATGTCGCCAATATCAGAAATTCCTATTTAAAAAAAAACCAAAATATTCAAAATCGATTTGTTTTCAAGTTTTTGGCGACATTGATACTAAAAATTTAAAATAGTAACCCTTTTTAGAACTTCCATGTTGCTCCATTGCCCGATTTGGCAATGTTTCCATATTCATGTTACTATGTGGGTTGACGAGGAGGGGGGGTCTGATAACGAAAACAATATTCAAAGTTGGCGGAAACTATGTTCTCTTTCAAAATAAAGGTAAGAATCGTTATTAAAGAAGAAAAACAATACAAATAAATATTTTTATTTGGTGTCGGGAAATAATTTCCAAATAAACAAAGAATAGTGATATGTGATTATGTTTTATCACATTTAAGAAAGGAACATTATTTGTTCCTAGAATAATGCTATAAATTGTTTTCTTTCGATTATTGTGTTTCAGTAATCGTATCCCCACCAACTATTTGAGGTTCCGATCCAGCACTGTGAAAAATGCCTGCAAGGAATTTGTGATACATTTTGGGATCGAGTGTTACAAAAATGTGCAATATGACCATAATCCACTGACTGTACGCGTATGGTATGGGGTTCAGGGTATCTTCTAGTCGGGAATCCTCGACTAGAGCCTTCTTGCTTGTTTCAAATAAGATGTGGTCCACTGTATTTATCAAAAGTTTATTGGAAGGTCATTGTGACTTCCTCCGTGTGAAAAATTTTTTGCCTAATAATTTTCATTAAAATTCTTTACCTCAATTCACATTTCGTTCACAAATTTATTCCACACGATGACGACCACTCAACTTGTTTTAAATATTTATGAATAGATCATTTTAAATTTACAACAGTGTTTCCCAAAGTGCGCCTAAGACGAAGGACACACACAAGTAAAGAATTACATAAATACCTGAAAAACAACAGGTTTTTTATTTCATTTTATACACTGAAAATATGAATTTTGATTGACTCAACAATTTGATGGCAAAGTATTCATAGCCCTTAATACACAAAATTTTGTGAAAAAACAATTGGTTTTCTATTCTTCGGAGCAATTGCTAAAACAATGAAAGACTGGGGAAAATGCTTAGGTTTGCCGAAATATATATAATATTGTTTTTAAAATAATATAACTGATAATAACTGATATCAAAAATAGCTAAGATGACAGCACTGATGCCAACAATTTAATTATAATAATGGCGTGTCATGATACTATATGTGTAACGATTCTGCTATCGGTTTAGCCCAACAGGAATCGATATTATTGATAGAACAATAAAAAAATTGTTTGTGAAAAGTAGTAAATTGTGGGAAGACATTAAAATCAACAACGTTAACTTGTTTTACTTCCATATAATGACCGAAATTTCAGAACCACTGACATTAGCTAGGGGTGGGCCATAAATTCGTTTTATACGCTTATTTAAATAAATAATAAAACATAATCTTGCAGATGTTAAGAGGTCAATTGAGCTATTAGAGAAGCTTCAGTCTAGCGGAGATTTTCCGACAACAAAATTAGCTGCATTGCAAAAGGTCTTGAGTTCTGACTTTTTGAACTCTGTTCGTGAAGTCTATGAGCATGTTTTTGAAACAGTTGATATTCAAGGCTCACACGATGTTCGGGCTTCTGCCACAGCAAAGGCTACAGTCGCTGCCTTTGCTGCCAGTGAAGGCCATGCTCATCCACGAGTTGTTGAGTTGCCAAAAACGGAGGAAGGTAAGCATTAGGCAGTTCAGCTTTGGATGCTTTACAGAAAGATGTGTTTGATGATTTTGTTTTTATTATTATTGATCAATTTGCATATAGTTTAAAGTGCTTTGTATAATTTTAATTGAAAACGTAATCCACCAAAAAACTTATCTGCGAGAAAAAAAAATAAAATTTTTTTATTTGATTTCGTCCTTTTTTGACTATTCTGTTCAATATACTACCAATTAGAAAAAATTTTTGGCCTAATTACTCCTCAATAATGAATAGAATATTACTAAGAAGTAAAATATATTAAACACTTGCTTTTAAAAAGTCAGATTTGTTTAACATAACAATTTTTCTTTGTTTGTTCTTTGTTTTTTACCACTTTCTCAAAACATAAAAATAAATGTTCCAATTATCTTATCCATAAAAACTTTAACTACGTTTAGGGGAAACTCTAAAAAAATACTCACTTGAAAATTTTAATTTTGAAATACTCTTTAGCAATTTTAAAGTTCGCAACTGTTCATACATTTACGGTCTTGATGGTTGTCAAAAAATTGATAAAGTGGGGGTACCCGAGGAGTTGTACTTTAATATACATAACATCGGACAAAGTACAGCGAAACGCGGCAGCCACATGTGGGTGACCTTAGGAAATAGCGATTGAATAATCATACCCTAGACCAATGAAATGTTTATAAATTTATAATTGAATGTAACAGGCAGGGGGGACATTAAGCAAATAATATGTCTCTTCTCTTTGAAAATGGTTGTGTGATCTATTATTGAAGTATATATCAATCTTTGTCTTATTATTATATATATATATATTAATTATAGAGCCGTTGATGATGGAAAAGCCTATTTGTTATTATATTTATATAAAGATCTCTCTAAAGATCTAGCATTAGAATGGCAGCTATATCTATATAGTGGTGCGATCTGGCCAATCTAACTGATATAACTGCACCCACATTTTTAGCTCGATAGCTTTCTTTCTTTTTATTTTGGGTTGAGTGTCCATACGAGCACATCGCTTGCCCGTAATTATTAAATTTAAAAAACTTTGTTTGAATGATGTATTAAGTTGCTAAAATTAAAATAAATAAAATTGTGTGCAGAGAAAGATAGGCATTTGTGATTTAATTATCAAGTTTTGATCTATGGGTTACACTAAATAATATAAATTATAATAAAAAAAATATTAAACATGTATGAGTTAAATTCTTGGTTAAATTTGACAAAGTTTCGCATTAATTTATCCTCACAAATACACACGCATGAACGTCTCAGTTGTGCTATACATAAGACAATGTTTCAATAAGTATTACCTTGCCTAGCACCTAAACGCCCGCGGTCGAGTTTACGGGCACTATAAGTGAATAATTTATTTATTTAAAAAAAATCAAATAGTCAGTAAATTGCAGTCCCTGGTTCCTTTTTTAATATTTTCTATAAGAATTGCAAATTTAAGTTTTGCTTAAAAATTTAATTTCTGTTACACTTTTTATGCAATGGAAAACCGTTTAAATACCACTAATTGGTCTTAAAACAATTTTACATTAACTCAGTAAAATTTTCTGTAAAAGTCTGTCTAATACAATAGATGAGTACCACTGCAGACATAATTGGCTGGAGTAGAGACTTATTTTTCTTGAAGAGATAGCTTTATGCGGTAACTCAGATAACAATCTATTAATTTTGGCATCTGGTGCGAATTAGAAACTTTTTACAAAGCTTTGCAGTTTTTCTTTATTTTAACCAAACATTCTAAAAATATATACATTTTCCAAATTCAAGATTTAATTGTTATCGATTAATTGTGTATATCGGAATCAGGAAGAGTAACCGAAAATTTGAAACAATCTTGCTCTGCTTAGGCGATGTTATGTTCAAAATCTGAAGTCCCTATCTTTTATAGACATGAAATGGGCTGCTACGGAATATATATACGGAATATACGTATTTTATGGGTTCGGATATGCTTCCTTCTGCCTGTTACATACTTTTGTACAAAACCATTATAGCTTTTGTATCCATTTTATGGAAATTTCTGAAATTAGTTTATTTATAAATGCTGGAATATTCAGTGTCAACGACTAACTGTTACATCGTGTTTTCAACAGCCGTATTATTTTCGTCGCTGCACGCCAAATTGTATTACAAATTTCAAGCACATTATAATTTTTTTGCAGGACTTGGTTTTAATGTAATGGGTGGCAAGGAGCAGAATTCCCCAATTTATATATCTCGAATAATACCAGGTGGTGTTGCAGATAGGCATGGAGGTCTTAAAAGAGGAGATCAGTTACTTTCCGTTAATAGCGTGGTAAGTTAATTCCGTTGCGGACATACACATATTTTTATTAGTGTTAAGAAATGACAAAATTATAAATTGCTCAACTAAGGCCTTAAGCTAAATATGTAAATCTTATGTGAAAATTATTTGTCTTAAAAATATCAAGCTAACTTTTTAATATGCATTTGTTATAATTTCTTATTTCAGTCTGTTGAAGGTGAAAACCATGAGAGAGCTGTTGAGTTATTGAAGCAAGCTATTGGCTCCGTAAAGCTTGTCGTACGTTACACACCTAAAGTTCTTGAGGAAATGGAAATGCGGTTCGACAAACAACGTAACCCCCGTCGGCGTCTATAAAAAGTTACTAAGTGTACCAGTTTTTAATACAAGTGTCATAACAACAAACTGAGTACAAAAAAAAACAATTAAATAATTTACCAATGTAATTACGAGGCCTGCTGCTATCGTTTTTAAAATTCACAGTGTTGAAATTTAGTATTGAGCTAAAATCAAGATTTTAACTTATTTAACTTAACTTATTTATTAAATTAACACAAGGGCATTTTGATGTGTACAACACTATCTCAAATCCAAAGTCGACAGAAACAGCCGAGTATAAAACAAGTAAGAAGCCTCTAGTCGACAAATCCCGACTAGACTGTACCCTGAACCCTATACTTTACACGTACAGTCAGTGCTTTGCAAATATGTGTGTGTGCATACTTTCTTCAACTTCAATGTGTGTCTCAACCGCTTTTAATAAAAATTTCACAGATTGACATTATATTGTATAAAGATCACATGTGTATATCGAAAACGTGAAAAGTTATTGAAAACTGGAAACAAACTTGTACTGCATAGGTATTATGCAAGCTTATGTGCCAAATCTAGAGTATCTAGCTCTTATAGTCTCTGATATCACAGCGTTCATACATACTTAAGGGCCATATCGACTCGGCTGTTGATGATGATCAAGAATATATGTACTTTATGGGGTTGGAGATGTATTTTTCGGCCTTAACATACTTTTGCACAAAACTTTTATACCCTTTTCTCCTATTTTAAATGCGTTCAGGGGATAAAAAAGTGCAAATTTTGTAAAATTAGATTGCGACTGTAACGTTTCCAACGCAACAAAGAGTTTCTTATTCTGCTTATTATTATTGATTACCAGTCTGCTGGGTTAATCGTTTCTATGTGACCGCTCGAAAATCTTGAAGGGCGAGCAGACCAAAAAAGATAAAAGTCGAAATTACTGCACATCCGTCAGAAGCTTGCGAAGCAAATTTGCAAAAATTACCTAAAATTAAATACGGCACGATATTTATCATATGGTCTTCACGTAAACATTAAATAAAAAGCTATAAAGGTATTGATAAAGTATTTGATTAACTCGTTCGCTTTGCATCGCACCGGACGTTTTTTTTTTGTGTTTTCACTCTTTTTATTTTTGTCCGTTTAATTCAGCGGTCGATGAACAGGGGTAAATTACCCCTTTTTGGGTAATGGAGGTGATTAATTTTTTTTTTTTTTTTTTTTTTTTTTGCCATCATAAATGTAAGTGAAACTTGAAAGGTGATTAATTTTTTTTTTTTTTTTTTTTCTTTGCCATCATAAATGGCACTCCTAGAGGAGATGACCTTTTTTAATTTTGTTTGCTCGTTTTGCAATGGGTTGGTAATGTCAGTTCCACAAAAATACTTAGGGGTAATGATTAAAAAAGTTCCCCGGCCGCTGGTTTAATTGGTTTTCTAATTTCATAAATATATATTTTTTGGACTTTTGGTTTCATCGGTTGTGTAAAACCCAAAGTTAACAATAAATTAAATACTTTATTGCATTTACAAAAAGTGTCAGAAAATAACAACACACTGCAGTCCAAGGATACTGCTTAATTTGCTCAGTTTGCCTGTCGCTCTTATTAGATTTTCGGTTTGCTGCGCTTGCGCCGGTACAATTTGTTTGTTGTGTTTTTGAGTATTTACAGCGTTTCATACTTTTAACCCTAGTGGTCCTAGACTTATTTCTTATTTTTATTTTTTAAGCAGTTTTCACTAATTTCATAAATATTCTTATTTTATTATTTATATTATTTTACTTACTTCATAAATATTTTTATGTTATTATTTATATTAAGCAAGCAAAATGCCCGTCTGTTGCTACATGGGCTGCCAAGTTCACGCCAATATGAAGATGGGTTTTATTGGCTGCTGGATGTGCCCTAATGTCCCACATGGAAAATGTGCTGGTCTTATCGGCCGTGATGGTCATGTTGGTCTTGTTTGGAGAGAAAGAGAGATATGGCAGAGTTCGTGAGGTCTCGGCTTGGCTTTGAGGGAGTTTTCGGCCTGTTACAAACACTGTGAGAGAATTTCTCAACGGTCCAGAGAAACTTCAATGCGAAAAATCTCTTAAGTGATTCTACAAATCGCAATCCACCAAACGTTCTAGAGCCCAAAAATAAAAATTAAAAAATTAACACTTCTGCCCCAGTCCCTAAAACAAACAAGATTCCAGATGAAAACATGGTTTCATCTAATCCCGAACCTGCCCGTTGACTTAGTTCAAAATGAATCCAATATATCCAAAGAACCAAACATTTCATTGTCTTAAAATATACCTTCAATTGCAGATATTATCAGAAGATTTGTTGCCGTTCCACCAGAAAAACAAATTTTTGTTTCAAGGCTTCCCCCTATTTTAATATCAGATGATGTGCAGTTCTACATTAAGGCTAAATCAAAAGCCAATTTCACGGTGGGTTTAAATTCAAAACTCGGAACATCTCGTCTTTTAAAAGTGTTTCATACCAAGATTTTAGCACTATATGTTGTAAAGACTTTTTAACCGGAACTCATAATAGTCAATGAATATACTGCCAGAATGAAAAATTGGCCTCCGATTGTAGTTCCCTCTCCAGTAGTTAAAAAAAACTAAAAGCTTTATTCTTACTTGGCTATCGAATGTAAGAGGTCTTTGTAATAATCTCAATAGTTTATAACTTAATAGACCTTCTTTTTTTCTCCATGTTATTGCCTTTACTGAAAATTGGTTAAGGCAAGACATCCATAATTCTGAAATTCTAACCAACAGGTACTGTATCTATAGAAAAGACCGTACTCTTCGTCGTGGCGGTGGAGTACTTATTGCTGTTGATGTTGATTATTCTTCGGAGACAGTAATATTAGGTGGTTAGATACAGAATTTTTTTCTGTAAAGTTCAATATTCATGGTGTTGGTAGTTTTATTACTTGCTCGTATATACCCCCTTCATCCGATAACTGTGTTTACGATGTTAATTTCTCTGCTATACTTTCTATTTCTACCACGCTTTCTGATCGCGATTTCCTTGTAGTTCTTGGTGATTTCAATATTGCTGAAGTTACCTGGATTTCTTGACCGAACTCTAGCGCCCTGACCCCCTCGGCGCAGAATGTATTTTTGATTAACTTACTTGGTATGTCATTGAGTCAAATCAATGATATCCCAAATTATCTAAATAAAATGCTTGATCTGGTTTTTGTTTTGGATCCACCCTCCTTATTAATTACCCGATTAGAACCCATGACTTATCCAGAAGATTTATACCACCCAACGTTCGTAGTGTCCATCACTTTACGATACCGGGTACTTTGTAAGCCGAGTTCGTCAATTTCGGAAAACTGATATTACAAAACTTACTCAGCTTTTACCCCTGACTGACTGGGGAGACCAGTCTACGGATGTGACAACTTCGACTTGGCAATCAGTATTTTTTATAACACTTTCAATTCATTATTAGATTTGTGTATTCTTTCAAAAAATTTGGAAAGAGTCATATATTATTTCATTGCATAAATTATATATATATTTATATATTACATAGTTAGTTTCGATTATTTGTTGGCTAATTTTATACTGAGCTGTAAACCTAAGATTATGTTTTCCGCTGCTCAGGCGTGTCTAAATCCATCTTACTGTGATTGCAGCTCTTTCTCTCTCGAGAAGTCTACGCTCACATTACGACCTCTGCATAGTTTCTGGTCGCCTCCATCGCTGGTTATTAACCATAAGGTTTATAATGTTCTCTACTGAAATGCGCTGAAATGACGGATACGTTGTAAAGCGCAGGCATCGAAGAAGACGTTCTTCTCTTCCGAGCTGCTGCCGCGCCATGTACATGGGCTAAGGTTGCGTCTAATACAATTCCCACTAATCAGCTGGGTAAGGTGAAAATTTACTTCCCTATGCTTTCGCCCCAGCCACACTCCTAGCGTCGCTATCGCTATATGAAAATCGATTGACTGGACCTTGTCCCGTCGTCGTTGTCGCTCGATTCATTATAAAGCTCCAAAGCCTCACGTTGGTCGATGGATATCATTCCGGAGATGACCAGGCCTGTGTCATTTGGCATTGTTCTGAACGAGCTGCAGGCGCGGATAGCAGTTAGGCGATACCTCAAAATGATTGCGGAAGCAGAGCCTCGTATTCATCATTACGCGGAACAGCAATATTTTTTTGTTATCGTTCACATGTGAATATCGGAAAAGGGAAGAGTTATCAAAATGTTGAAACAAATTTGTACTGCCTAGAGATTAGGCGATCTTATGTTCCAAATGTGTAGTTTTTAGCTCTCTCTCGAGATCGACGCGTTCAGATATAAAGTCGGACAGACGGTCATGGCTATATCGTATAGCAGATGCTGATCAAGAATATTTATACTTTATTGGGTCGGTGATGCTGTTCTTAGTGGGAGACGAGCGGTAACGAATACAAATAACATGCGGAGAAGTAAATTTCATTCGAGACAGAAAAGTTAGAAAAAAAGGTTAAAAATAATATTATTGTAAAAATAAAATGAAGAAATAAATTGTTAGAGACACATTATGCTTTAACGTGCATACAAGACAAATGTATGGCCAAATTCATTTCTAGATATTAGTTTTACATTTACTTTTTTTAATTTTACATATATATTATAACTTGATTAGTGTGAAAAGGAAGCAGTTCCGACACCATAAATATTAGGTATTTTCGATCAGTATCCCGAGCTAAATCGCTATGGACATGTCCATCGACCTTCTGTCCATCTGCTTCTATGCAAAACGAGTCTTTTTCCAAATTTTCTTTTTTCAATATATAATTTTCCCCGTTTCCGATATACACATGTGGTCGATAACAAAAAAATCTTGGAAATCTTTGGGATGGCGTTATACGAAATAATGACAATCTGTGAGGTTTTAATTGAAATCGGATGAGAAACATTATCACGGATTCGGATTTTTCGATCTCTATCTGTGTACATTTAAACACAGATAGAGATCTGTGTACATTTAAACACAGATAGAGATCGAAAAATCCGAATCCGTGATAATGTTTCTCATCCGATTTCAATTAAAACCTCACAGATTGTGATGATGCATGGACGAAGAAACCGGGGCGCCAAAAAGGTAAGTAAATTGAAACATAAAGTTTGCCGGTTCCCGGGATTGTGATCGAACTTTCTAAAATGGTGTTGATCGCACGTAATGGTCGTTCATAGGGCCGCTTATAATATACTGCAGTTGTCTGAGATCTTGTGGAACAGTTTCAAGGGTGGTTTGGAGCTATAAACCGCTTAACGTTAGTCGATTGAAGTCTGTTTTGACTTAGACTGACTTTCAAATGCTATGCCCCTAGTGTAACCTATCGTGCAAAGACTTTACGTCCCAGAATGTACCAAGGTGGTTAACACTCGGTAGACTTTGTAAAGATCTTTTTGGTGTTGATCTTATCGCCCCACGATACATAGAAAAGCATATAGCTGCGTCCTAGCCATTAGTTAAAATACCGTGCCATTACAAAAAGCCAGCACTGCATTGAGAAGAAGTCTTGGGGATAGTCCCCATGTGCTACGCTACATCTCTTGTGAAGCAAAATTCTTTGGTGATTTTCTAGACCCTATTCATTTAGTGTTTAGCCGAACTTGCGATCTACTTCCCTCCTTAGGTAACTAATATTCCCTATTGCTATTAGCTTTGTTCCGTTGATTTTTAGGGGAGTCTAGTGAAGTTCTTTGTCTCTTTTTGCAAAAAGTGGGAGAATCAAGTGCCTAGTCGACTCGAAGATACTCTGAACCATTGACATTACGAGTACAACCATGTATGTATTCACTACTAGCATTACAATGATTTTAAATGATAAAAAATTTGAATTTTCAATTTTTCGGTGTTTCTCAACCGAAATCGATTACATTTTTATAGATCTGTCTATAGTTTTTAAAACATAATTGTTACAGATTAATTATGTACTTCGGAAACTAGAAGAGTTACAACTTATTTCTTAGACGAGCTTATGTTTAAAATCTGGTGGTCATAGCTCTTAAAGTCTACGAGTTCGATACGACGGACAGACAGACGAACATGACTACATCGACTTGCAGAAACCATCCTCAATGTCTCGTTTGGAAGGAAAAGTATTTTTAGTTGATCACAGCCAATGCTACAAGTGAGAGACCTTGGAAGTCACTATTCTCTGAAGTGGGATGAAGCGCGATAGTGCGATTATAAATATGTTAGAGAAAAGTATGTAGAGGGAACCCGGTAAAGCCGAGGACACAACGGAACTAATGGGTAGTTAAGGAACAAGATTTCCTCGAAAAAGAAAAATGATGTGATCAGCCAACAGAAAGCCAAGCTGTTCTAAGAAAAAAGAAGCTGATTGTGCTGATCTTCTGCCAGCTTTTTAATAGGAAGCTGCCTTATTTATAATTATCAAATTTACAAAAGCTACCGACATGGTATACAAGCCTTGTGGGCTTTTCTGGTCACTTTAGATGTTAATCATATTCCCCGCAAGATAATTATCGCTTGGCACTGTTAAGCTGAAAAAAAACGAATGTTCCTACATAACCGGAAAAGGAGTTGTGCAAATTTAAACTACACTCAAGGCAACAACACACACACAAAACCAACTACAAGTAAGAAGGCTCTAGTCGAGAAATCCCGACAAGATTCCCCGAACAGTAACCTTAAATCGTACAGTCAGTGATTGCATGTGTGTGCGTATACTGCATACTGGACTTAACATCCATGCTTCATATATCCGATGTTTCTAAGCTGATTAAAAAAAAAAAAAACTGGCATTATTTCGTCTATATTTTTTTAAACGCCGATTCCATGTGTATATCAGAATCGCGAAGAGTTATCGAAAATCAAACTTGTACTGCCAAATCTGGAGTCTGTAGCTCTCAGAGTCTCTGAGATTGACGCGTTCTATTTTCAGTGGGTTCAAGGGTATAAAATGGCGTGTAGTGGCCCTACAAAAAACCCACTTCACTACCTTTTCTACCTATACGAGAAAAATTATATGAACCCACTTACGACAAAATGACAAGGTTATATATAAAGACAACCAACATAAATATAATAACTATATAAAGCGACATTCATTTTAAAGTAAATCCGCAAGATTTTAACGACCTGTGAAAGGATTTAAACAATCCCATTTTTATGTTCGGAGATGTTAACGCAATCAATCAAAAGAAAAATTGAATTTAATAAGCCGAGTGGTATGGGTGGAAGTGGCATCCAAAAATTATATGCAGATCTTTGGGAGACCAAATTTGGTGACCCTAGCTCTGTAAAAATATATTTTACATGATGGCGAAGCGGTAAGTGCGGTTTGAGTGGGCAGATGCTTGATGCAGCTTTTTGATGGGCGTCATTATTTTTCTAGGCATTAAATTCGGTTGTAAGTATATGGGTAATATATGGGCGTATCCGCCCAGTCATGACATTTTCTCTGACCTATTTAAAGTCTATAGCGGGAGTCGAAAAAGTTGTCATCAGAGTATTAACACACATATACAAACATCACTTAGCCAATATATAAAACTAATATAATAGACAATTGATCAGAATTTTCATGCCACGTCAGGCTTTCAAGTAAAAAAGAGTTTGACAGACCCCGAGCCTTAACTAGGACAATAACATTAACTTACCTTCTTACCATTGTACTCTTTTTCTAATAAATCATCCTTTTCTTTCTGATCGTAAAACAATGCTTGGAATAACTTTTTCCCACAAACTAATTAATGACGAAATTGATTCAACCAAATTAGCTATGTAGTTCCGATCAGAAATACAACAAATTCAAGCTTGTTTTTTGGATCTTATGTGCAACATATAACGATCTTTCCTACTTGATACATGGTTCCACTCCAACTTGCTGTCTGAAAAAATGAGTCTTGTGTAATCTGTCTACGTGTTCGCGATCTTCGTAACCGCACGCTACTACATGGTGCAAGAACCTGAAGGCAAAACCTTATTTAAAAGGGAAGCCAATATATCAAAACAGGAATCTTAACAAGACTTTACTGCTTATATAAAGCTTCCCAGGCAGATGATATGAGATATCAACAATATAGAAATAAATGCGTCCGCCGACATCGGAAATTCTTTTGGATATATGTGGTCATCCTCACCATGCTCCGTCAGCTTCTTCAATTATTTAAATAAATACTCGCACTATATATATTTGCTTTAGCAATACACTCAAAATTTCACAGATTATCATATGATTTGTTCTTTTTTAATGCTTTGCGAGAGGCTACATTTAAAACAACATGGCAGCCAGACCATGAGTGCAGAAACAGGCTTGGCGTCAACGAGAAACCTCGTCTTTATGCTACCGAGTCTGCCGGGGTGTACAGGCTCTGATAAAATGCCAGCCCTCCATGAACCTTAACTCTAAAAAAACGTCTCCACACAGTACTCATCAACAATCCTCAATTGTCTGGCACCCCAGCAAAACGGCCGTTATTGACGTAGTGGAGACAGTTGCAGCCATACCCTGATCCACCTCGACGCGAGCCAATATCCGGCCCCCTACACAGCTCAAATTTCAGAAGCCTTAAAGCCGGCCATTCTGCCGAAAGCGATTCTACTTGTTGTTGTCGGCAATACGACTTTTTATGTGGGAGCCGGCTCAGACCTTAAGCCCGGAATGCCGAGGGCGCCGGTCGAGAAAGTGGATCCGGCGATGAGCCCTTAATATTTTGCTAGCGGATGAAGGATAGCTTAGCTATCAACGTTCAGCTTGGTGGTACGACAACAACAATCAGGCTGTCGTATTTCCAAACAAACACCGGGCAATGACCCAAAATACGGTGTTTAGGTTTGTCTCAGTTATGTCCGCTCCCCCATCCAGTCATAATTTTCTTTGCAATTGTAACTTATGAAATACAATTAATAGTCGACTGCTCATGCCCCATAGGCACTTCAAGTCAGTGTTCATTTACAAGTGAATAAAGCAAAATATGCATTGAAAATCCTTTGGGCGTTTTTATTATATTTTATTATTATTTGGGATTTATCGTTTCGCGTCGGTGATATACCATACAATTTGCACAGATATACACACTAGACGGGAGCCTTAGGAGAGCCACTTTTTCAAAACGAAGACATCAGAAAAATAAGAAAAATAATAATATTTATGAAGTTTACTTTGCTCTTTTTTTGATATAATATATGTATACTAAAACCAACTTAGAAACCGGAATTCCATACAAGTTTTCATGTATTAATCAAAAATTTCAAAGTAAAAAATATGCATTTGCAGTAAAAAATTAGAGAGCCACACAAAATAAGAATAAATTTCTGATCTGGTGATCTTACTTTGTATACTATATGTTTTTGGAGTCTTTGCATCTAAATCCTAGCTCTGATTCTTGCCCATGTTTTCGAGATAACCACTGCCCATATTGGTATTTGAGGTTACGTCAAAATCAAGGCATAAAATAAAAATAGTCAAACCCCCTGTAAAAATTTGTTTGGGATGCTATGTTAATAAGCCATATGTTTGTGATCGGTAGACTTGTGAAATATACATTTAATGTGATTTCTGCATGTACTTTCTATGCACTAAAAACAAATTTAGTTTTTCATTGTTGCACGGGACATTGCGAAAAGACAACGTCAAATTTGACAGGGTTTTGCAATCGCTTAGTTTCTTATTCACTATTTTTATACCCTGAACCCATTGACAATGGGTAAAAAGGGTATAATGGTTTTGTGCAAAAGTATGTAAAAAAAATTCTTTGTGACACAGTCCCAAACACAGTAATGATGAAAAAATATCAAAACAAATCAGTTGCTGTTGTTAGCAAGCTCACGGGCTTCGTGTCCGTACATTATGTAATTGTTTACATTCCGAATGATTTTTTAAATTATCTATGGTGTCGCACATGTCTTCTTTAAAGCGTTATGATTTTTACGTCAAAATGTCAATGTTATAATTGCTAACTATATGTCTGCAAAGGAAAATTCGATATAATTTAGCTGAATAAGGCTAAACTGCCATTTTTAAATGGTTAGTGGACAGTATGTTCACAAGAAATTATGTACTATCGATATAAAATACAAAAAGAAATCGGTCTTCTAAATAAAACCAATCGAGCACACAGCCTTGGTATTGTGGATACAAACATCTGTGTGGCAGAACAAAAGCAAATGTAATTATTTGTATTGTTTTTTTTAGAAATTGTTTATGTATTAGGTAGTAAAGTGTTTAAAATGAAAAACAATAATATTAATAAAACTTTCTATATATCAGAGATTTATGTATACTTACGGATAAAATGGGAAGTATTGAGAAAGCCTGTATATCCGGATTTCTTTGCCGCCTTTGCTCAGAGATGCATAGGACAGTAATACACATATATGGAGATCATGGTCAACGCTTATGCCTCGTTGAAAAAATAAACGGCTATTTGCCTATAACTGTAAGTCATTAGTAAATAAGTTATATTCCAAATTATTATCAAACGCTTTACAGATATCTCCAACTGATCCTCTACCCAAGACCATCTGCAAAACATGTTTGTTCCGAGTTGAACAGCATTATACCCTTCTTATGAAATTAACTCGTATGAGAGAAGAACGCAAACTTAAATTGTTGGGTTATACATCACATAAAGATACGGTAATTTAGCTTCTGAATTCACTTACTATGTTTTAATGGACTTTTTTTAGGATAATGTATCGATATCCAGTGTCGAAAGTTCCGATGATGAGGAAACAGCTTCAATCAGGAAAAATGCACCGCCAGGCTCAGCTTCCAAATCAAGCTCTAAGAATCCAAGTCCAAGTTCATTTATTAATACCAGGAACATTAATATTATTGATACTGCAGGCACAAGCAGTGCTCATATTTTACCAAATGGAAATGATACACCTAGGACTACTGAAACTGACGGAGTGGAGATTTCTCCAATAACTTAGACTACTGAATGAAATTTAACATCGTTTCAATTAATTAACCACCATAAAAATATGTATGCATCACACAGTTGACCACGATTTTTAACCAAAAACCTGGCGTGCTAAGGCCATTCCAACTTTATATTCGGCTTGAGCACGTTTAAACTAAGGAATATTGTGGTTTCTGGTTAGACTATTGCATCGTTGGACTGTGTTATTTATAAATTAAAATATATATATATGTGTATTTAATATCTGAGTTATATTATAATAATTTTAGTTTTTTTTCGTCACCTCGAAATATCGGGCTTTAAAGATTTTGACGACACAAATATAAGAAAAAAAATCTCAGAGAAAAAAAAACAAAATTTTATGTAAAGGAAAAGCAATTCAACTTTCCGTTTACAGGCTTGATCACAACGCAACACGCATGCGAAGTGCTGTTTTCCTATGCTTCAATTTGACACGATTGGTACATCATTTCGGGACTTCAGCTTATTAATGATAATGTATACATATTTCTTATGTGAGATACAGCAAGTTCGTTGCCTACGTTCTATTTCCTATTTCTATTTATGTTAAAATGGATTCGAACAGTGAAGGAACATTAGACAGTTTTATGTCAAATAGTAAAAGAAATTAAATACAGTCAGCCGAAACCAAAAAACCTCAACCGAATTTCGATATTTAAAGCAAAGCGTTAGAGCACCTTAAGGTCAATCGCAAAAAGATTTAAAAGGATTAAAAGTGAACTAGCTATACTATGCTCTAGTCGTGAAAGCTCGCTTAGGAGATACGCTGCTCCCTTAGACGTAAAGTATTTCCTGAATTACTGGGTAATGCATAATGACTGAGCTTCAGTCTACAATATCTCCGGAATTTCTCAAACTATTTCAATACAAATTTCACAGATGTCTAGATCTAAAAACAGTTTTCAAGTATTTTAAATTTTAAGATTTTTATGTTATTTTCCATAATTTGATGCAAACTTGTTCTGCCTATGGTTGGAATTCTTGAGCATATATTCTAAATATGAAGTCCCAAGCTTTTTTTTTTTTTCACACAGAAAGACATACCGACATGGCTATATGCACTCAGCTGTTGATGCTGATCAAGAATATGTATACTTTATTGGGTCGGAGATTCTTCTGTCTGTTACATAGATTTTAACCATTTTTCTAATAATGAATAACGGTGAAAGGCAATAAAGACACATTGATTAGTATCATTTTAAATCTATTGATTAAGCAGTTCTCTATCCATTTGGAAAATCAATAACCAAACTAAAAATAAAATTTGATCTGTTGTAATTAATCGATTTCATACCACACAACAGATGGTAGTTTTATAAAGATTTAAAGTATGATGGCGGTGAATATCTCGACTATGGTTTAGCTAGTGGCGAAACTGACGCAGAAGACACATTTTTTTTTCAAATTTACAATTAAAGCAGCACTCCACTCATTTTCGTTATATTGGTTTTTACTAGTCATTTTCTGTCAATAATAAAAAATTACTAAAGCGTCTTTAGTCGATGCACCAGCAAAACATTATGGCATACAAGCTTGAAGTTTGATCGCAAACTAAAAGCAATGCCTGCGTTACAGTCGAATGTCGTACTTTCCTTTGTGTTTGTTCTTGTCTGTGCGATCAAACCAGTATAACTTTATTCCATTAAGTAAAATTTAAGCTATATCTGCTTCGAATCATCAACATAGACCTTCATCAAGAGCTTATCGAGTTATTTTTCAGCAACATTGCTAAAACTAAATTAAAAAGTGCTGTAGTGTACCACAAAATAATTTAAAATACTGCATTGTTTATTATTTATTAAATTAAATATTTTAAATTAAAGCAATTTTTTATAAGCAAACCTTATGATTCAATTTGATGTTGAGAACTTATATTAAATATGTAATACCTTTTGATTCAAGCTTATTTTCGACATTTTGATGATTTAAAAATAAATTGAGTGTGGTTTCTTTTGTGTAAATAGCCGGTATATGTTAATATGATAATGAGACAGTTGCCTTTTTTACGAATTTTAAGCAACAAGTTGAGCAGTTGCAGCATGCTTTACGCTCAAAACTCGTTCCACTCCTCCCATGTTGTCGTAATCATCCAAAGAATAGGAAACCAATTTTTTATAGTGTACAGCGACTTACAAAAAGCCCTTTGCGAAAAACAATGACAGCAACAACTAATATTTTGCCATCGCTGTACAATTTGTTGTTGCAACACCCGGTGTCAGTAGAATTTGTGATTAGTTTTCCTACTAGTTAGCACTTAAAAAAATCTTTGTGTGTTTTGGTTTACGATACAAGAAAGTACCTTTTTCTTTGCATACAATTTTATGAAATAAGGGCAATTAATACTTTGTATCTACATACTTGCGTATTTTTATACCCTGAACCCATTGAAAATGGTTAAAAAGGGTATAATGGTTTTGTGCAAAATATGTAACAGGCAGAAGGAAGCATCTCCGATCCCATAAAGTATATATATTCTTGATCAGCATCAACAGCCGAGTCCATATAGCCATGTCCGTCTGTCCGTCCGTCCGTATGTACGTATGAACGCGTCGATCTCAGAGACTATAAGAGCCAGAGACTCCAGATTTGGTACATAAGCACGCCTAATCCCTAGGCAGGACAAGTTTGTTTTAAATTTTCGATAACTCTTCCCGTTTCCGATATACACATTTGATCGATAACAACAAAATCCTGAATTTGGAAAATTTTATTGAAATCGGTTGAGAAACACCAGAGATATGGAGCATTGAACTTAAGAAAGTATATACTATACGAGTATACATACACACACTCACACATACTTGCAAGCACTGACTGTATGCGTAAAGTATAGGGTTCAGGGTATAGTGTAGTCGGGATTTCTCGACTAGATCCTTCTTACTTGTTTTGTTTCTGTTAGTGTTTGCTCTGTCATAAGCGCACTTTGCGAAACACTGCCCTTAGTTATGAATTATGCATAGAGGTCAAACAAAACAAAATATTAAAAAGTCTGGCGCTACGCGGAGAGAGGCGGACATTACACAAAGATGCGTCGCATAATTTGCAGGACTCGAAAGCTGCGCGAAAAATTTAATTTAAAAAAAATATGTGCATTTCAATGGTGTCGAACGGGAAAATCGTTTACACAGCTATCGTTTTTTTCTTCTATTATTAGCGTTGAATACAATATTGTAGTAGTATGAAATAAAAAATTAAACTTATCTGCATATATGCAGTAAGACAAATAATTACATATCACTATATCTACCAATTATTTTTGAGGTCGCTAAATCTGAATCCATGGTCTGTATATTTCCATCGGATCACTAATTCGAGATGACCTCTTTCCTTATTGGTTTTTTGAGGTTATGTGAAAATCATGATCTGATGGAGTAAAACGGAAAAAAAAACTCAGATTTGAATTTTGTTCTATTTTTAGTGCGGCTGTGTTATTAGCCATATTTCTTTTTGTGATAGATAGACGTATTTAATTCACTCAGATTAAGTTCCATCATTTAGAGGATGTTCTCTGAGTAGCCATGGATGTTTCTGTAAAGTTTGGAAAACATTTATATACATACTATATTTTTGATGTGTGGTACCGCACGGGACCAACTTTGAATTAGTACAAAGGTTAACAAAAAGGTGTTGTTTTACTGAATTGTCTTTAAAATGTCTGTTTGTAAAAAAAATGTTATGACACTTTCTACGCACTATAAACAAATCTAATTTTTAGTGTCGCACGGGACACCGAAATATGTCATATGAACTTTTTTTTTTTTGTCTATGGCCACAATCATTTCCTAAGGAAGGGCTTTAAGGCCTTTTGATAAAAAATATATCAATAAAATAACAAAACTAGAGGAGATATGCTTGCCCTCCTTTGCATTAAAATATCTCGAATTGGGCTTTGAATAAATGTAACATTTCTGTTAATTTTTTGGTTCCACTTTTCTGTCGAAATGCCCATATGCACTTTTCAATTAATAAAACAAAATTAATGAAAACATAATGTATCTATAAAAACAATAAAAATGTCTATATATCTTAGGTAAACATATTTCAACAATGTTCCTAATTTTGTTAATTAGTTAATTACAAATTTCCAATTATTGTAAATTTAAACAATTTCAAATCCACAAAATGGCGCAACAATAATATTATAAGCAAAAATTTGATAAAGGGCATAGTACTAGAAAAAATGTACTTGCAAAAACTGTTTTGCTGCTGTTCTTGTGTTTTGCATAGGGCTTATGGTGGTTTTGCGCTTGCCTATATACATATTAAAGATGATATCGAAAAATATTGAAAGTCGTATATTTTATTTGTTTTTTTTTTAATTATCTCTTAAAACTGTGTGAATAATATTATTATTAAAATACTTAAATTTAACATGTAAGGAGGCTCTAGCTGATTGGGAGATACCTACACCCCACGCACAAATTTTTGATTGTATTTTTGTTTGCACGTATACCTGAAATACCTGGTGTACTGCAGTACTTAACTTCAGTATCTCCTGTGTTTTTAGCCGATTTCGATGAAGCTTTCAAAGATTTAAGTGATTTAGTGCGATACTTGTTGTTCCTATATTAAAGGCGTTTAAATTCAAATTCTGAGCCTCTTTAGATCCAATAGTTTTCGAAATAGCGTTCATACAGACGGACGTACGGACAGACGGACATAGCTATATCGAGTCAGCTGTATTAGTTTTATGTAGTCGGAAATGCTTCCCCTTGACTGTAAATAATAACATGCATGCATTTACATAAAAACCAGTATGCCCTTCTAACCCATCTCATGGGTTAAAGCAGCGGCTGGGAAAGTTTTTTAATTGTTCACCCCAAATATGTTTGAGGAAGTGACATTACCCAACCATTAGTAAATGACCAAAAAGAAAAAAAAAAGTGATCTCCATTTATAATGGCAAAAAAACAAAAGAAAAAGGTATCTCCTCTATTTAAATAAAAAAAAACAGGTTTACAAAATTAGTCACAAAAGTCATTTTAACATCCCCCCCCCCCACCCACATTTCACTTTTAGCCAAAGAGGTAATTTACCCCTGTTCCCCGAGCGCTGGGTTAAAAGAATATCAAACTTTTCATAAAAACCACACCTTAAACCTTATAAAACTGTTTTCTTCAAGCAGCCGTAAGTTCGTATAACTCTAGAAATTTAAATGCGAAAATATATCTTTCGGAGCCCTTAAACTAAATTGTCTTAAAAGTGCTGATTTTTTATTATAACTTTCCACTTTCCAAAAAATTCTTTGAATAAGATTTTAATACTTATTATCAAAAAGATTGTTTGCCACTAAGATAATATCACTAGAGACTTGTCCACAACTAGATTCCTTAATAGGGTGTGAAACTAACGCTGAACGAAGCGGCAATAGAAAATCGGTGTATACATCAGAGCTAAATTGATAACTTTCTATTGCATCATATATTGCTTTAAATAGCGGCTGCTTGTTCGAATGAAAGTATCCTCTATTACCATGTATTAATTTTATTCCTAAATGAGAAGTATTGCAAATACTCATATACATGCAGTGATCCGGACGATAGTTGTATTCGCATGGCAATATATGAAGTTTTTCAGGATGATAATAAAACAGAATATTTATAATATCTTGGTCTCCCCAGGTAATACGTAGCTTAAACTCTTTATAAATAGGAAATACATGACTTTCCCAATTGAATTTTCGCATGCGTGTAAGATTCATCAGCATGACTCCAGAGTTTACTCCGAGTTGGCCATAGAAAGGATGACGTGCAAATCGGTTGTACCATCCGATATTCTTATTTTCGTGTTCTGGCGCTAGGGCAGCAATTTGACTATCGTTGAATTTTCCAAAAAACGTCCATATGTCGGAAATCGGAGATAAAAACAAAATATCCGTATCAACATACAACAACGAGTCGACTTCCGTCAAAAGAGACTTGAAATAAAATATTAATGTTGTTAATTTTTATACATAAAAAAAATTTATATACATTAATAACACAGCTAAATAGCATATTTTAAGCTTATCCAAACCCTTTAAACCCTTTATGGTATGTTAGCAACTTTTTACTTACCGGTAAAAACAGGCGTTGTGCTGCGCATGGTTTAAAAAGGTTTTTCCACTCCATCTTACTTTGATTAGGAAATTTTAATGGCAAAAGCTCAAAATCAAACAGTTGCGGGTATTTATCACGCCAGTCTGTCAGTTTCTCCTTTAATATACCGGTTATTGGATCTTCTGTAAATACTATGAACTTGAGATATTCCTGATAATAATTAAAGAGTATAGCTGACTTTATCATAGCAAGAGTCTCTTGAGCTCGCTGGCCACATGCGACTGCAACGATGTGAAAGGTTGCAATTCTCTGAAACCTATTTTTTTGTAGTAAACAAAAAATTACAAAAATGTAAGTATTTAACAAAATAGATTATAAGATAACACCAGTGAAAACATTCAGATCTTGTTAGAAAATTAAAACTAAATACCCAGGAATTCGGTTATTAAATTAGAAACTCTGTTAAAGAATAGTTTTCTTATAAAAAATTTGTAACGCATTTATTATTTGGCATCTTAGTTTTAGGTTTCTAGAATTTGTTGTGCAGATCGGCATGCTAATACAGGCAATCGGATAGACTGACATAATTTGTATATTCGAAATGCGTATTCGGTTCCTGTTGTAACGCCTTTTGCTATAGACATTTAATTCTTAATTCGCGCTAAAAACCAGGAAATTTCAGTGCTTGTTTTTAACATTACTTTTTTACCATTTTAAGCCACTTTAAACACACAAAAATATATAATAAGATTTTTCTTAGTATCTAAAGGTAACTTTTAAGGCACCTAATGATAAAGGAAACATAATATTCGATCACATCTTATTTTATAAATAATTCGGGCATAAAAAATCACGAACAACTATAAAAATTTTAAATCTATTTTGCATTGAGTCTTTAATTTTTTGGTTGTTTGTTGCGATATTTTTCCCAATCCTCCAGGGATGACATATTGTTAAATACTGGACTTTGGGTCCTTAGCTCAAAAGTGGAGGAGAACCTAAATATATCGGCTATGTAAAGGTTGTAGACTGGAAACTAGTTGGACTCTGCTTGGACAAACAATTTGACTCAATGCAAAAAATGCTTAAGACTGTTACTTAACAAAGCGCAGGCCACATCAAATACTAATTTTATCATTATTTTTTTAAGCTCAATCCATCTACAAAATAAGCTGTGACCGTAAATTAGGGTACTTTTTAAACCCTGAACCGATTGAAAATGGGTAAAAAGGGTATAATGGTTTTGTGCAAAAGTATGTAACAGGCAGAAGGAAGCATCTCCGACCCCAAAAAGTATATAACAGCCGAGTCGATATAGCCATGTCCGTCTGTCTGTACGTATGAACGCGTCGATCTCAATGACGACTATAAGAGCTAGATAGTCCAGATTTGGAACATAAACTCGCCTAATCCGTAGGCATTACAAGTTTGTTATAAATTTTGACTAACTCTTCCTGTTTTACTTTTAAACGTTGAACGAGACGTTTGAAACATTAGACGAATTAATGACATGGAGCATTCAAGTTAAGAAAGTATGCACTATACGCGTACACACACTCACACATACTGCAAAAATAGGATTCAGGATATTGTCTAGTCGGGATTTCTCAACTAGAGCATTCTTAATTTAGTGCCTTAAAATTGAGCTGATTGATATTTAAGAAAAAACGATTATTTATTTTTAATAATAAATGCTACAATAAACAAAAGTTTTTTAGATTTTTTCATAGCTTGCAATTTACAGCCATTTACAATTTTTGCTTACGCCTGTAAAAAATAAGTTGTGAGCCATCGGATCGAAGCACTATGTCGAAAAGTGTTACAAGGAATATAGTTTACTTGTTTGCTAGCCTTTCAATTCAAAACTAGTTGTTTAATTATAAGCAGCTTATATTATTAAGTTACATGAATGCACGGATGCTTACTTTTCAATTTGTTTTGTGTTGGATTCGGAAAATACTGCAAACTCCAAATCAGGACGCTTATTTAAAATATAGAAAAGCGTTATCAGTGCCGATAGACCTAGAAAACACATATTAAGGTGGCGCTGAAATAGATATATACATATATTAAATATGGCTTTTCAAATATGTTATTTTGCATACCATTTTGATTAAAGAATATTTTTTATCAATAGTTTTAGAAGTCTTAAAATTCTGCGTGGACAAACACAAAATAAGGGTTTCCGGCCGCACATTGCTTCAGTCTATCATGCAGCAACGCATATTGTACAAATTTATTGTAAATATTAAATACATCATGTTAGTGTTAATAGTGATGTCAAATACCTCTTTCATCGATAAATCGATTATTAGCTTGCTTTTGTCCAACCAGAAATTCTACATCGTTTACAATGATAGGTCCTTTTCATTTGTTGCACTCTGTTCCTTACCATAAGTATCGATTCACATTTAAATAATGTCCATATATCCTATAATAGCCATATCTTAAGAAATGTTGGTCCGATCCGATTTCCCTTTATTCCAGTTTTAAAAAGATATGTTTCAGAGCAAAACGAAAGCATTTCATTCATTTAATTTAATTTTTAACGCTTCACAGAGATTTCAAGCTATAAACGTGCAAATTCTTTGGTATAAATCAATGTTTTGACTTAACCATTAGACTAAAATATAAATAACTTTTTTTTGAACAAAAACCGATGTCATATATTTAAAAGTAATTGTTTTGTCAAACTTTTTGTAAATTTCATTCTTTTGAGGCCAGACTTAGCGTTAACTAACAAATTTATTTTTAAAAATTACTTATTAAAATTCGCTTCGCTATCATTCGCTATATTACTATTAGAAAACATTCTAATGAGTTTTTTAAAATGTTATACTTGTGGGACAAAGTTATAGGCGTCTAATTCGTTTGTCGCTCTACGCAGACCACAAAAAGAACATAAACAATATTGTCTTAACTGACATTGAGTGCTGTTAATGAGATTTTTAATTCAATTTAATTGCAACTGAAGAGAAAAAATACGAACAAATTATTCCAACAAAATTAATGACAAATCCAGCTCTGCCATGGTACGGAAACATCTTTGTCGAACAAAATGTGTCCGTTAAAATTGATTTAAGAAACTTTTGTTCGCGGCGCTAGAGCGACGCAATTCTACCAGCTAAAATTGAAATTTTTACTGGTATATCGATACATTTGCTATATCAGTCCTTGTTGCTTGGTCAAGGGATCTATTTCATGTTTTTGGCAAGGGGCCATTAACGCAGGCCTCCAATACATCTATTTCAATTTTCTGTACAATAATCACAGTCAGTGAAGAACAAATTTCCCCAACGTTAAAAGCTTGGAGGACTAACCAACCAATTTGGCTGACGAACGGACAGACGGCTGTTGTGCATCAACTTACGGGGTCCTCCTGTCTGTTACATACATTTCAATAAAACCATTAAACACTATTTATGGGATCAGGGTATAAAAATTATTTATAGGCTCAGCTCAATACTGTCTATTATCAATACATCGAAATCACTACTGCAAAAAAGCCATCGGCACAGGTGATTCCTATACGGAAAATCTAATACTAACTGTATACACGTGCTTATTATTTTATTATTAATTCAACATTGAAATCCACAACTTCTCGCAAATAGCTTCGCATTCGATCCGAACAAACTCCAGCTCAGCTAGCTCACCGAAGGCTATTCTTCCCAACATCTAGTGATTAACCATTTGTGGGGGCATTGACCGGAATGGCAAGCGCAGTTATTGAGTGGCTCATCCCAGTCAAGCTAACATATTTCCCAGCTTAATTTGCAGAAGTCAGATCACTTTTAAAATTTAAAATTTGGCGAATAGGCTAAGGAACAAAAGTGGCAAATTCTTTTTAGCTAACGGTTCAACCAATCCCAAAATGTCAGAGATAATAAAGAAAATAAAACAAAATTATTATTTTATGAATCCTAAAGGGATTATACGATCATTCGATCATGTAAAGCTACCTAATCCTTCAGCTATAAGAAAACTTATCCAGTAATCCTTTCCTACTCTTTCATGAAACAAGCGAAACGATTTACAACCGATCTGCCTGCTCGCCAAATTTATTAGAAGGCACAAAAACAAGTATTATTATTAAATCAATTACAATCTCAGTGATGACGACGACAAACAAAAAAATAGGGTTTTCCGTTTTTTCCGTTTCCGATACCATGCAAGTTTAAAACAAATAACTAGCATCAAGCTAATAGCTTGGTTTATTTATTATTATATATTTAAACTTCTGAATTTTTTAATTTTGTAACAAAAAATTGTATTCAATCTTATATTTCTGCATTTTTGGAATGTTTTATGTCAACGGCAATTTTCAGTTTGACTCATAAATGTTAGGTATGTGTTATTTTAACATTGCAACTATCGATAAAATGTCGACCTTTTACAAAATACCGATTTGACGTGGACGTGATGTGGCGCTCAGAGAACAAATTCCCTGTACATCAACGAAATATGGAATAACTTATTTTATAGGAAATTGTTCTACGATTACGAATAAGGTGCTTGAAAAGTTTACTGGTTTTCAGTGTATTTAGATAATTTGGTCCGTTTTCAGTTGCAAAATTCAAAATAATAGGCTATAAGCCATTAAATTTCGCAATTTTCTGAAGTGTTTTTTTTTAATGCTTATAGCTTTTCCTACACATAGAACAACCGTTATTATTGAAAAGATAATCTGACAAATGTAGAGGAGTTTTTAAAACTTCTTTCTTTTGTAAATGAGTGATTTAACGTGTAGAACTAATAAAGTTGGCTTCTCCAAAGGCATCCGTGCTGTGAATTAGTATGTCAAACTTTTTTTAATACCCAACTAATAGTTAGGACATCTAGTGTTTTTTATAATATCGTTATTTTTCAGCTACGGTTAATTAAAAAAAAAAAACTAGAAACCATCTCTTTAACCGGACACCACTTTTACGCGGCCTCTCATCTTTTAAGGAAAATTTCTCAAAACATTTATTAGTTTTATATTTTTTGGACGGACGACCTCTAACTCTGACGCGGACAGTATACTATAGTAGTTTGCTATTGTCGCTCATGCTTGCTGCATTGTGTTCATTCAGTTTCAGCAAGTTCAAGTGGAAACAACAAGGAATCTCAAACTGCAAAAATATGTATATTTTCTTAACCAATTCAACATTGGAAAAAAAAGTTGTGCTTATCCTTCGCCATACAGAAATATCTGGGGCAAAATATTAAGAAGGCGAAAAATAGGTTAATTCCAAAGGTGGAAGAAAAACCACAACATGGGCTTAACGGTGATCATATCGTATCAGAAGAAGTCATGACCATGATACGGATACATGACCATGAGGATTCTTTGCAATTTGCAGACACCATTAAAAAATTACTCCATTGCGTTTGAACATTTGACGAATTTACATGGTTCATGGTTGTGTAAAAAAAAATTTTGAAAAAAAAAACAATCTACTGTTTCAAGATATTTTAAGCCATTTAATGTAACATAAAAAAACAAGCTTACAAGTATGTGTGTGTGTATGCGTTAATGCATACTTTCTCAATTTCACTGGTCCATATCTGCGGTGTTTCTCAACTGATTTCAATAAAATTTCAAAGATTGTTATTATTCCTCTAATGTTTCAAACGTCTGGAAGTTTTCCAAATTCGAGATTTTATTTTTATCGATCAGATGTGTATATCGGAAATGGGAAGAGTTATCGAATATTTAAAAGAAACTTGTACTGCCTACGGATTAGGCGGACTTACGTTCCAAATCTAGAGTTTCTAGCTCTTATAGTCTCTCGGCTGTTGATGCTGATCAAGTATATATATTTTATGGGGTCGGAGATGCTTCCTTCTGCCTGTTACATCCATTTGCACAAAACCATTATACCCTTTTTACCCATTACCCAACCTATATGCAGCAAATATAATATACACTTGCAAATCCTACTTCTTTATTAAAATAAAATCTTTGCATTTGTATGTCAGCTTTATGTTAAAGTGGTTCGTACTGGTGAGTGAGGGACACTAGTTTGCATACAAACAGAAAGTAATGGCTATATCGACTCAGCTGATATAATATAATATACATGGGGTCGGAAATGCTTCCTTCTACGTGTATTACTCTTCATCTCAAAAATTATATACATTTTCCAAGTGTATAAAAATATATTTATTTTGGACACAAAAATTGTGTTTTGAGTTCTAAAATCAGCTCTATAATTTTCACTTTAATGCGTTGCAGTTTAAGACGAAGTTTTTTAAAAGGCACCTTCTGAAATATTAAAATAACGAACAGCACAACTTCAAACAAGGTAAAAATAACACGTCAAAAAAAAACTTTTATATTTCCTGTTGAGTAGTGTAGCTTTTTGTTAGGTTTTTAAACAATTTAAATCATAAAACTTTCACTCATGCGATTACTCATATACTTTTATTCCCTGGGTAATATACACATTTATATATTGTAGTTGATTACATGTTCTATATTTAAATAAAATTATTATTAAAAGAAAACTTGCTTTTTCTTTATTTATATCCAGTAGCACTGTTTTAATTTTCAATAAAATCATTAAACAGGACTATGTTAGAAAGTCAAAACCAAGGAATGAATATTTAAACATATCGTCCCTTTGAAAAAAGTGGTACAACACAAAATTTGTTAATTTAAAAACACATCAGCTTTTTTGTTGCTAGTGCAAAGTTTTCGCGTGTTGGTGTTTGTGGTTTTCAATAAATTACAGCAATAAGTTCATTTATGATTGTTGTGCTTGTATGAACAGTTTAAGACTGTAAAATCCACTTTTGTTAAAGAATGCGATATGTTGTTGATTACAAATGTGGAAGTCATATTTGAAAACTTAACATATAAAAGAAAATTCGTAATAAGCAAACATATGGCAATATCATCGCGGAAATTGGTAAATTTTGCTCAAACGAATCCAAAGTTTTTGGATTTAATGGCCATCAACATTTTACTACGTAAAATAGATTTACTGGAGTAAAGAGGAATATACAGCCGTGATATACAAGTATTTGCAGTAGGAAGATGGGTGTCATCAGCTGGTCTGATGGTAACAGATGGTAGCGGTTGAAATCCTTCCTCCGAAGCTGGTAGGGCAGGCGACCCTGTCCAAAAATATACCTGAAAAAGAGGAAAATAGTTAACAAAAATAAAAGAAAATACATAACATTATGATTTCCTACCAAATCTTGGCGCTCAAGCGTATTCATTTTTTCGACAATACTCCAAAACCATCTTTTAAATTTAAGAAGTTTGTCAGGTCCCTCACTTGATTCGTCGTTGAATGTCGTGTAGGAAATCAGTGTTGAAACATTAATATCACCGACACCATTCAACAGCAAACGAAAATCTTCTGCGGTCAGGCTATTCATGCAGTTGTCCGGTAATACATCAAATATACCGTCTTTTAAGGCCTGTGGATGCAAAGGTAAGTAATAGTACTATTTAGATCGAATAAATTTTACCTCGAGAGACTTTTCTTGTGATTTAATTAGTCTATATTCAGTGTAACGCCTTATGTATTCAAATATGTTAGTTGACGTTACGGGCACGTCACGTCCGCCTGGAATCAACTCGCGATTACCACATCCTTCCTCTTTCATCAAATCAATTCTTAAACGAAAAGTAATAATAATTTATTTTCTTGTATAGATATTATAAGCAAGTTGCTATATGATTCACACTTACACAAAGCTCAGCTCCATTCGGTTGATAATTTCCTCACCTTCTTTTGTTTGTGCGTTCTGTATAATTTGTCTAAATGATTCATACAACGCTGGATCAAAAAATGCCAAGTCATGAAATTTAATTTTTCTACCAAGCATATATTTCAATACATGTCTTTGAAGGAACAGTGGGAGTAATTCGTTTTGCAAGAGACAAAGTCCAATAAGCCTAATAAAATATCGAAAAGCATTAAGAATCTTTGTTTCTACAATGCAGCCCCACAAAAAATGTCATTTTATGTGCGCAGGAGAATAAGTGTTCGCTTAATTCGAACATACAGTTAGAATGTGAATTTTAGCTCTATTTTCTAACATAAAACATAACACTTTTTAGTTTAAAATTAAAAAGATCCTAAAAAAATAGTACTTAATTTTTCATACGGATTTAGACATAGGTTAAATCTCAATATTATTCATTATTCATACATACGGACGGACATGGCTATATCGACTCGGCTGTTGATGATGATGATCAAGAATATATAAACTATATGGGGTCGGAGATGCTTCCTTCTGCCTGTTACATACTTTTGCACAAAATCATTATACCCTTTTTAGCCATTTTAAATGCGTTCAGGGTATAAAAAATATATATCAAACGATTGCCGGTGTCACAGAAATCTAAACCAATAAATAACAGTCTTCAAGCTGATTCAAGGTTTAACGGACCCTGTTCAAAACGGGATTGAATTTTGAGTAGACAGACATGCATTTTGACTTATTTCAGGAATATAATATATATAATATGCGTTAAACATTTAAAGAGAGGTAATTTCTAATTCATTATTAAATAAATTAATAATCTTTAAAAAAGTTCGGTGTTAGCATGCAAAACCGTCACCGCAGTCAGTGTACAATAAATATTATTCGGTGTCTTCAATAAGCTGTTTTAAGAACGCGATTTTTGGAAAGTCATTCATCCGTCAAAATAGAAGTAAAATTAAAATTGCCTTGAATTTTATGTATTTATTTTATTTTCTAAGGTTGTCATGCAACCTTAGCTTCTTGGCAGGCAAAATATTCAAGATTTATTTTGTATAAAAATGGCAAGAGATGAGTCCTAAAACTATAATTATTTCCTTACCCCCTGTTTCTTTCGGGAAGTTTACCAAATAAATATCATTTGTCTAAGGACAGAAAATTGGCTAAAATAATCTAAAACTCGAATTATATAAAAATAGTTTGGACAGACATAAATTAACATTTTTGTGTGGAGCTATACAATATTTTTCAAATAAATCTCTACTTACCTGCCAATGTTTCTAAATGCGTTGATGCGTTCAAAAGACGCTAATCCTTGTCGAGGCGTATAAAAGCCACGTTTACCCGGAGAGTAAAATAATGGCTCATTATCGTCTTCGATTGGTTCAGAGGCAGATGGTGATTTTTTCTGTTGATTTTGAACGCTTAATTCAAACTTTTGTTTAAAATTAATCATCTCAACAGCCTCATTCACTTTTTGTCTCAGCGTTTCATCTGAAGACAGTACAGAAAGAAGTTGAGGTGTAGGTATTTCCAGAAGCATGCCTGTTATCTTTGATGCGTGCAATGAGTTTATTGAGAGAATCTAAAAAATTACAAACTATGTTTTCAGGCTTGCTACATTTATGATGAAAAGTTTTACTCACCTTCGGATAGAGTCGCTCACCTAACTGTTGAAGGTGGACAGATAAGTGGTCATTTGAAGTTTCTGTCGCATTATTGTCTGTATAAGAAATAAATTAAAATTCATGTTACAACATTTAATATTTTTGTTTCTACCTGAGTTGGCAGCTGGAGTGTACGGTCTTGAATCGACATTAAGTGATTTTCGCTCCCGAGCAGTACGCCATAATATTTTACTGCCTGTACCACGCCTCTGCATATTGGGGGGATCACGACCTGAGCCAGACACGGTTCTGCTGCGAAGTATACTCGAAAATGGTACCCCGTATTTACTATGAGTACCACCCGCCTGCACAGTATCCAGATTAGGCATTTTTGCACTAGCCAACAACGCTTCTGAAATGGAAGTATAAAAACTGCGCGCCACGCCGGACCCTTCGCCTGGTTCGTCCTTGAACGTCACTTTGACTCTGTTGAAGGTGATGGGCGGTTGAGATCGACGATTTTGAGTGCCAAATTGAGCATTTAATTCCTTAAAGGTTTGGGTAATTAAACTCTCGCGATTACGCTCAAGTTTACAAAGTACCAAGTCCCGCTGTTGTCCATTACGAAGTTTTTCCATATGTCGACGAAAGCGCATTTCCTTAACGGGAAATCCTCTCAATTCCGGTAATACAGATCCATGCTCCATCCCAACATCATCCATAAAAACACGCCCAAAAAGTTCAAGAGCCAGCTTCCATCGACTAAGCAAAAAATTCCATGATGGCAGCTCTGATGAACTGCTATCGTAGAACAAAGATCCACGAATTGGGAATATAATTGCTTGGGATTGTACTTTTTCGCGACTGTTAACACAAGTACTATGTGAAACATGTGAAGTGGTGGTAGCAGATGAATTTTTGCATTCGGGTAAACTGTCACTTGATTCAAATTTAAAACTGGATGCTCCAGCACGTACAATAACACTGCGAACCGCTGATAGGGAGCTTTGTAATGAAGCTGATAAAGAGCTCTCTAATGATGGGGTCGACTCGTTTCTAGTACTAATATGAAGTATGCTTTTGCTTGGGGCAATGATCACTTCTGGCCGAGTGGTTAAAATGTCCGTCTTTCTACTAGTTCCTGGAGAATCATCAATCATTTGTACATCTTCTGAATCTTTTCGGTCCTCGATATATTGATTCCCTGTTAATAAAAATTGATAGATTTTAGCACGACTAAATTAATGATTTCGAAACCGTACTTAAACCAATAACATTTGTGTTCGAGCAAGGGAGCAGAAAAGATCGCCCAGTTTTACAGAATCCATAATTTTTTTTTTTCATTTCAAAAATGTGGATATGGATAATTTTTTTTTTCATTTCAAAAAATTGTGGATAATTAATGTAACCCATATTTGTGGAACATTTTTGTCAAGTCTAAAAAGAACAGCATATTCAATTATCATATAGCTGCCATACGAAGTAAAAAAAAAAAACTTGTACTAAACATAAATGGAGTTTTATACTCTGTAATTTTCTTTCATTCATTCATTTGAATTAAGGCAGTGAACCGCAAGTATATATAGTAAAAGAGTAAATATATACTAAATTTAAATTAGTTTACCTTCGACTCCCTTATGCAATTTGGAATCGTCCAAGAATTGTTTTTTTTTCAATTGAAGGTAAATATTGGAGTTTGAAGTGTCGTCGTCTTTATGTTGGCTTCTAGCTTCGTTTGTTTCAAGTACTTCTGTACTAATATTCAGCTGTGGCATGTCCTGGCTTATACCAATCTCATTTGCATTCATTTCGAGTTTCATAAAATTAGAGAAACCTAACCTTGTAGGTGGTAGGTCAATAAATCCTTGATCGGAAGACTTTTTTTTGTCAGCGTTATTTTGTGCAGTAGGTATAGCATGTAATGGAAGATTCGCAAAGAGGTCCTGTCGCTTTGAATTTGGTTGCAGCAGGTGCGGCTTGTCTGCTAGTGGCATGGCCATATCAAGGGGTAAATCAAATCCATCTGGGGCTGAACAACCTAAACTGAGGGTTGAATCAGATCTGGCGAAGAATGCATATTTTCGCATGCTAACATTGCTCGCTGGCGAGCTAGCAGAGTACTGCCTGTCAACATTGGACTCCTCAATGTTACATAATTCATCGTCTGTATCATCGTTATCCATACAGTTCGAAAAATTGTTCACACGTCCAGCAATAGAATCGTTTCTGTCATAAAAGCTTGCATCGTTGCGCATATAGTAAACAAATGCATCAAGCACGTACGCCACGTGACGCAAAGCAGTTATATCCAATACTGGCAACGCATCTCTATGCTCTGATGTGTGAGCGCGCATCAATGAGAGACAATATGTAAAGAAATCTCGTCGAGAACTGGAACCTAAAGGGAAGACAATTTCCAGAAAACATTTTAGATTAGATTTAGGGCCTGATTCATCACACACGTTTAGAAACTTCTTGATGCTGGTCGCCAGGTTACTCGTCACCAAACTTATTGAAGTGGCTTCAAAATTTGTTTTTTAATGTTTACCATAACGTTAGTTATTAGATTTATATCTATGTTAACAACAATGTTATCTTTAAAATCATATGATAAAGCTTGTAAAATTAATGTACATTTCATATTGGAATCGCCACCATTATTACAATGCACAGTGGTAGAAGCTGTGTCGTAGTAAATTCGGTTTATTGTTTATGGGCTTACCAATCACATTAACCCCCACAGACGAAGAAGTTGAAGTTGTTGTTTGGCTAGTGGAAGATTGTGCACTCAGATTTAAAGGATGCAACGGGTGGTTTGGATCAGTGTAGTTCGTTAAATATGCACCAAATTTCAACTGCGCCTCTGTTCCGTCCATTACAGTAAACATCCAATCCCATGTTGGCTTCAAACGTTTTTCAACAAATGCCTTTAATTCCAAATTATTTAATAGAATAAAAGAAAACTTGATAATAAATGTGCATGGACGATTATTTTATTTACTCACCTGTACTGCAACTGCTTCTTCAGCGGAAATTTTCAATGAGGTTTCCACACCATTTGTTATATTATACGACATAATTGCTAGTAGCTCGGATATTTGTCGAGTCGTAATACCAAAAGCTCGCCCTAAATTACTAGCGGTAGTTGCCATCGTGTGAGACTCGGCAGCTGTTGTGTTGACTGTAGTGTTGGTTGGAACAGCAGATCTACGCAATGCCATTGGGTCAATGAAAACTAAATTTGAGCCAGTCGGGACGCGAACAGATGATCTAGCGTTATCGCGACTTCTGATAGCCCATTGCATTGTTTGTGGGGTGAGATCGTTGCGTGAGTTTGGGGTAATGTTTCGCCGTTCAAGCTGTTGATCGTTGAAACTAAATTCATCAGACTGGTCATCCGATTCACCATCATCAGACCCATCCTCTTCTTGTGCTGAAGAATCACCAGATTCATCCTCCAAGAACAGAACGCCAATGTCTACAATAATAATAATAGTACTTGAATTTAATTTTGCACAAAAATATATCCTAGTTACAATTTTTTCTGTTTATACCCTGATGTAATGTAGAAAATGGTATAATGATTTTGTGGAAATATATCCGTCTATAAAGGCTAGAGACTTGAGGCTTGGGATATTTTATTTAAAAAATTGGATAACTCAAAGGTTTTCGATACATACATGTAATCGATAACAACAAAATCTCGAGTTTTTTTAATTTTATCAAAAAAGTTAACTAAAGTTCATTGAAATCGTTTGAGAAACAACAGACATATCGAAGATGGCAGTTAAGTAGAACAGAATTTCGTGCACTTCTTGCACACAAACAAACAATGACTGTATGCATAAAGTCGAAATATCTCGACTAGTGCCATCTTATTCATTATGAGTTATAATTCTGTCTTTCGGCAAAAATAACGTCAATAGCAGAAATATATATTATTTTTCAAGAGGTGAAAATATTTGAAACTAAAACAACTCGCATGTACTTGGTTTTGCTCTTTTATTGTTGTTAGACAAATGCACGAAGTACATACGGTTCTCGAACTGGCAATGGAGAACTGTTTCTAGTGTTAATAAAAAGTCCGTTTGTTGAAATAGATTTTTTTTTATCTCTTAAAACGGTATTTTGATTCTATATTAGAAAAATTGTATGTCATGTCGTATCGTGTGACGTATCAGACTTTAGACTTTTGTGTCAGATTTAATAAATTAATGTTTTTTTATTTCTTTAGCAAAAAAGGTTTTTGGAGTATTATTAGTATTATTATTATTATCAGTTTCAATGTACGAGAAAACGGCCACAATTAGTATGAACCTTTAATGTGCTTTAATACTCATAAAAGAGCAAACATGAATACATTCTTACTAGATTGCATTAAAATATTTTTGTTCCTCTAAAAAACTCCAATATTCTTGTGCTTTTTACGTACAAGATTAATATTAACCAAGAGAAAAGAAACATATTACATATTGTATTTACCTGTTTCAGAACCAACGGTTGCAGCAGTTTGAACACTTCTTTGTGCATCTTGATTGCTTTGGTTGTCATCCGAATCAGATTCCGTTTCGGCGTCGTTAAATGTGAAGTCGTTATCACTTTCGTCATCCTGCAAAGCTTCTTCATTTCGTTGGCTCTCTATCATGTCTTCGTCATGGCTACTCAAATTTGATTCTCGATTAGCAATTTCTTCGGATTCAGAAGGTTCTCTCAGAGCTATAATAACAGGGAATTAAAAATATATTATCAACAATATAAACAATAAGCATATACGTACTGTCCATTGCTACAACATCATAGTTTTGTTGTACATTAAACCCACTGTTTTGAACATTGATAGCATCATGCACTACAATTTGTTCGACTGTTGACTCCACATTGGAAGGTGTCAGCGGCTCAACGCTGAACAAATCATCAGAATTCTACAAAACATTAAATAACTTTAACATCAGTATGATCAATATAAAAAAATATTAGTTACTTACATCCAGATTAGATGAAGACATTGTAAACGGGGCGGTTGGTCGTACGACGCCAAGTCTAACTGGTGCTATCAGAGCCTCAGATACCTCACACAACTCTTCAATGGAAATTTTGTGCAGCGTTTGAAACACCTTAACACAGCTTTGAACGTATTTGTTGCATCCTGTATGATTTTTCCGCTTATCAGGGTTTGGTTGTTTTTCCAAATTGAAAATAACAAACACACGGGCTACAGACCTTACGAAACGCCGCGCAACCTCTTCAGCCTCCTTAAATCTATCAACAACAGCGAAGTTTTGTAACTCTCGCACAAGAGTCAACAACAGCGTATCTAAATGATCGCTTGTACATTTAACTATCAAGCTATGTGTAAACTTATCAATCAGTGTAGAGCCATGTTGTGATTGCATCAAAACGTTAAAACTTTCTGAGTTGACACCATCACCGGCATTTCCATAAGCTTCACTTCTTTCTGCACCACTCATTATCATTGCGCGCACAGCTTGCCAGTCAATTAAAAGGCGTTCGAGAGCTTTACGAGCAAATTTGGGTGGCTCAAGGTCGTGGTCTGGCATGTCACTATCCATGTCTAAAGATGAAGGCTTTCGATTGGTTATAACTGTATTGCTTCCATTTGTGTTTCCTGCATTGTTACTCACATTGCGCACTCTAACACTAAAGCGATATTGCCTTTGCTCCACTATCTGACGGCCTACCGTCTGAATGAGGAATAGCAATATAGATTCACCTTTCGAGTTAAATTTTGTAACCAAATCAGTACAAGAGACAAGTTTGCAGAGTAAGGCAAAACGCTTGGTAAGATTTCCAGCAATCAGTGCTTTGCACTTACATTTCTCCCAACAGTCGCAGTAAGCTGTCGGTGCAGTGCGTTTGAGTTTACAATCATGACCTTTGTGGCAGACTCGAGCGCATTCAGTACAGCAGCAGAGTGATCCAGTTAAGCCGCAAGTTTTACACTCAAAAATATTTTGGTTGATATGATCTGCGCCGGTCCAAGTGAATGAGCAAGTATCGTTAAAGCAGATAACATGCAATGGAGACTGGTCAGCTGGCGAACCACTCGGAAATATCATTGCTTCTTTAAGATGTGATTCTTGATCACAAACACTGAGAATAATATTTAATAGTAAAATACCAGCCTCGTATGCACGGCACGAAACGGCTAGCATAAATGCTGTCTGTCCCTGAGCATCTTTAGCGCTTAGCAATTGATAAAGGTAAGGGCGCATAGCAACACTGGCACACATATGTTGAAGAATCAGAATGGCATGTTCTCGTCTTTGTGTTAAGTCAAATGTATAATTTGGTGTTCCCATTTTGCTATTCGATAAACTTGGGGTTGACGATGGCAATACTTTTGAAACATTCTCATTGATTATATCCGTTATATTTTGAGATCCTGTAGCACTAATATTGCCAGCCGCACCAGAATCAAGAGACCAGGGTATTGGCATATACGTGTGATCTTCGCCGGCAATTGTCGTTGGTTGACTACTTTGCTCTGTCTGCTCGGTACTTATCAAACGATGCATCATATCACGAAGACTTATACGATTGTCCCTCGTCAATGTTGCAGAGGTTGAACCGATGCTAGCAGTCGTAACAGTTGAAAAGCTGGAGCTTTCGCAGAAGCTACTACCATTTCCAGCGAATGCACTGCCATATGGCAAGCCAGGCCCCACTCGTGGCAAAGTCACCCCGGAAGCTACAAGTTTTTTTTCCGAGCAATTGCTCAATTCCGGGGAATGTTGCGAATCCCTATTAGATGTTGGTGCACACATTATAACGCAGGCATGAAATATGTTTCGATTACCATCGCAACGTTCTTCAACTACTGAAATAGTATCTTTACGGTCTTCTTTTTCCAGATGCATTAGTAAAGCAATGCAGTTTTTAACATCACAACGTAGTATATGTGGCATTAGTTTTTGGGTTTCAAAAAGAAGAGCAGTCATGCATACTTTTGATTTAAGGTTAATGCAAGATGTCGCAGGCGGGAGCGATATTGTAGCCATCGTTACTGATTTAACCGGTGGCAAATCAAACCATTGAGGGTCTTTTATGGAGCCAAGACAGTCCTTCGCCAATGGATAAAGTGCTCCATTGCCATCCCTAAGCACAATCGTACTACTATTTCCGCTACAATCATTGTTGCAGGCCATTGTTATATTATTAGAAGAGGCACCTATAAAAGATGCGCAGTCCGTGGGAAATTGACAGTTTTGTTCTTGCTTGCTGTTGTACAAGTTATAAAGACTATAATGTATTTTTCCACATACTTTTTTAATCACATGAATGCCACGTGTATCGACAGCTATTGTTAAAAGTTGCGGATTTGATGGATCCGAACCAATGTTTATTTTCTTTGGCTGTTTTTGTAGCCAATCTGGCCCTCGCGACGAGATGGCTGTTCGAAAAACTTGTACATCTTCGCGACGCAACAAACGGCATTGTTGCCAGTCATCCTCTTTTCCATCATCCTTAGTGCCTAAGCCCGTAACGCTGCTGCTTAATGGTGGAAATCGAACTGCCACATAGTCTCCATCAACCTTAAGAACTTTTCCAATCGGGCCCACTTTGTCCTCGACAAAGACAACATCTTTTAGTTGCCACAGTTCCTCATCTTTTCTACCCTCTTGACAATTACTACTATCCTCTTTTGTCGTCATTCTTTTAGTGCGTTTATGAGAAGTTACGCTGCCGGTATCACTGCAAGTACTGGATGCTGGGGATGGTGGTGGTGGCATGTCGATACGATCTGTTGATTCCTTACTTGTGGAGCTGGTTTGTCCACTTTTGTTAGAACTTGTCGTTTGCACAGGTATTGATTTAGAAATATCCTTATCCGCAATACTGCTAAGGGTATTAGAAATGGTCCCCGTAGCCTGACATTTATCTAAACCTACAGATGTGCCAATATTTAGGATTTTCATACGACAAACGTCTGAAAAATCCCACACAGAGTTTAATAGCTGTCCAACTTTAGGTACACCATTGGTACAGGTAAAGCCGATTGAACCGGTTTGGAAAATGGGACATTTTTTCATTATAACTTGTGATCCAACGTTAATATCTGCTACAACTATTTTGAAAGGTTTTTTGGTTTTTGTTCGAAACTTATCCCATAAATAGCGGCGTTGGTCGAATGGTAGAACACCCCACCAAAAAATATTATTATTATCAGTTTTAACAGCCGTGTATAAAGAACAAACATGTATTGTCGTGATGGGGTCGATGTTGAACTCATTAAAAGCTGTTGCAGTATGCTCTAATTTAGCCCCGAGGTATCCCAGTTGTTCGTCCATCCAAGTGGCAACGCGATTTGACTCAGTTACTACTGAGCATCTGATGAAGTTTGCAGAAATAAGCTCTACTTTTTCTGATATGTTGAGTGTCAAGGTCTTCGGATGATATACATTGTCCGTCTAAATTAAATATTTCAATTAAAGCTAATATTAAGGTATTTTGATTATGAGAAACTAAGAAGTTTATTTGTTATACACAGCTTGACTTTAAAAAAAAAAAGCACCATATCATTGATACAGTTAAATATCATACTACCAATTTTACTAAGTCTTTTTTTACCTTTGTTATAAGATTTAACAAAAATTATTGAAATTTTAAAATACATACAGTGGCTTACAGCTTTCTTTGTATACCCACAAACAAATGTTGCAAATGTCTATAATTTGCAAACTATAAAATATATCGAAAAAGTCCAGGATCACAGATTCCAGGTAATTTCTTTCGGAAATCTTCCGTTTTTGTATGGCAGAGTCAAAAATTGAATGTACATTTTAAGAACACTTAAGTCCGATGAGTGTGCCGGCAGAATAACTAGGTGAAGGTACGACATAAACCAGGTTTATACAATAACAGACAAGTTTTTTATGTTATCTTTGTAAATCCGCAAACGATCCCGTATGCCCTACGCATCAACACTTTTGACTTAATGCAAAATAAAATTTAAGCTGTTATTAAACAAAAAGAAGGCCAAACCAAATACTAATATTTTTTTAAAATCAGATGTACAAAAAAGCTTTGAACTTTGCGGGAATATCAAAAGATGCCAGACTATTTAATGAAATGAAAGTTAATATTCGCCCATATTTTTATCTATCGGTACATCGATATGTACAATAAAAAATCATTACAAAATTTTTTTTAACAGATTAAACCAAGTATAAGAGATAATTATTACTTACTTCGGATTTAAAGGGTTCGGGATCAGACCAACGCCATTGGTGAAGCTCTCCATTTTCAGTGAGCGCAATAAATTCAGAATACAAAGCACAAATAGTCTTAAAACGTGTTGGAACTTTGTCAGGCCATGGTTGCAGTTCTTCAGATATCCATATCGGTGATGGACTCGAGGACGTCTCTTTTTTTTTGGATCTTAGGATATAAATAAGTTTTATTCTTTCGATTATGTTTGTTCGTGTTTTCATCGTTTATGTTTTTACCTGCATCTTTATCCCAAGTATAGTCGTCTTTACTAATCCATCTGCGAGGGCCATAGTATTGGCGATCACGCCATCGACTAAAAGCTTCGCGATCAGCATTAGCAGATGTTATTTGAGATGAAAGGCTACCACTGCCCGCGATAACGCTGCTAGAAGATGCCGAAGACCGATTAGACTGATTATCTGCAGATGAACTTGCGCTGCTCCTTTCACTACGAATTCGATCAAAAAGAAGACTAAAAAAGAAAAGCACTTGTTAATGGTGTTGACACTTACAAAATCCAAATTATTATTTTTTAATTGTTTGAATAAAATTACAACTTTGAACTTGTCATGGGCAAGATACATATTGTTTTTGTTTCTCCATATTCCGCGCACATCTCATTACCCGTGATTTTATTTTCTTTTTGTTGGTTTGTTTTGTTTAATTTTTATTATTTTATAGTGCAAGTTAAATGTTATATTACCCCCTTAAAATAATTGTTTACGCTCTACAAAAAACGGTTAAATGGTTCACCGATTTCATTCCATTATGAACATTCTTGCCCAGTTGACTTAGCCATGTTTTCTGTCGATCTGTATGTGTGAAATTTTCTATGATTTCTTCCGTTTCCGGTATACTTTCTGCAAATGCAGTTAGGAGTTATCTAACAGACGTACTGAATGTTCGACTTGTTAAAAAAAATTTGTCGTTAGAATAATCAATAAACTTTTATCATTCATTGTGATTATTTCGTCTAATTTTTCAGACGACAAATTCAAGATTTTGTTGGTATCGATCACATGTCTACATCGGAAACGGGAAAAGTTATCCAAAGTTAAAAAAAACTTGTAATGCTTGATTCTTAAGCCCACTTGAACATGTTAAAAAAATTATGTCCAACCTTTAGAAGAAGTTTACTACCATTTACACACAGTAAACGCTTTAAAAAATACTATATATACAAATTTGGGTTCCGCCGATTCAGCCCTATTTCGGACAGATGTCTTCTTTCAAATAGTACATTTTTTTTAACGATGAGTGTTATTGAATAGTTCTTATAAATATCTTACCACTAAAGCTGAAAGCCATAATAACCAATTTCTGATCTAGTAGTGCAATCTAGTAACTGACATTACCATGTTAAATGCCAAATTACTAGGCATGCTGCAATAATACCGGGTGCCAGATTATTGAGTCAAGTTCAAAGGAATAAATTTGCATTAAGCGCAACTGACGAAATTACCTATATTACTTTATTATTAGTACAAGTATATATGTAATAATATTTTTAGATCTATAATTGTTTGTCCCCATTATTATTTGACTTTATGTATGACCGGAAGGTCATATTCTGCATTCTGGCAACATACCCAATGATTGGTATGCTACTTAATTTAATTAGACTAAGCTGTCAAATTGCCTAAAGCAAAATAAAGTACAAACTTTAAACTTTGTTTGATTGTCTTCAACTTACTTTCTTATGCTCGAATAATTACTGAATATTTCTTCCGAGAAAAGTCCGTCTGATGGATCAATTATGACGCTATTGTTGTCACCCGAAAAACCATTGTCCAATAATGAAATTAGGTCTTCAGGAACGTAATTATCCCCTCCCTCTTCAGTATCTTCAGCTTCTTCGTCATCACGTGAAAGTAAATTGTTTACAGCTAAATTCACATCCAGATTTGTGCGCTATAATTTAAGCCGTTTATTAAAAATGTTATGCAATAAATAAAAGCACTATATAAGGTGACATACCTGAAGTTCTCTAATTATGAGGTTTCTACTCTTTCCTTGTAATACAACTTCTGCTTGAGATATAAGCTCTTCAGGCACATATGTGGCTGGTACTGTCACCAGAGGTCGATTTGATGTGCTGCCGCCAATTATTACACCTGTACTTCGTGATCCAGAACCTTGTCCGCTTGAGCTTGTTCTTCCTGTTGCGCGAAGGAGTCTTGCTCGAGAACGAGCCATAGGCCGTGATGATGATGGTACCTTTGAAGTATTTGTTGCAGCTACTCCACCAGATGGGGCACTTTAAACCAAGCATTGTTATTTCAATAAAATCTTAAATTTTGTTGCTTATAACCATACCATTTGCTGTCCGATTTAGTCAAATCAAGCTTTTCCGAGTTGATTGAAAAGGAAACACGAAACGCTTTTCCGTCTTCTAAAAGCACACCGATATGATTTGGTCCAATTACCACTTCCCTTACAGGAATTTTTAATTGCTCAAAAATTCTATGAGAACCGGAACCGAAGCGGTTTACTTTATCCGTGACTTCACGTATTCTAAATTCAAAGATTAACATTTAGAAAAGAATAATGTAGAAAATATCGCTAAAAAGTTAATAAATGTATTTTAAATAGGCATTTCTTCTACCGTTTAATTATCTTAGTGTTTCCTGATCACCAATTTAACATAGTCTACAAAATGTACATGTATATTCCGAAATGAAATGCATGTATGCTCACACAAAAATTAAGTACGCTATAAAGTTTACTTATAAATTATTGGTAGTTTTAAGCGACGTTTCTTATAAGGTTATGATCATATGCAGACTCTGCGATAATACAATACAATAATTAACATGACATCGAAAACCAGTGAATGGTCGGAGAAGTTTACTTATTTTTACCCATCACATACACACAATAACGCTGTTATATATATATAATATATTCAAACACAAACGAATATTCATGTTTAAGTGAAAATGCAGCAAACTTATGTACGTGAATAATTGCGATGAACCAACCCAAAATTATACACAAAAGTATATTCATATATACAAGCGAGTTTTACATTTACAAGCTCATATGATGCATACTGAAGTACATTTATATACATTTCTCTGTCTCAGGTACAGACAGAAAAAATGTATGGATGTATATATTTATATGGATATGTACATATATATATATATACATACATGTGTTTCACATGTGCAGATTACCAATTCTTCATGTACATACATATACATATTTTAACGAATTAGATGAACGCCTTTATAACCGTATATAATTCTTACCTTTCAATAAATTGTTCATCAGTGCCCGGAAGCGGTTGCAAAACAAATTGCATCGAAACCATTTTTAATTCATTCGACTACAATAAAAACAATTCGTCCTCAATTTTCATTGCAGCTCAGGAAATGTAATATAATATGTGGATGGTAATAATTTCTGAAATTACATTTAAGTACGATTAATATGTATTATCGATATATTCCAGAATTAAACAATAGTTTTATGCATGAACAATTTTGGGCATAAGGAATGGAACAAGACTATTCAAAATTTGTATTCGATTTAAATATTTTTGATCATATGCGCAATTTTTTTTCTTGATTGTATATATAATACATTTAATTTACTCCTCCGTAGATTCCATAATTATTTTTAAAATAGCAACACTTCTATTTGTTAATTAAATCAAAGAAAGTGGTTATTTTAACTAAATCCCATAGTATTGGCACTCACCGTTGTATTATACACTTTCTTTGGAACAACTCCCAAAGTCGATACACAGAAACCTTGAGTGAAAATTCGCAAATTCCAAACCCGGTATTGGGAATTTTTTAACGTCACACTGAGTAATGCTTTAAAAATGTTGAATTTCCTGCCCAAGACCTTCGTGCCTTTGCGACAGCTGTCATACAGGTTTTAATCAATACTATCGATAATATGTTATGTATTTTTTGCCACTTTGCTGAATATCCAAAAATCAAAATTCTGTTCTGAAAAACAGGATTTATAAAAACATGATTTCATTTTTTTAAAGAAGTAAACAAAATGTTTAATAACACGAATATATATAAAAATATGTTTTGTGTATCCTCCAGTAAGTAATTAAATTTTTCAAATATTCCACAGGTCAATGATAGGTGCATCGCCGATATACTGAAGTTTTCAGACCTACTAGGGCTATGCAATTAAGTACCCTAATTTAAGGTCACATGTATGCACTTATGCTAAGGTTCTTAAAAAAGTTTTTGAAATATATTTTTAAAAAATATTTAGAGTGTGGCAAACTTTAAAAATATGGAATAAACGATCCGCAATGGAACAATGAAAATCGTCCTAGATCATTTACGAAACGGATATTCATAGCACAAAATAGTTCATGCCATGGCAAGTAATTTAAATGAATGTCCATTATGTATTCCATGAAAATTATTAGAAACTTATTTATAGTCTTTCCAAACCGTTTTACAAGCTAGTAGCTGATGATTATATGCACCAACACGCTTATTTTTATTGCCGTTAGTAATATTGCTGCAGGAAATATTAAATAATTATTATTATTATAATTATAATTATAATTATTATATTAATTAAAGAAACGCATTTCTTCTAAGAAATTTTGTGATGCTTCGTTTCATATTTTATTATACTTTGTCTTGATCGAAAATAATATAGAACTATCGAAAAATTGAATAGCAACCATCAAATTGTGAATTCATTCTATTTTCACTTGTCATATAGAACAAGCCTACAGGCTTACGAGTATCGAGACAATAAAATTGATTTCATTTTGCGCTGGACAATATGTACACAATTATTTAAAGAGTATTATAAGCTACTCTACTGGCGCGTGTAGAACTTTTTTTTTTCCCAGTTATCGATATATCTGGTTAAATTTCTAGTATAGGCAGTTAAAATCAACTGATAAAATAATTTGTAGCACCAAATTTTGTCAATTAATTGTAACGGAACAAATTAATTTCAAGTGCTTGTTATTCAAAAACGAAAGCAGCAATCGAAAAACTTTTAAAGCGTTCTAATTAGGTTGTTGCCCAAGCAAAAGAAAAGCGCAGAAAATTTAAAAGCCTGTTGGCGGTATAAGTGATTGTTCGCCGCTATCACTTTTATTAATTTTTAAGTTCGTACAGGCAACATAAAAAAATTATTTAAAATAAATGCAATTCAAAAAGTCTTTGTTGCATTTGTTTGTTGGTTTACCATAACTTGCACTTTGCTCTGAGAGACGTGCAAACTTCCTGTCTTAGATGTGCGACTTTAACAACTTATGTGTATTGTTTGATAGCGTTGTTTTGATCTTATGTGATAGTCTTTTCGACCAAAACCATCGAATGCTTAAGAAACGTTCATAAATATGTAATTCCTTTTTTTTCGATTTTACAACGCGCTTCGTATTACTCATTTTATATACGAACTGCTCGTGTTTTCTCGAACATTGGTGTGATGGGATTTTATTATGACAATGAGGATGCTTAATAATCAACTTTTACGGCTATAAATTCGTACCCTGGGGATATTTTTGTCTCCAGTTCTATTAAATGATTTTTACGATTTCATTCAAACGAAACTCTATTTGCTTATATTAAAGCTGCAGGTATTTGATATAGTCTGTAATTAAATCGAGTTTTTAAAAAAATATGCTTTCTAGTGGTCGTCAAGTCATTAATGTCAAAAAAAAAATGGTGAAGAGTGCAGTGTTACCTTTCAAAGACCATTAACATACATGATATTAAATAAATATCAATGCTGCGTGCACATACATAATATTTTAGAAACGAATTTTGCCAACCAAATAATAGAACGCGTGTATATAAATATATATCTTTAATGAATGCGTGTAAATAAAAAATTAAAAAGTACCAGCGACACGACCCACCCGTATAGGTCAGAAAATTGTGTTGAAGGCAATCACGCAGCAGCCAAGTAGCAGGAACAAAAATTTTCTATTTTTTGTGTGAAAATAGTCATGCATGTGGTTTTTGATGTTTATTCCATTGAATATTATAATGTCTAACGTTGTTTAGCTCGTTTTATTTGCTTTGCGTCGGCCGAAACTATGCGTTACGTACGTCTATTCTCTTAACATATTCCTGCGAATAGAAGATTTGCTGCCTCCTGTGTCTCAGCCTCCGGTGACAAATACAGATCGTTCATTGTTTTTATCTGTGTTGCCAATCATCTTCGTCCTGTCAGTTTGCTTGTCGTTGCTTTGTGTTGTTGTCCTACCCTTAGTGTTGGTGGTACTGGTGCCGCTGGGCTTTAACCATACCACTTTCGGACATCTTACAATAAAATCTACTCGAATTTTTCATCATTGATCTTATTTTCCCATTGCTTCTCCACAAGCGATTTGATGGAATAGTCAATATACTGTGACTACGCGATGCTTTATCTTCATCTTGCCACTCTCTGCTAATTTTTCTTTATTGATTGCGTTGCTGCCTGAATTGTTATTAATTAATAAGCAAACCACACAATTTTTTTTTTTTTGATTTATCCACCTCCAGTATTATTACTAACTTCGAAGCTCCTTTGCCAACCGACCGACCGAGGAGCGCACCTAATAGCGTGCGACTACGCAGATCGCGTACATGTAGACAAGTGACACTATTAATAAAGTGGGCATTAATTGTTATAGATAGAACATAAAATCAGTAAAGCGTTTTAGATAGCACAGTTAGAAAACACAAATTTCAATTTAAAATCTAATGTCGTTAAATTAGTTTAAAAGAATCATTGAATAATTTATTTACTAAGATTACACCCAAGTGCAGTCATTCTTTCTCTAACCCCCAATTTTTGCACCCTTTTTTGCCTGTATCCTCATCCTGTATCTTGGAGAAATCGGTGTCTATCTGCTTTTCCTTGAAAGTATTATATACCACGTGCAATTTCCTGTTCAACATTTTTCTCGATTTCCAATCGGTGAGCGCTTATTTGTTTTTTTTTTATATGTATAAATTACAAGGCTTATCAATATTTTTATTGATATGGTATTGCATTTAGAAATGCAATTGAGTTGTACGCATTAGTACAACTCATTATTAAGTATGTTCCTTAATGTTTGTTTTGCGAGATGACCAGACGTGGTGCAACTCGTCTTGTTATGCCGACGGAGCGCCTAGCATGTTATGAGTTAACTGAAGATACGTTTTCTTATTCGTCCGGCGATACACCGACTTTATTGAATGACTATTTCAGACTAAATACTAGAGTACAATTATGATCCTTACGAAACCTAAGACAGAAGAAAACGCTAAGCCTCGCATGAAGTGCTGAGTCTTGCCTTTCCTTATCATAGCGGCCACACAACTATGTGGATTGCCGACTATGCGACCCGTTCAAGTGGTCGTGGTGACATGTTTATCACTTCGACCGAACGTTAATGTTCTTTAACTTAAGATCAAGTGCTCGTGGTGTCGTGTTCATCACTTCAACCGAACCTCGATGTTTAATAGCTTAAGACATAAGAGCTGCTGAGCTACGCATATCTACTTATAGCGGCTACACAACATTGTTGTATCTGCCAGCTACATAACATCCAGCCAAACATACAATGCTGTGACGTGGTGTTATATTTTCTTATATATGAAATTAACAATCGTTAACTACCCCCCCTTCAAGCTTAAGACCGTCCTCGGTCGACCTTATCTGGGCAATCACTTGCTTTAGGTGTTCTGCAGATCTTCTTGCGTTGATGAATCTTCAAAACACGATGCTGATGCAGACGAGTGCATGCTGCTATGAGAAGTTTCTCATACGTGATATAAAACCTTTTTGGACGACGGGGAAGATAGTAATTATCTTACAAGCAAATATAATTTTTTTTGAAACTTAATAATAAAGTGTAGGATGTTAGTGGACTGTAACACACTTACGGACAAAACGGATATAAGAATCCTTATGGGGTATTTGTGGGCTCCTCAAGTCAAACGACCTCAAGCCAGCACGATTAAAAGTGATTGGGTTATGTTAGCCCTTGCAGACGTTACGGTGTACCTTTTCTGCAACTCCATCAAGAACCTTCTATTTCTTGCCAGTTGTGTCTCATACAAATGACCGGGGTCGACTTGTGAGTTCTTGGCTGTTCTAAGACTCTGATTAACGGTGTTGGCTAATTGATTGCTTTGATCTTGAACCCTAGTGTCAAACCTTATCTGCCTACTGTTAAACTAAAAGGAGATAAACTAATGGTGGAAACGTTATTTAAGTCCTTGGCTCGCGTCTATTGCTCTATCTTCGCACAAGGGCGTGAGCTTGTTACCAAATTTCCCGTTGGATTTTACCAAGACATTCTCCCCCACCTCAAAGATCCTGCTTTGTTCAGAGGCATTATCTCTGGCTCTGAGCGCGATTTGGGCTCTTTTTATCCTATCCTGTTTCTTTTGAAAGATGCTGGACAAATTTTTCAGACCAAATGGGTGTCTTCGAAATTCATATTTCCCCCCATTTACTGAAAACGAAGTTTTTTCATGGTCGTGCTCAGCGAGCGTTGAAAAATACCTAGCTTTGCCTAAGTTCCCACGTATAAAGAAAATATTCGTCATAGGGTATTCATCGGTTATCGTTCGTTCAGTAGACTTACGAAAGTCAAGAACTAAACGCATGGTTGCTCTTATATTGCACAAAGATATGGAATATTTATGAGTGATTGCAGTTTTGCCGTGAATTGAATACATTGGGAAAGTAGAGTCCACCGGGCGGACGGCTCTCAGTCCCTTATAGAGTCGGATGAAAGTTTTAGAAGCACCCGTATTAATGAGGAATTTCATGTTGAGTTCCGGTATTCTTCGTCTAATGACGGGCAGCTGGGATTTTGCCCCTGAACAATTTCTAGCATTCGAGTCATAATTATCTACGGCATTGTCGTCGACTTTTGCCGCTTCTATCGAGACGGTATCAGAATGTGACGCTGTTCCTTGTCCCGCGTTCTGCGTGACATGGTTCACACTTTGCTGTTTTGCATAGAAATTAAAGGCTTGGTTCAACTGGTGAACGCAAGATAAGGAAGGATCAACTTCCATAGGCGGATGTGCATTATTATGCCCTTGCTGCGTATAACAGCGCTGGCTGTCTTGTCTGGGAGCGCATAGCTCCTGTTTAATAACGGGTAAAAATCGCTTGTCACCGTAAGTGAAGTCAAGGCGACTTATTATTGCATCAAAGTTTAATGCTGTGCCAAATGAGGTTAATACAGAATCGGCAGGACCTTTAATTTTTCTCCTTATGATGACTATTGCCTGGTAGTGGCGTAAGCTGCCCTTATATGGCTTGAAAATATAGTAATTGGCTAAGGCCAACTGCCTCCAAGAGACATATGACTGTACTCCCGAAAATTCGGGCAGGCATTCGACAGAGTCCAGTGGTTCATCGCAATGGACACTATTTCTTATTTCTAGAGCCGCACACGTTTGTGAGTCCGGGGTGACAATGTGTGCTGCCACCATCCGGTCAGAGAGTTCATTGATTCTATTGATCAGTGCATGTTCTCTCTGTTGGTTCAGAGCATCGAGCTCATCCAACATCTGTTGGTTCAGAGCAGCTAGCTTAGGTACTAATTCGCTACTAATAGCCGCCTGTATTAGGGACCTAACCTGATCGACATCCATGTTGCTGGATAAGAGGGAAGCTCTGGGTGCGTATTTTGTATATTGTCCTTGTGGACCACCCTCCCTTAAATGAGAACCGCGGTCCCCGCGTCTGCTTTTACAGCTCTAAAAAATGAATCAATAATGTAGAAAATATTTTTTTCTACACTACTAACCACCACCTAGCTATGTGTTTAAGTGCGTTGTGGTCAACCAACACCTAAACCATAAACTCAAAAAAAAAAACACTATGCAAGAAGTGACACAATTATCAACACAACTACCGTCTATCAGATATTATCAGAGTAGTTGCAGAAAAGGTATACCAAAGGCCATCAAAAATGGAAAGCCAAGTTATACTTTTTTATTATTTTTTTTATATCACTGACTTGAAGGAAGTTTTAATTGAGGATGCTCACTTACATGTTTGTTGAGAAAAAACAAAAATTGTTTTTTTTTTTATAAAACTGCTATAATCCTCCAGCGGTGTTTTTCCTACGTAGAACGCTATTCTTCTTGGTGATGGGCTGCTGCCTGAAGAGCTCCTGGCGCTTCGGTGGATTTGTAGTTTATTATAGCTTTTTCCTTTTCTTCTTTTTATATACTGCTTCCCGGAGAAGCCGCGTGGGTATTATTATTTGATTTGTTGTGTGCTAACTAATATTTTAGTACATTAGTCTTATTTATGCTTCTGTTTGAAGCCGCGGTATTATTATTTAAACTGTCCGCGAGTTGGGTGCCAATTAATATGCGTTGGTGCATTAATTGGTCTTGCGAATGCTTCTGTTTGAAGCCGCGTGGGTACTTTTATTTTATTATTCCACGAGTTGGGCGCCAACTACAAGGCTTATCAATATTTTTATTGATATGGTATTGCATTTAGAAATGCAATTGAGTTGTATGCATTAGTACAACTCAATTATATCATATAAATATTGTTAATAGTTATTATTGCATTAAGAAATGCATTTGATCCTTTATTCATACGTTCGCCTTGACAACGTATGATGATGGATTATTTTGTTATATTATTAAGGGACATATTAATTTATTATTAAGTATGTTCCTTAATGTTTGTTTTGCGAGATGACCAGACGTGGTGCAACTCGTCTTGTTATGCCGACGGAGCGCCTAGCATGTTATGAGTTAACTGAAGATACGTTTTCTTATTCGTCCGGCGATACACCGACTTTATTGAATGACTATTTCAGACTAAATACTAGAGTACAATTATGATCCTTACGAAACCTAAGACAGAAGAAAACGCTAAGCCTCGCATGAAGTGCTGAGTCTTGCCTTTCCTTATCATAGCGGCCACACAACTATGTGGATTGCCGACTATGCGACCCGTTCAAGTGGTCGTGGTGACATGTTAATCACTTCGACCGAACGTTAATGTTCTTTAACTTAAGATCAAGTGCTCGTGGTGTCGTGTTCATCACTTCAACCGAACCTCGATGTTTAATAGCTTAAGACATAAGAGCTGCTGAGCTACGCATATCTACTTATAGCGGCTACACAACATTGTTGTATCTGCCAGCTACATAACATCCAGCCAAACATACAATGCTGTGACGTGGTGTTATATTTTCTTATATATGAAATTAACAATCGTTAACTTATATATACATACCTTTCAGCACATTTCCGGGACCATAAAATCAAAAGTTGTTGTAAGCACTTCGTTATTTTATATTTTTAAGCAGATTTAAAAAAAATTTAACTAATTAAAAGAAATTTGACATTTATTCATAATATATATATATATATATATATATTTATTCAGAGCCCAATTGGAGATACTCTAATTCAAAGTCGCGCAAAGGTATCTGTTCTCGTTTTGGGTTTTTCATTTGTTAATATTGAAGTTCTTAAGTCTAAGTAGTTAAGTAATAAAAAATATAAAATTTACAAGAAACTGTGCTATTTCAAGCACATATTATGTTTGATTTGCCTTCTGGCATATTTAGAGCGTAAAAAGTACATGCAACTCATAAAAAGGTTGCAAGCACACATTTTGAAGACAATAAATGTATGTACATATGTTTGTCAAAGTTGTTCCCGAGCAAAACCAAAAGATAATTTTTTTAAACATTTTTTTTAAATATTTTTGTAATGGATGAAACCTTTTCAACCTTATTGGAGTCATGCCTATGCAAGACAGTAGCAAATGTATATATAGCGTAGGTACAAGATCGCCGCCTCGTGGAGTCATTCGCTGGGTGGGTTTTTGCACCATCGACAACAACTCAGATGCTTCTGTCATTTAGAAAACTACATAAAAGTGGATATAGCTGCGGCTTAAGAAAACTTTTTAGGAACATCAGAGAAAATCCTTTTAGTAATTCAGCAATATGTGGTTGAATTTTTATAGATCACAAAAATAAATATGCCTTAACACCACAGACACCAGCACATCAACAAAAATTAGAACTTAATTATTATTTTGTGTAATGTTTTTTATTTTTTAAAATTTATTACATAAAACTACAGTAATGTATTAAACGCCGGTAACAGAAAACCATATTTTCTAAGCTGGTTTCAATATATGTATATAGAAAACCAGTCAAGAAATCCTAACTAGAATATACCCTGAACTCTATACTTAACGCCTGCAGTATACTGCATTCTTCACTCAATTTTAATGTTCCATATCTCTGGTGTGTCTCAACAGATTGTCATTTTTTCGTCAAATGTTGCAAACGTCAAAATCAAGACTTAATTATCATTCACATGTGTATATCGGAAACGGGAAGAGTTATCGAAAATTTGAAACAAACTTGTACTGCCTAGGGATTAGGCGAGCTTATGTACCAAATCAGGAGTCTCTAGCTCTTATAGCCTCTGAGATCGACGCGTTTCCTACATACAGACGGAAGCACATGGCTCGGCTGTTGGTGCTGATCAAAATTATATATATAATTTATGGGGTTGGAGATGCTTCCTTCTGCCTGTTACATACTTTTTCACAAAACTATTATATTGTTTTTACCCATTTTTAATGGGTTCAGGGTATAAAAATGTCTGTGAGACACGTCCGTTATGACCAAGGTTTATATAAAATTAAAAAAAAAAAAACTTTAAATCATATTAAAGAGACATGAATGCACATTTATTAAAAATTCGCATTAAAATTTCGGCTCGAATTTCGTTTAAATCTGAATTTGAATTGATCTCCGCGAAATCTGCTACTTTTTTGTCCCGTTCGATCGCATTGGTTTTCGCAAAAATCTCGAAAATGGGTACAACTTGCAATGAGTACAATTGTCCTGTTCGACTCCATGGAAATGCTCATATATAACAAATAGTTATTACAAAATAATTTTAAATGACTTTTAAAAGATTTTAACAAACAACTGTTACTCCAAAGTATTCGGCGAGTCTTAAATGCTTACAAAAGACGTTTTATGTAGAAAAAACAAACAATAAAAATGTTAAAAATGTACATATATACAATTAACATTGCAACCGAATGCACTTTTTTTAACCATGTGTTGCAAAAATTGTATGATACAAAAAAAGCATTAGGCTTTATTATACACTTAATGTGGCTTGTAAATCTTAGTTGGTTTAAGCTTTAACGTATTCAGGCCCTAGGCTATGTTTTCGCATCATTAACGAGCTGCCGATTGTTGAATGTATAACAATAACATAACAATAATAATAGCTTCATATTTTCTGCGCAGTGCAAAGCAAACTAATGCACTGAGAAATGCCGTCCTCGCTCATAATTAGAAAATAAAAAACAAAAATAAAAGATTTGTTTCTCGGTTGGCTAGATCTGCCTCGATAATTTTTGATTTAGACAGTGATGACACGCTCTGTTTAAAAACATCGATTTTATGGCGATGAGTATTTTTTACCCCATTGTCGATAATATCTTTAAGCTACACTGGTAGGCATAAGTATATTGAAAGGTACGTTTTTATTAAAAAATATATGTCTCTAATAAAAAAAAAATTTAAGTTGTTTTTCTGTTTTACAAATTATCTATACAAATTACAATGTATCTCTATTGATAAATATATATTAGTAACAAGAAGCAAAGCTATACTTTAAAATGTACTGTTCAAAATATTTATGTCGACCAGTGTATAAGAAGGAATCGATTTATCAATGTATTTCTAATTGTCCCACTCTTCTCTCATCAAACGCACTTAAATATAATTAATCTTTGGGAATATCAGATAAAATGGAAACAAATAAGGATCATACAGATTCTGAATTATTCCTTGTGACAGCTAATGTTGGAAGTCTGTTTGAAGACGTACGTTCGTTTATTTCTTTTATACCTACATATTTATACAAATGCAAATATATTTAACATTATTAACGTAGTACACATGTACAAGTTTCTGTTTTTGTTTATGTAAAAAAAATTGAATGTTTATCGTTTCATAAACTTCAACGCTACGCAGCCAAATAGACTTCTTACAATATGGCTAAGAAAGTTTCTAGCTAAAGTAAGAGAAATCAATCCAAGATTTTTAGCTTTACATCTTCAAGAGGTGGGTGGAAAGACGTACGAAAATTCAATGGATAGCGTGAAAGATTTTATCAGATATTTATGCGAGGCCATGTCAAAGACTGGATATATATACGTTCGTATATATATGGACGAAGATTTTAAGTCTGCGGAACATTTTACTGTAAGTACCTTTTATTTGTCTAAATCTAAAATATATTTTGTATTTTATGTCCCAAAGGCACTTGGAAATATTTACTTTGGACGCAAGGATTTGTGTACTTTAAGAATTTGGAACTTTCGAATTCTCGAATGGCAGAATGTTTTGGCCGAAAGCAAATTAATATTTTCTGGTAATATTGAAAATGTTCCAACTAAGGAGAAATCAAAGTTTCCTCAACATTTCTTTCCTGAAGTAAGTTTAAGCTAATAGTGCGTGTTTATTACCTATTCAAACAAAATCAGCGTATTATATTTACTTTTTTCAAAAAGTCTTTTTTAAAGCCTGCTATACAAATAACCAAAATCCCAAAATTTACTGTTACAACTATCTGTTTATTTTGTCGTAGATTACAATATAATGCAATTTAATTAAAACAAGTTAGATGGATATACTCGCGAAAGTTCTACTGTAAGATACGCGTATTGCTTACACGTATTGTTATTATTTCTTTGTCAGTGTCTGTTCAGAAAATATTTTTTTTTTTTTAATTTTTACTGTTTTTTATACCCTTAACCCATTGAAAATGGGTAAAAAGGGTATAATGGTTTTGTGCAAATGTATGTAACAGGCAGACGGAAGCATCTCCGACCCCATAAAGTATATATATTCTTGATCAGCATCAACAGCCGAGTCGATATAGCCATGTCCGTCTGTCCGTCTGTCCGTCCGTCCGTACGTATGTATGAACGCGTCGTTCTCAGAGACTATAAGAGCAGGAGACTCCAGATTTGGTACATAAGCATCCCTACATCCCTAGGCAGTACAAGTTTGTTTTAAATTTTCGATAAGTCTTCCCGTTTCCGATATACACATGTAATTGATTGCAAAAAAATCTTTAATTTGGAAAACTTTTTGATGCAGTTTGAAAGATTAGACTAAATAATGACAATCTGTGAAAATTGAAATTAAGAAAGTATGCACTATACGCGTATACATGCACACACTCACACATACTTGCAATCACTGACTGTATGCGTATCGGGTTAAGGGTATAGTCTAGTCGGGATTTCTCGACTAGAGCCTTCTTACTTGTTTAACTTATCTTCAGTCGTCTTTAGTCTCGGGAGTTTCCCAACATCTGATACAATTATCACAGATGATTAATGTAAGTCAAGGTTCCTATATATTCTCAAGTCTGTTGGCTATTTTCGCATTAAAAAATTCAGCGTTCTGCCTATTACATCATATTAAAATTTCAACTTATCTTTTTAGTGCAAATGGTCTCGAAAAGGGTTTATGCGGACTCGGTGGGAAATTAATGGCACTGCCATTGATTTAATAAATATTCACCTTTTTCATGATGCATCCAATTTGGCAGCCTGTGAAGATTTTCCTTCTGTATACTGCAAAACAAGAAGAAGAGCCCTTATACATACAATCGAGAGGTAAGTCAGACATATTTTTACGTGTATAACACGGAATAAAATGAATTAATTTTTTATAAATTTAGTTTATTTAATTTTGTTATTAATAGTTACAATTATTTACACCCATTGCCACTTAAGACAAATTTAGACAAAATCTCAAAACAAAAACCTTGTAAGCAGCAGTGGTATAAATTTTCATTAAGTTAATAATCGAAACCTTTTTGTTTAATTTTTGTGTATGGAAAAATTAATATATTTAAAATATCTACTTCTATAAGAAGTCAGTTTTTTTGTGTATTGTGTAGCGCAAAAAGGAAGCATATTCGACCGCGTGAACCCTGGATGATCTATAAAATCATTAATGTTTTAGAGACCATACACCAATAAAACAGTTTTATAAATCCCTAGTACGTCGAATATAAATCTTGTGTGTAGTCCCCGCAAGTTGTCTCATTTTAATTATTCTACCTTTCTTATTAAAACTTGTATTTTTGTCCATCATTTCATTCTATTCAATCTAATAAAATTAAATGTACAATCTGCCTTGATTCTTGCGCGAGCAACTATTTAATACCTGTACCATTTCGTGTATATGACGACTATATCAAGCTTTTTTATCTTGTCTCCTGGGAGCATCAACTCCAGTACAAAAGAGATCTATCCCTTGTTATTTATCTAGTCCCTTGTCCGCTCAGCGTCTCACCTGCATTGTCCATCAAACCACTTTTGGCTGTCCGTTCTAACCCCTGCCCCTAAACCCGCTAATGTTGATTAACTCGTTGGCATGAAGCTCGGTGTTGCCGACTGAAAACTAAATCCCTCTGAATCTAGTACCAATCAATGTTTTTATGCAAAAGCTCTTTGCTTAAACTGGCGAAGTTATACTAATAGGATTAGTAGTGCACCCCCTGTTGGCCACCCTGTTGCCTTTACCTCAACTTCGATATCAAAAAACTAATTCAAGGAATTAGCCAGACCTATTAAAATGTAAGGGGCATTAATACTAAAATATCTTGATTGTATGTTAAAAGCTTAGCCTTTGACTCACAATTAGTTTCACTTACAGAAATCTGGTTTAAACTGATATTTCTGATTATTCCGTTATCTCAAATAAATATAACATGTACAGATGTGATCGCACCTCACGTAAGGGGATCTCATTAATGTTGTTAAAGTATTATAAAGGGACTGTTTACATGTGCCTATGTTCCTCCCCATTAAGATAATTGAATCCCACTTGAATGTCTTTCAACTTGTTTCGTTATTGTAGACAGATATGGATTACCTTATTGTGGTTGGTGATTTTAATCTGCCAAATGTGGGATAGTCTATAAATCACACATCGTCTGCACAACTACCAACCACTTCTAGTGATTTTATTGATGGGCTTCTATAGTTGGGACTATCGCAAGTTAATGATGTTCGTAATAGTAGTGGTAGAATGTTAAATATAATATTTTTTTCGTATTAATCTTGTAGTTAAGTTAGTAACGTAACCCTAAGAGCTTCCGGAGACACATAACTTCCTTATCAGAATTATCGCTTGAAATACTTAACGCTAGTCCTAAAACTAATAATATTTTAAAATCCCGTTGTTTTCGTGAAATAACTTCAGTAAATTAAAAGATCTTGTTTAGAATACTAATTGGTCTCACCTGTACTGTTGTAGTAATAAAGATATTGCCATTTACATACTTAATACAACCTTGAATTTGGTTTTGGACATTTGTATTTCCCTCACTTGTTTTGTGAGTGATAATAAACCATATTGGTTCGGGAACATTATACACATATCTTCGTAATAGCAAACTAATAGCAAAGATTAATTTATTTCTGTTAACACATCTTGTTATAATAAATATCTTAATCTACTTTTATAAACTTGTTAACTCAAATCATAAATCCTCATGCTTGACGTGCTCGGTTTACCAATATTCGTAATAATTCCTACCCTTTTGAAAATCAGACATAAAATTTCATATTTGTCCCAGTTCTTACTGAGTGTTCACTTGTAAATGACGCTAACTCCATCAATCCCAGTTTCTTGCCTTGTCCTGATGGGGGTGCCACGTTGTAAACTTAGATACTGTGCGGATTCCGAGTGCAAACCATTAGTCAAATTATTTAACTTGTCGAATGACTCTACTCTGGTCTCCACCCCATACAAATTCTAACGTTAAAAAAATAAAAATTGTGGTCCCCACAATAATAGATTCACCAGTATATAATGTTATTGGCCCGTCTTTGTGTGTAAGCATGTGAATGCGCCCAAAAGGGAATAGGCAAAACGCAACAAGACAAACAAACACAACACATGTTACAATATTCAATTAAGGTCAATAAAATTATTAATATATCTTAATTTAATACAAGGACAATTAATGTTAAGTATTTTAATGCAAAATGCATTTATGTTATGGTTAGTGTTAATTTCGAATTTAGTCATTTTAAACCTGTTCAATTAGTCATTAATGCTCTACCTAATCCCCAATGAATATATAAGCATATATAATGGAAATCATATTTAAGTATCACACGTTTAGCTATTCAATTGCACGAAGTCCTTGTAGAGTCTGTACTACCGTCCCATATTAGGCATTAGCAAGCAGATTGAATCAAAAGTCGAGAATTGAGAATCTCAAATTCTGTGACAACAAAAGGAGCAATATAGTAAGGTAACAACAAATTGTTGTCTTGCGCATCGCACACTTTGCAATCAAAACAAAAGCGTAAAAAATTATGGGCGACCACTTTCCAACGAGTATTATTGGACGTAGATGTACTAACGGACAGTCTATTCAAGTGGCCCAACGATACCAATCACCAGCTTGTTAACACGCGGACTGACTGAGGTGCGCACCTCATAGCGTGCGGTTTTTTTAAAGAGCGAGTAGGAGTGGGACTCTGTACTATGTATGAAAGCTCTTTATATAACGCACATAAGATCCGAAAAGGGTTTTGGATAGCATAGTTAGAATAAAAAGCTTGAAGAGATATAGGCAAGAAATTTCTAGTATATCTGATCGGAACAGCAAAGCTAATTTGTTTGATTAGTTCAGAAGAATCAATTTTAACTATTAATTAGTTGTGGAAAAACGTTATACCAAGCATTGTTCTACGATCAGAAAGAGATGGAAGATTATTAGGAGTCTACTATGATAGGAATTAAGTTAATGTTATTATCCCAGTTCAGGCCCGAAGTGCAAAGAGGATGAATCCTGTTTTAGGATACCATATACAAGATCCAAATTCAAGAATATGTTGGGGTTCCTTCGACCAGCGCCTAATGAACCCCAAGGCACCTGATGCTCGATTTGTTATGGCAGAGATATGCTTTTCAAACTTAAGCTTTGGGTCCATTAGTACAGCCAAATCCTCAACCCATTCAATCAGATCATGTGGTTTGTTATCCAGAATATAGATATTAAGAAATGACATTCGTTTATAAAAAGACATTACTTTGCATTTACTGCAATTAAGCTTTAATAAATTTACTCTACTCAAGTTTGAAGACAGAAGAGTTGCACCTGATGAGCATAATACTTACATCATCTGCATACATTAGCACCCGAGAGTGATTTATTACAGACGGAAGATCGTTTATAAAAAGTGTAAACGGTCCAAGATGACGTCCTTGAGGAACACCAGAAGTCCGTGAACCGCTATAGAAACAGAGCCATTAAAATAGACCCTCCAAAAATTAAATAATCTTTAATCCAAAGAATAACATTGTAGGGAAAGCCCAAAATTTTAAGTTTATGAATTAAAAGGAAGTGATTTAAAGATTCAAAAGCCTTACTGAAATCAGTGTCAATAACCTCAGTTTGCATTTTATCTTCAAAGCCCTTAATAACAAATGATGTGAATTCTAGCAAGTTAGTAGTGGGAATTTTTCATGAATCCGTGCTGGCACAGTGAAATCATAGATTTACAAAGATGTTGAAAATGAGAGGTTATTCATTTCTCAACAATCTTAGGAATAGCAGACAACTTGGAGATACCCCTATCATTTTGAGCATTAGATTTGATTCGTTTTTTGTGCAAAGGAATAATATATGACTCTTTCCAAATTTTTGGAAAAGAGCATAACTCCACGGACCAACTAAACAATTTATGGAAAGGCTTTAAAAGCCCCTGAGCACAGTACCTAAGCACACAGCTTGGAACTCCATCAGGTCCTGGAGCAAATATGGGCTTAATAACCTAAAGATCACAAAGAATTGAACTCTCTGTGATTTCCAGTACAATAGTGCAATTATTCAGCTGATAAGGATAAGGCAAGACAACTTGTTGAAGATAAGGGCTGTAAGTCGTTTGAAAAAATTTATCAAATATATCGGCAATGGCCTGATCTGAGTTGGCCTTCATTGTATCAAAGAATATGTTCGATGGAAGTGTCGATGACTTGTGCTTCATATTAACGAAATCAAACAAGTAAGAAGGCTCTAGTCGAGAAATCCCGACTAGACTATACCCTGAACTCTATACTTTACGCATACAGTCAGTGCTTGCACGTATGTATGAGTGTGTGTATGCATACGCGTATAGTGCATGCTTTCAATACTCCATATCTCCAATGTTTCTCAACCGATTTCAATAAAATTTTCACAGATTGTCAATATTTAGTCTAATTTTTCAAACTGCATCAAAAAGTTTTTTAAATTCAAGATTTTGTTGTTATCGATCACATGTGTATATCGGAAACGGGAAGAGTTATCGAAAATTTAAAACAAACTGGTACTGCCTAGGGATTAGGCGAGCTTATGTATATGGAGTCTATAGCTCTTATAGTCTCTGAGATCGACGCGTTCATACATACGGACGGAACGACGGACGGACGGACGGACGGACGGACGGACGGACAGATGGACATGGCTATATCGACTCGGCTGTTGATGCTGATCAAGAATATATATACTTTATGGGGTCGCAGATGCTTCCATCTGCCTGTTACATACTTTTGCACAAAACCATTATACCCTTTTTACCCATTTTCAATGGGTTAAGGGTATAAAAATTGTTTAGGATCCTGCTGTAACTGTAATCTACTAATTACTATAACACTGGTTATTAAGCACTGATAAACGGGAACGAGCAATTAACTATGTTGAATAAGTTAACGGATAGCTATATTTTCTGAAACTCTTGTAGAGTTTATATTTTCGATTTTTAAGAATTGTCAACTCTCTGGCAAACCACACCTGTTTGGCTTACCATAAGAGACACACAAATCTAATAATGAATTTAATCTGTTATAAAAAATACTGATTGCCACGTTTAAGTTGTCAGACCAGGGAGACCAGTCATTTAGGGATAAAAGCCGAGTAGCCGAGATATAGGTTGTGATCGGGTAACAGATTAGGAGGACGGATCCAAAACAAAAATTTCTCAAGATAATTTGGTATATCATTGTTTTGACACAATGTAAGTTCATCAATAATTCATTCTGGGCCGAGGGGTCAGGGCGCCAGAGTCTGGACAAGAAATACAAGTAGCTTCAGCAATTTACTTTACTTTCGCATCGCTCGTTAAGCACTTCGAACCCCCAGCTCCACTCGCTTCGCTCAGAAAGAACCCTGCGGGATACTGGGATACTCGTTGCGCTCTTCTGCCCCTACTGGTCCGCTTCGCTTACTCCTCAACTCCAAAAGGGTAAAGGGCAACGCATTATAAATGCTGTGGTGACACGACGATCCTTAACCCCAAGTGTCAACGGGACAAGAACATAACAACATAAATGGGATAGAGCAAAAAGTTCTCTAATGTCTAATGAGAACTTAATCTTAGAGAACATTTTAAAATCTAGAAAGGAGATACCCGCGGCACTACGTACCCGCGGCACTACGTAGTAAACTAGACGACAAATAATAATTTAAATTAAAACAATTTGAAATCTAAATATATAAGGAATGTGATTGACGGCAAATGTATTTGGCAGTAAGATATTTTGCTTACGTTTGTATATTTAAAATGGAACCATGATTCCAAATGAAGGCATCACTGTTTTAATGTCCGTCTGGACAGTTTAGAGCTTTCGAGTAAAAAATTTAAGTCTACTTTTTGTTGTTCTTAAATCATTTGCTAAAATCGGCTTATCATATAGCTGCCATACAAATCCAAGTTTATTTAAGTAGCTTTCTTACTAATTCATAACTTCAACGATATAGCGTTCAAGCTACAAAAATCAGAGTAGGTTGATGCATTTTCATTTTTTAAAGGATTATGGTTTCTAAATCATTGTCATACTAGAAGCTTAGCATTCGTAGACGCAGATATACGTTTGATTTGTGCTATCGAACTGAAATTTTGGTCAAGGTTTTCTTTTTGTTGCATAAAGTATATTATTCTTGACATCATCAACAGTCGAGACGATATAGCTACGTCCGCCCGTATAAACGCGTCGATCTCAGATGCTATAAGAGTTAGAGACTTCAGATTTTGAAAATAAGCTCACCTATCCCTAGGCAGTACAATTTTGCTTCAACTCTTTCCGATTCCGATATATACATGTGTCAGGATTTCTCGACTAGAGCCTTCTTACTTTTTTTATGCTAAGGCGAGTACTAAAAGATAGACAAATTTGCAAATCCAATTATATCATTTGTATCAATTGTATATTTTTATTTAAATATTTTCATAAAGTATCTATATTTTAATCTTTTATAATCAGGTTCCACTTAGATGATAAAAACAGATCTGTTCCTTTTTTTTTATTTGGAGATTTTAATTTTCGATGTGACACAGCAGGTGTTGTGAAGGTAAGTTATTATCTGTGTATTCTTATATTTTAACATAACACATGTTACTTGTTTTTCTGTAAACAGGTACTAGCTTCAAATTTGACTGCTCATCGCGTCCAAAGTATTAAGAATGAAAGCACTAAAATTAATTACCGTAATTCGGATGGCAACAATATACTTACTGTAGGCAAAAAAGAATTTAGTCACGCCGATCATCAACTTAAATTTAAAGAATATTGGGTATATGTTTTTTTTTACATAAACATATGCTTTTAATAATTTGATTGTTCTTGTAGTTAAAAGAATTTGATAGAGAATTGGAACCATTTAAGGATATTTTGGTTGAATATCCCATAACTTTTATTCCATCATATCCCTTTGAAGAAGATCCTGAAATGCCCACCGATTATATGGCAACTAGATGTCCGTCGTGGTGCGATCGAATTTTAATGGATCCGCAAGTGAAACACATAATTGAACCAAATGAATGGAAATATGACATGATTGGAGAATCTGTATGCATGGGTGACCATAAGGTAAGAAAAGTAACTTTATATTTCATTTATTATTTATAGTAACATAAGTCATATGTATATATAAGTAGATGGTCTGTTTTAACTGATTGCAAATTAGCGTACTGCCCAAATCGTAATTAAACGTCATTTTTAGTCTTTGATCACGTAGAATTAAACAACTATTGAAGATCAAATTCGTTCTTTAATACAACGCTTTCCGGCGAGTATCATTTGATATATTTTTAAATTCATTGATATTATGTTTAAATATTAAAATGAAATTATAGTGATTTACATATGTAACAGACTGAAGTGAACATCTCCGTCAAGTATATTTAAATAGAACCAACAAACGGAAGGACTTAAGCCTAATAAAATTGCAAATTACCAGTTAGAAAAGTGAAATGTAGTTTATACCTCAGCAAAATAAATATATATGTACTCCAAATTTTAAACAAAAAACTTATCTAAAACCAATCGAATCAAGCCAACTAGGTTGTTTACATATAGCTACTTATAGTTACTAAGAATTTCCTAGCAGTATTTCAATAGCAAAAAGTTAGCAAAAAATATATTTCTTATGAAATGAAATGTATGGAATAAAAATCAATTATATAATGCATTGGAAATAAGTATATGTCCATTTATTCGAAGAATTTTTTTTGGGTTTATTAAACAACTTGAGGTAAACTTGGAATTCTGACTTATGATTTTAGATCAGCAGCCAAAAATAAATAAGAAATTACTAGTGTTTTCTGCAAGACAAATTGGATATAAAAAATATATTAAAATTTTAAAATAAATCAAATCAACTGTGAAATTATAATTAATGTCGATGAAGTTATACGAAAAAAAGTAAAAAGCAATAAAAGTAACATAAAAGTGCCAACTGTAAGTATATTCTTTATCGGCTGGAACACCTAGACGTTTTTGACATTTTATAGGTAAATACTGAAGTTTCGTAATCGGAAAATATTGTATTCAATTCATATCATTTACATTTAATATAAATATAAAGTATATGTTAATAAATGAAGTTTATTTTTCTAATATGTTTTCTTCTCTTTTTGTCATGTAGCCCATTTGCTTAACTATTCGTCTAAAGCCAAACAAAGGTACTTATAGATCATGTGATTGCAGCTGTAAAAAATGTAATGATAATAACAACGACTTAACATCACCTGTTCAAAGCAAATCTTGTCCGTATTTTGACAAATTGTGTCATCAAATGTTGAAAGAAATTAAAGCCGAAAAGCAATATGTAATATTACAAGAATGTCAGTTGCAATTTCTTGAAGGCAACTTAGCTGAATACGGAAACTCCTCAAGTGGACATGCTTCAAAAACTATTGAGACTGCAGGAGACTGCGAAGAAGCCGACAATATTACGAAAATTTCGTCAGATTATCCAAGCATTAGCATCAGTTTAACTGAATCGGATAAAATATATGCTTGCACGTGTCCCCCGGCTTTGCTATCAGAAAATATATTCGTTAACCAAATCGATACCCATCACCTTAATATATACAATAAAAATTCACACTTGGATTCGTATACCCCAGAGAGCAATGAATCTCATTCTCCATATTCTGAATTGAGAAGCACATCCACACCTACCTCAAGCAATGGTCGCAAAATCGAACTTTGCGTTGATCTTATTAATGAAGATCATAAAAGTCAATATGCGGGTCAAAATGGAGGCGTAGATTTATGTTCAACACAGTCAGTCTATGCAATCACAGAAAAACAATTAAAATCTATTATTACCCCACTACAGCTAAGGTCTCGATTAGAAGACCTACAAAGAATGACGCTGTATACCCCGGATGGTGATGTTATTTCTGTTAAAAAGGGCGATAAAAATAGTTTTAGAGCTATGAGATCCCCAAAAACCATTTCAAATGGTCGCAATACTAGTATTTTTTCTATGTGTTGTAGTATACACTAATATAAATTTGATATTTCAATTTTAAATAAGTTTTTTAATGTCTTTTGATTTTAGTAATATATCTTAATCTTATTTAAACATATTTTATTTTTATCATTTTGAAGTGGACAACCAAAATATTATATCACACTAATATATAAGTTCTCTATTTAACGGCTTGATAATTAGATTTGTATTTTATGCTAAGAAATAACCCAATTACTGGCAGTACTTTAATGTACCATGTTAAGATTTAACGAAATTACTTAATTAGTTGGACTTTAAAAATTAATTATACATACCCAGAAAACCTTCGTATCACTTGTGCAACATGCGAAATAGGGATTCAAAAAATAGAGGCACGCACAGTGGTCATATCAGTTCATGAGACATTTTTTTTTATTATATTTTATTTTCTTCTTTCACTACAAATGAAATAAATCATTCTTCATAAATGAAGAAAATCATTGATAGCGAGCTGTGGTAGAAGATTACGCCACTTGGAGCGTTGCTTCAGGATGCTCTTATAGACATAGGTAGCAATCTCCTGCCACCCAAATAAGCCATTAAAATTTAGCTACGTGAATTTAGCTCAACGTACGATGAAGGTAATGCAGTACCCAAGAAATGATTACAAATGCACAACATCACGCATAAAATTCTTGGTAAAGGTGGATCGCAAATACAATTTGATAGTCAATATGTCATGTAAGGCGATAAGGCAGTTTTAAATGAGCCATAAAAGCTCCATAGAAAGCCATTTAGACAAGCCAAGACGCACTTGCACCAATACAAGGTACCGCAAACGACATTCTTTCGTCGCATTCATACATTGTATGTATTCGTAATGTCCATGTTTAGCACAGAAATCTGCATCAAAAACTTACTTATTAATGGATATTTTAACCAAAATACATTTAACTGGCTAAAGTTTGTCTGTTACTTTTTTCCTGTTTTTTTTTTTTTTAATTTTGATTTTTAATGTCTTTAATGTGTATTGGGTGTAGCAAAGTTTTTTTTAAATTAAAAATATTCCTAATAAATCCGCTCAATGCATCCGACATTCTGCAAGCGGTACTTATCTTATATGTTCCAAGTCTTGGTTGAGTTCTGCGTCACTTAGCACGACTATTATTTTTATTTTTTTCAATAGGAAATAGGAACACCGTTCTTACGTTCGATACTTAGCGTTTCCCAGTCCCATTGTTCCCAATCCTTGTTTCAATTGCCCTGAATATAGGGAAGCAACAACAGAATAAAAAATCTGCGCTACCAGAAAGCATATTCTTGATCAGCAACAACTGCCGACTTGATTTGGCATTGTCTGTCTTTCTGGAAACGCGATCTCAGAGAATAGAAGAGCTAGCGACTGTAGATTTGGAATAATGACTCGCGCTCTTTTTTAGATTTCATGAAAATCCGTTAAGACACTATGAAAATATTGACGATTCAAGTTAACTTAAGCACATATTAGCAAGTGCAAACTCGTACAAACAATGAATGACGTACTATATCTCCTAAGCGAGCTTTTTCGGCTAGAGTCTTCTTACTTGTTTTTATCTGTATAAACCCACTTATATATACGCAATACAAGACAGCAATGCCAAAAGAAATGTATAAAACATAAAAACAATTAGTTTTTCCTCACGACAAATAACATTGCATTTTGCGTGTAAATTTTATTTTTTTTGGAATTAAATTATTATTTTTTTAAATAAACGTTACTTTCTGTTAACTCCTATGTAAAAGCTTGAGTTGTTTGTTTCAGATTATTTTTTAACACATCTTTAATAATCTAAATAGCCTATAAACTCTCGGTATATTACTATTATAGGACCGGAAGATTCAGCAAGCTTAGGAAAAACCCTTAATTCATTAAAAAGATTAATGAATCAAGCTTTGATGAACGAAAATCTCTGGACGGAACAATCAATTGTGGATGCTCCTAGTACAATTTCCAATTCTCGTTATGTTGTGGTTAAGTCAATGTCTTCGAACACTAAAGAGTCTGGCGAAGACAATAGCCTTGGTGAGCTAAAAACAACTACAAAATTGCTGTTGAAAGAGACAACCGTTTAGATGATCAATACATAATGTTGTCAGTGAACAATAACAAATGGAATTTACTATCCGCATCCAAGTATTATATTTATTACATATTGTTATAAGAATGTTGAGTGTGTTTATTAAATGAAAATAAATTATTGTAATCTTAAAAGTGACCAAAAGCAGCATCTGTTTTTATTACCTTCCTCGAAATGCTTAATTGCGGCCCATACATTTCTGATAGCATCATGTGTACATTTGATAATCCACTTTATATTATGTATTTTACGGCAAATCAAAAAGGTTCTAGCAATAGAACGTTCTTTTATAAAACAAAAAATGCATGCGCAACAAAAATAAAAATGTTGTGTACCTACTCACGAAATACAAAACAGCTGAGAAGGTCGTTAAAACGTGCACCAGCAGAGGGATCGCAAGAACAAGAGTGCTCTAGTCGAGAAATCCCGACTAGACTATATACTGAACCCTATACTTTACGCGTACAGTCAATGCTTGCAAGTATGTGTGGGTGTGTGTGTACGCGTATAGTGCATACTTTCTTAACTTCAATGCTGCATATCTCTGGTATTTCTCAACCGATTTCAATAAGAAATTCACAGATTGTCCAATTTAATTTGTCTAATGTTTCAAACTGCAAGTTTTTCCAAATTCAAGATTTTGTTGTTATCGATCACATGTGTATATCGGAAACGGGAAGAGTTATCGAAAATTTGAAACAAACTTGTACTGCCTAGGGATTAGGTCAGCTTATGTTCCAAATCTGGAGTCTCTAGCTCTTATAGTCTCTGAGATTGACTCTTTCATACATACGGACGGACATGGCTATATCGACTCGGCTGTTGATGCTGATCACGAATATATATACATTATGGGGTCGGAGATGGTTCCTTCTGCCTGTTACATACTTTGGCACAAAACCAATATACCCTTTTTACCGATTTTGAATGGGTAAAAATGCTACACATACAGTTCGGATTACGAGTCAATCCCAGCCGCCTATGAAATAGGAGTGTGAGAGAGACATCGTTCCTTTTGGGAAAAGGGTGGATGGCGGATATTGCTGTTAGAGCAGATGAATTACTAGGAGGCGACTCAATCCCCAATCATTTACCGAATCCCAAGTTACCGCGAGTATAATCCTGCAGCTAGCACTGCGGAGACCGGGTAGCACAATTTCTCTCCGGTATCGTAAATTGTTCGGGGTGCCTAGAGATTGTCGTCACGATGACGGCGGAAATGAATCGGCAAAACAACATCTCAAATTATGTCAAATTTGGTCTTGGAACTTTGGAGGTAGTCTTCTTAGCCATGTAGGTTTGCAGGTCAATTTGGATGGATAGGAGCTGAATCGCCAAAGGTTTGCTTCAGCAGTTGGAAATATAAAAGGGGGTCGACCTTTTACTGATAAGCGAGCAGTAGCAGAATGTCAGAGCCTCTGTCTGTATGAACGCAACTTTTTTCGACACTCTTAAGGCAAGAGCCTGAAACTTCGTAAATATCTTGGTACAAGTGTTCGTCAGATAGTGTCAAAAATTTGTGCGTCCAATAACAAGTCGATAAACCTCGACGTGCAAATCGATAAAAACACATGTTTCCCACATTTAAGCAGGTAGTATCACCAAATTTGGTGGAAAATACCTCATGCCCTTCCCCCAAAAATCTGACCATCTCATGCATACATATTTTTTGGAGCATTTCTCTAAGTTGTCAGTTGAATTGAAAGTCAATTTTATCAAGTTAAATGTCAGCGTCTAATGAGGTTTTTTGCATAACTCGGTGTCACCCCTGTAACAAAATAAAAACTACTAAAACAAGTACAAAGAATACACTTTAAATTTTATTTTAAAATTTAATAAAACACTTTTTTGTTTGAGAATGTACATGGTTTGTTTTATTTTCTTTCATTTTTAATAATTTAATTTGGTGTTTTTTCCCGAAGAACAGACGAAAGCGCCGACGTTGAAGGTGCCACGACGACTACACAATTCTTTCAAACGTCTTATTACACAGCACCATATTCTGCCTTGTTATTGCTCGTTTTTCACTTTAACTTTAAAATACAATAAATTAGTTTTATAAGTGGGAAGCAAAAATTTTGGAGCAATTTAACTTCTACCAGACATTGCATGAAAAAAATCAAAAAAATCATTTAATTAAGTTTATTTTAAGAAAAAAATTTAATAAATCTTAAATTGTGATTTATTGATTGAGTTTATTTTTTAAGCATATTTTTGTTCAAAACTAATTTTTGTCTATCGTTAGTACACAACAATAAAGAGTTGCGTCAAGTCAACGACTGCAACTACGGGCGATTGTCAAACATATTGAACGAATACGCTTTTATTTTATTGGTACAAATATTAATTTGAAGCTGTTTTTTAAAAATTTAATTTCCATTGTGTGAAAGTAAAAAATTCGTTTAGACCAGCGGTCGGGTAAAAGTGAAATTTGAAATGGAGATGACTTTTTTTTTTAGTCTTTGCCACCATACATGTAGGAGATGACCTTTTTTTGTGCTCCTTTACCAATTGGTGGGTAATGTCATTTCCACAAAAATATTTAGGGGTAATGATTAAAAAAGTTCCCCGGCCGCTGGTTTAGACGATGTTCTTTTGCTTTAAGCGTTTAAGTCAGCCATTTGCCTATCGAAGATTTTAATTAATTTCTATCGGAACTGAACTCAAGCATCGCTCAAGTTTGTTGGTTGGTCGGCTCATGCTAACGAAGAATATATAAAACTATGTGGTGGATAATGAGACACAGATTTCTTCTGTAATTCACAGTTACACAAGTTTGCTCATTTAGGATGGTCATGACTTGTACAAGTGTACATTAAGAAAATTGTAAAGTGAGACATTTTATTTCTGATGGAATTAGAATGTTGTGAAGCTGATAATCTTTAAAACATACATAGATCATTAGCTTAGCATAAAGTTATTCAATGAGTTTTTTGGCTTTGAAATATCTGCGAAGGTACAGAACTTGCCAAGTTGCCAGACCAAGCAAGCAGCACATGCTAAAAATACTAAAGAACAGTACTCTACTGTTCGTTTTCTCTGTAATAAAAAAAAAATATTTTAATAAGCGTAATTTTTGAATGTGTTTTCAACTAAATACCATTAGTATCCCGCATTTCCTCCTCTCGTTTACGCATTAGAGCAAAGTCACGCACGATAGAGTCCGAAAGATCCTCTAAGCGCTTGAGATCCACTTCAAGCGGTTTAAGTTTAGCCGCCTCTCCGATCTGTAGTATTGAAGAAGGTCAATTAAATGTTTTAATAAATTGAACACAGTTTTATGTCACTTACGCCTTCATAGCTCTTAGTTTCAACTCCTTTTTTAGTCACTAAGGAAACTTCTTGACTAATTCCACGTTGGTCTAAAGCAACAAATGTTAATTTTAATTTTTTAACAATATGTCCATGTTTTAACTTACGTGGTGGCACTTTTGATATAAAACAAATTTCGTACGCGTCATATACTTCTGACATAAAGCTAAACTTTCCTTTGGTTATGTGTTCCTTTTGCGACAGTATGTGACCTTTCGTGTCGCGAGCCTAAAATATGTATTAATTTTGTAATTGAAATGAAATACATAAAACGATACTTACAATATAGTCTATAACTTGACCAGGGACGTCGGAGACCTCGTATTCGCCCATTACCAATTGATTCGCTTGTATATCTTCCTTGAGGCATTTTTGTGTGTTGGGTGTCAAGTGAAACATCACACAATCGATGTGCCAAAAACATCCTAAGATGGCAAGAATACCTAATAATGATTTAAGCATATTTCTGATGTCACAAAACAGAAAATTTGACTAACAAGGAAGAGATGAGTTGGCTTAGGGACGGGTCACTTTAAATTATCGATATATTCACAAGGCAGTATTAACGATAACTATCTGATATTTGTAATTCCTAATAATGTATCCTCACTAGCGTGCTTTTTTAATCAAAGTCTCGATGCTGATGCTGTTTTCTTTCCGCAGCATACTTCTTCAGCTTTAGGAATTTTGAGAACAGCTGTCCATAACTGATTGCCGCAAATAATTTTAATTTGAATAATTATGGATAATGGTCATCTTGTTGCATTAAGCAATAATTTCTGTTATTGAGACTGATTATTTTAGTGACAAAGTCCATGTTGGAATGAGAGAGTAATTGGCAGAGTTCAGAGCGAAGCTTTTGGAGTTATTTTTTGTTGCTAATTACACACATACATATATATATGCAATTATATTAAATATTTATTTAGATATGTATTCGGAAACGCTATTGTACTTTTTGCGAGAAGAATGCTCCGTAAAACCCGACGATATTTTTTAATGACAGTTTTCGCTGAAATTGAAAAGTATACAGCATGGTTTGATTTCGACAGTCTATTCCTTTAGACCAGCGGTCGGGAACAGGGGCAAATGACCCCTTTTGGTTTAAATTGGGGTGGTAAATGTAAAATTTGAAATCGAGATTAACTTTTTTTTTTTTTTTTGTCTTTGCCACTATACATGTAGATCTTTTTTTTTTTTTTCTTCTTTTTTTTTGCTCTTTTACCAATTGCTGGATAATGTCAGTTCCACAAAAATATTTAGGGGTAATGATTAAAAACGTTCCCCGGCCGCCGCTTTAGACAGAAGAATTGTTGTGGCGCTTAACGCATTATTGGCGTCGTCTGCGAAATTACCATAGGAAGACTCTTTGGTATTTTTATAACAATGCTCGGATCCATATTGAACGTGCAATGCGAATGCCGCTGGGATTCCCCCAGTGCTTTGGCGAACCCAACAGCAGAAAATGCAGTTGGTTACCACAACTACAAAAGTGTGGAATTCTAAAGTTTGTGTGCGCTGGTACATTAGCGGTATCATATATATTAATTGAAGAAATTATTTTTTGTATATTTAGTTAGTTACGTACATCTGCAAATATACGTGGATGCAAAGAAATGTACAATGCGCCACGCAACAACACAATAATTGTTCTTTTAAAGAAAGTCGTGGAAGCGCAGTGAGAGCAATGTTTTATATCTCCGGTGTTTCTCAACTGATTTCAATCATTTCGGTAAAAGTTTCCAACGCCGCCTCAAGGTTTTCCAAATTCAAGATTTTGTTGTTACCGATCACTTGTTTATATCGGAAACGGGCTGAGTTATCGAAAATTTTAATCAAACTTGTACTGCCTAGGGATTAGGCGAGATTATGTTCCAAATCTGGAGTCTCTATCTTTTATAGTCTCTGAGATCGACGCGTTCATACATACAGACAGACGGACATGGCTATACCACTTTTTATACACGAAAATATCGTCACAGTTTACCACCTGGGAGGCAGATAATATTTTGTCTACAGGTGCATAAAGCCGCTGGCACTTGGACCAATCCAATCGCTTTCTAATCTAAAAATGAATAAATTTATATAATTATGTCTTGGAGCATTTTGACACTAACCTGTATTTGCTGCTGAGGTTATCAATTTAATTTTTACCTCCCCAAACTTTTCAGCACGTAAATATATATGTAAATATAAATTCCTGCGGGCCTCACAAAGCCGTCATACCACAAATCCAGAAGAGTTGTTGTAGCGTCTTTATTTCACACACAACGGCAGCTGCAGAATTTTTGAGCTTTTACAACCGCAGTTCTGGTTTTGACTTTGTTTATGTGCTCTATCTAGAACCTTTTTCCATTACTTATCGAATCTATGTTGAAAATGAACTGAAAATTAAATTTTTCAAATCTTGATTGAACCACAATCAATGTGGACATATTAGAAGTTTTTCGGCACGTAACCAAAAACAAAATTAGAAGCAGAATATGAAAATGAATTTTTTTTTATATGCTATGGTTCGCCTATTTCAGTTTAAATATGAGAAAATTAAGTTATTAAAAATGTTGCTATAGTTATGAATCCATCTAAATACATATATTTAAGTAGAACTAGTAAATAATATGACAATAATAATGATAATTTAGTGTAAGATGATTTACTAAATATTTTATAATTTTAATGGTGGATTTTTTAATTAGCTTTTTCAAATCTAGCATATTTTGACTTTAAAAACATGGCAGCACTGTATCGTGGGGTATAAGAGAACTTAAATCCCAAATGTCAAGTATTTAGCTCTGAGATCGACACGTTCATAAAACGGATGTTAATGCTGATATAGAATATATATACTTTAAGGGGTCGGAGATACTTCCTTCTGTTTATTACATACTAGTGCACAAAACCATTATACACTTTTTACCGATTTTCAGACGCCGCATCCTGAAGAGATCAGGGATCAGGGTGTAAAAAAGATCTGCTGTTCGATCTGCTTGAGATGCAGATGTGCGATACACTAGGCCTGCAATATATATGACGCGTTGCGTTCGACGCGGTGCTCTCTCACCGAAGTATTGCCTGGATCCGTCGTTCGTCTTTCATCTTGCAATAAGTTTACCCATACAGTCAGTGCTTGCACGTATGTGTGAGTGTGTGTATGCATACGCGTACAGTGCATACTTTCTTAACTTCAATACTCCATATATCCAGTGTTTCTCAACCGATTTCATTAAAAATTTCACAGATTGTCATTATTTAATCTAATCTTTCAAACTGCATCAAAAAGTTTGAATTAAAAATGATAAAAAAGGGTATAATGGTTTTGTGAAAAAGTATGTAACAGGCAGAAGGAAGCATCTCCGACCCCATAAAGAATATACATATATATTCTTGATCAGCATCAACAGCCGAGTCGATATAGCCATGTCCGTCTGTCCGTCCGTCCGTCCGTATGAATGAACGCGTCGATCTCAGAGACTATAAGAGCTAGAGACTCCTGATTTGGTACATAAGCTCGCCTAATCCCTAGGCAGTACAAATTTGTTTTAAATTTTCGATAACTCTTCCCGTTTCCGATATACACATGTGATCGATAACAACAAAATCTTGAATTTGGAAAACTTTGTGATGCAGTTTGAAAGATAATGACAATCAGTGACAATTTTATTGAACTCGGTTGAGAAACACTGGAGATATGGATTATTGAAGTTAAGAAAGTATGCACTATACGCGTATACATACACACACTCTCACATACTTTCAAGCACTGACTGTATGCGTAAAGCATAGGGTTCAGGGTATAGTCTAGTCGGGATTTCTGGACTAGAGCCTTCTTTCTTGTGTTTTATGTCAAATAAATTTACCATTAGGTGGCAAAGTCGCCTTGCGCTGAAGCACTTATTATTATAATGGGGTTTTACAGTTTCATCTAGCCAATTCGGAAAAGATGTTATTTGGTACAATTGCTAAAACTTTTTTTTTTTTAAATATATATTAATATTTGGCAACATTTTTTTATATTCATTTAATTTTCTGTTATTTGTAAAAGTTAGAAAAATCAAATTTACTCAAATTTGTAAAAACGTTTATAGTAATAAAAGAAAAAATAAAAAATAAAATAGAGCTAACGTCTAAACTAATAACAATGATGTGTGTCACGAATCTCAGTAAACGAATTTCGCTATCGGTCACCTCCATCAAACTTTTTGCTAGTTGATATGCTTACACTAAGCATAAGTGAATGCGTGACACGAACAAAGTGCTAACAGCACGGATTATCCAACCATCCACTGCACCGTTACCGTAATTACTATCGGTCAGTCACAAAAGCTGTTTTCATTGGTCCGTAAATTGTAGTCAGTAAATAAATCAGCTGTTTAGTTTGTTTTGGTTTGTGTATTGCTGCACAAAAGTAAATTTGATATAACTAATAAGTAAAAACTAATTGCCAATAAGAAAGAATTGCAGCAAAGCCTTCATGCTTTAATATTATCAATGCAGAAGCAGTATATACTGTGACTCCCACTTTGTTTGCGATAGAATCGCTAAATGGTAAATATTTACGGCTGATAATTTACGATCATTGCGTTTTGGAAAGAAAAACTCAAACCGGCCTCAATCAACGCCCATTTGAGAAAACGGTGAAAAACGTGGACAATTAATAAGGTAGTTATTGATAGCTTGCTAAATTTGGGGTATCAAACCCGCTCAGCTGTTCATACTGGTGTGTTTCGAAAATGAGCACAACAGCAGAGTCGCAAAACAGTTATCTAAGTCTTTCGCACTTTCAAATTTAAACGACAACAGAACAGAATAGTATGATTTTTCTTTCGCACTCTTAGGCATAGTCAGTCGGTAATCAGCTGTTATAAATGAGCCCAACTTAGCTAACTTAAGGTACTTACACTTTTAGTGTCTCTGTGTCGATATTACATGACAACCCTTGTACTCTGTTGCAACGGCGCGATAAGAAACTACTGGCTTTTGATGAATCGTCAATGTGTGTGCATAATTAACAAATACTTTTGTAAATGAGAGTAACTCTGTATGTCGAAAATACACTATTAAAGAGTTGTAAACTGCAAATTTTACGTCTGTTGTGTTTATTTATTATTTTTTGGTAAGATATATTCCAATACATTAAAACAGTTTGAGCTAAAATATTTTGAAATTTGTAGCTAACGAAGAAAGCTGAATTCGGCAGCAAATGTCAGGCGTGGATCAGGTAAATGTAATTTTGTATATGTACATACACACACATATGCGCATAATCGTATACATACATCTGGTCGTTTGCTATAACTTTTAAGGCTCCAAAAATGTCTTGAACCTTATACACTTCTTTGAAGTATACATAAATATGCACACATCAAACCCCATGAACATATGTATGTATATATTTTTAAAGCGTACTGAATTTAATTTCGGTGTTGGTAAAAGATTCATGTATGCTTATTTCTTTCAGAAAGTATCACAAACTGCAGGTACATATCTAGTCTAATCCTGGTTTTACAAAATGTATGCATGTACACAAACAGACACACATACTACATACATATTTATATTTCTACTTACACAAAAAAAGTATGTATGGATGCGTAAATATAATATATATTACATATATTTATAATAAATGCAATAAATGTCTTTGTGCATACATATATACATACAAATATCAATACAATTCCACCTTTATGCTTATTCTTATTTGTTTATTCATTTTGCAACGTTAAATCACCTTAAGGAAAATCCGTTGAGGAGCGTAATATACCATGGAGCCAACAAGTTGATGAGGCCTCCTATGAAAACTTATCTTCCCCAGTCATCGATGATAACTCTGGTAGCATTAAATTACAATTTATTTTAGACTTACTCTACAATGCACATTTATATCTACAATAAAAGGTACGCAAGGCTCAATGCAGTTCCAATTTCCACCGTTTATCGTTAAAGAAAATGCAAGCATACCTTTGACTACCCTGGACAAAGATCGTAAAACATCTCACAATCATGGTGAGTAGAATCAAACTTTAAGACTGACCAAGTTAACACATTTGCATGTTAATAGACTCAAACTTCTCTATTACTTACTTATGATTTATAACGCTGAGACACTCATTAGAATTTTATTCTATTTTATTATAAAATAGAATAAAACTAGCATTTCCGATCTACGAGAAAATGAAAAATGGTTTTAACTCAATCGGACGTAAAATAAAGAATTGCACATACAACTACTACTACTACTTTCCTCATTCGTAAAAGAAACTGTATACAATTTTGCCGTATAGTTAAAAACCATAGGTGAAATATGAATAATCTCCACAGATAGTGGATACTATTATAAGAAACAAGTCACACATCCGAGTTTATGAAATAGTGTAATTGAATTATTATCATATAATCTGTTGAAAATGATGCTGAACCTGTTCGAATAATATGCAAGAATGATTCAGACAATCTTTCACATATCCCGACTCAGATTTTCAACGTTCTTTCCGACTTTTTAAAATTTTTTGAAATAGTTTCGTTTTTGTATGCCGCCATACTGAACTCAAAATTGACCCATTTACGGATTGGTTTGCAAAAACACAGTTTAAGTGTTTTTCAGTCGATTTTGAGTAGGGCCACCCAAACTAAATATCTCTCTAATTGCAGCCTCAAAGATTTTCAATGTTTGTAATATTCGTAATTTTGCTGTACGGCTAATTTTCATAACTAGTAATTGTTTGTTTTCTCTTATTTCTCTTAATTATTCTGTAAAGGCTACTCCGCTTTGTTGGTTTAAACAAAGGCAAAACACGTTCCTAGTTTGTCTAAATTATGTAGAATATATTTAGTTATCGTTATTATCGTGGGGATATTTTAACACAAAATATTAGTAAATTTCCGATTTCCCACTTTTAATCGATTTGGTTAGAAAAATTGCTGCACACCAAAATCTGCAATGTTTAGTAAAATAAGTTAATACTACGTATTTTCGATTACTTATCAGATTTACCTTAGCTTTTAATATGTCCTCAGTAAAGTCCTCCTGTGAAATCGATTGTATGGTGTTATTTAGTACCTTTTGGACTTTATCTACCTGTTTTTTAAATGTATATATTATTTCAGTAGTAGTAGCTATTGGCTGCTTAGCACACCAACACTCTTTGTTGGTCACAAAACTCAATGATGCGTATAAGATTCCGGCTTCCTTAGACAATACTGCTTCGGGACAAAGCGTCATGCTTAAAACATCAGCTCCCCAATTGCGGTATAAATTGTTTTCTGCAATAGTGGAATACCGCGGTCCTTCAAGTGTGATTACAGTTGCCTTAGAATGTACGGGTAGTTGTAGTTCATTGGCAGCTTTCAATAGATGATGCCGTGTCCGTTCGCAAAATGCCGGATACATTGGAATATGACACACGCCAAAGGGGCTACCCACAGCACCATCATAAAATGTTTGAGCACGCCTTGATGTATTGTCAATTATATCGTGGGGAACAATAATGTCACCACGCTGAATGTTGTCACGGAGCGAGCTGACGATGTGTGTTCCTAATATATGTGTGCAACCCAACTTACGCATGGCCCAAATGTTGGCTCTATTATTAATATTTGATGGCATAATATCATGAAGACGTCCATTGCGGGAGAGAAGAGCACAGTTGACATCTTCAATGCAGCCCTCAACAATAATATCTGAAGGTTTTCCAAAAGGTGTGCATATAGCGCATTCTTTTCTATCGCTTAATACTATAGGTGAATCGAGCCCAGATTCGCCTATAATACCAATTTTAATTAATGTGCTTTTATTTAAATTTACGTCCATTGATGTGTTGTAATTTAGTCGTTTTGCAAAACTAAAGTAATTTGGAAATAATCTAAATATATATTTGTTCCATTTAAATTATAACGCAATGTCAGATCAGTTGACTATATTAACACAGAAATCTTGTAAACTAAAAAAACTCATTTCAAACTTTTTGTATACTCTTATACCCGACTACTTTTTTCAGTCCAGTAAAAACTTTTTTTTTAGAACGCTTGAAGCTAAAAAGTTAAAAAGACAAATATAACGATTATGGGCAGGTTATATAAATTCTTAATATTGGCATTAGTCAACCTTTGAATAGGTTAGTTTCACATTTCAAAGAATCCGTCTGCAAGGAAGCAAGCATCTTGATTTGATTAATGGTAATTCATTGCCTGGGGAATGATTCTGGATTTGAATTACTTGGAAATATGTCAGCTTAAGTTCCAAATAATTTATGTATTTAGGACTGCATTCATAGGAGCAGAGCTCACACATGAATTCATTGAGTTCTGCGCAGGATATGTTGGAATAATTGAGATAGCTGTATTGACGCATGTTGTACCTTTTACTTCAAACAGAATTTCGTGTACGAAATAAGTGCTTTGTCTTAAGCCAACAATGATCTTAACCTACACACCATTTCCTAAGGCACTGCGACAGTATTATTATGGAGTTATCCTTCACAGTGTGAAATGCACAGAAATAATTTGTGTATTGGCCATTATCAATTAGTCGAGATTCTTTTCTGTTTCTATGTTCCAAATTTGGAGTCCCTAGCTCTTAAAGTCTCTGAGATCGATACCAATTTTATTTATATTTTTAAATTGCCAGTGCAAAACATAACAATTGAGGTTTTTATAAATGTTTGTTAAAGAATTTATTAAATACACAGCTTTCACTAATTTATTGTAGATCGCTGTCTCGAAATAAAATTTAACAACAGCACGTCTAGATTTGACCATAATTAGTGGTCATTAGTGGGAGAAGGGGAGTTGTTGTTGTGTTAATGAAGCTTACCTTAAACACACATATAAATTATGAAAACGTACATATTAAATTTCATGTCGATATCTTTAAAGAACTACGGCTGCAATTGAAAAATCCCACTGTGTTCCCTGTACATTTGCATCAGAGTATCTCATCAAAATATATGAGTAAATGACAAGAGTTTGGATGCATATATATACTTGGAGTTGTCGATTTTAATAAATAAATGTTACAGAGAGACTCCAATATATAACATTGATTTTGTTATAATATATATAATCAAAATTTCAGATACCAACCAATTATATGGACATCCAGGTTTTAAAAGCAACCCAACTCGTGACGATCAGCAGTTAAATGCTTGGAACTCAAGGCGACTTTTTGCAGAACGTTCTGTGCCATCAGTTCGGGTATGTAATTTTCTAAATCTTGTTACATAATTCTAATAGAGAAAGTATAATAATGTAGAATATAATCAGTGACTTTCAAAGATGAATGGTTAACTGACATTAAAGACCCCAATTCGGTAGGTTAATAGGGGAAAAATGTATAATGTAATTTTTTGCGAATGCACAGTGGTTCCAAAGTCGTTTATTTTTAAACATAAATACTAATTCAAAGTATAGACAAGACGTTTTAGTCTCGTACTTACCGTTGGATGTAGGCGTGCTACCTTTACCCTTATGCTTTTATTTATCAATTTTTTGCTTGGTAATTTGCATTATTATTTCTTACTTCCTAAATTCATGTACATATTCATACAGCTTGAATCTGTAAATGTAAATAAATTTGTTTAATCCAAGACCTTAAATTATTTCTGTTTATTTGCCAATATCAGTTTCAACCAAGTCAGATTCATTCATATCAGATACATCTTAATTAGAATCGGTGCCGTCATTTAAAAGTTGATTCTTATACCAATGAGAATGTAATGAAGTTAGAAGGTATAAAATAATTACATTCTGTAGAAATTGTTTTGAAAACGTGAATACAAAGACTTTTTAGCTCAAATAATTTTTGAATTATGCTAATGCTTTTAATATTTAAAGGAAATTAAAAGTTTCAGAGTATCTAAACCAGAGCTGCAAACCCCTGAATTCAGTTTAGGCACCGAAAACATTATTCATAGAGGTTCCAAAACCGGGCTCTGATTATTTTAGAACCGCGGTATAAGTTATACTCCCGGGTTCGTCGAGTTAAAAAATTACAGACATTTTGTTTTTTTTTTTCATTATTGAGAACTTATTAGGTAATAACGCCACCACAGCAGAAGTTGCGCCCTTGTGCCAATCAAAAGTTATGCAGTTTCAGCAAATCGTATACAAACAATTTTTTTCGAGAAAATTTCGAGCAAGTGACACCTTCATGAACACTCGTGTGCCGACAGCCAGCAAACAACAACCACACATTGACACAAGACAAAACCCAATAGAAAAGTTTGTGCACAATTATATCTACGTAATACATATATATATATATATATATGTATGTACTCATTTTTAACTTCACAGCTCTGTACAACTGCATGGAATATTTGTATACCCTGAACCCACTGAAAATGGGTAAAAAGGGTATAATGGTTTTGTGAAAAAGTATGTAACAGGCACAAGGAAGCATCTCCGACCCCTTAAAATATATATATTCTTGATCAGCATCAACAGCCGAGTCGATATAGCCATGTCCGTCTGTCTGTCTGTCCGTCCGTATGTATGAACGCGTCGATCTCAGAGACTCCAGATTTGGTACATAAGCTCGCCTAATCCCTAGGCAGTGGAAGTTTGTTTTAAATTTTCGATAACAACAAAATCTTGAATTTGGTAAACTTTTTGATGCAGTTTGAAAGATTAGATTAAATAATGACAATCTGTGAAATTTAATGAAATCGGTTGAGAAACACTGGATATATGGAGTATTGAAGTTAAGAAAGTATGTACTATACGCGTATACACACATACTTGCAATCACTGACTGTATGCGTAAAGTATAGGGTTCAGGGTATAGTCTAGTCGGGATTTCTCGACTAGAGCATTCTTACTTGTTTGAAATTGGCTGACAGACATGCTGAGGGTCTTATCGCGGGCGAGCTTACAAAATCAAAATACATGTTTTTTGTCGCCAGCTAGACGCACAAAGTGATTATTATCACGTTCGGCCTTTACAGCCTTCCCTGTAACTTAACTTAAGTACCTCAATTTTTTATACATGTCAAAATTGCAATATGAAAGTTTTTATTCAAAATCAAAAGTTTTTATAGTTTCTGAAATCGACGCGAGCATGCAGATTGACAGGACTATCAGGATTTCAAAAAATTTCACAGATGGTCAATATTATATCGATGAGTTCACACATACAGACAGGCTGTTGATGTTGATGCTGATCAAGAATATATATTCTTTACGGGGTCGGAAATGATTTCTTCTGCCTGTTACATACTTTTGCACAAAACAATTATACCCTTTTTATCCATTTTCAATGGGTTCAGGGTATAAAGACATTCTCACTAGTCAACAATTGGAAATTTTTTGCGAATCCAACACTACGTTTCCATTTCACAAAATCGACCTCGTGTAGTTGCATGCAGTGCTTAGACGACACCCTCATACCAATTTTTGATTGGTGCGCCAAGACTCAAATAAAGAAATTAAAGAAAATCCCCTAATTTAACACTATTTAAAAAATATTTAAGTTTATGCAAAGACGAAAGACATATATATTGAACAGCCACAGACTGTATCTTCAAAAAGCGAGTAGAAGTCCCAAATGCTCCTTAAACTAGTATTATATACCATGTTTAATTTGTAATATAAATACTCAATAAATCAAAGAAAATTTAATTTAATGAATTTAATTAATTATATATTATGCATGTAGATGAATCAAAACGAGAATGGCAACTCATCAAGGTTGGACATTCGTACAAGTGACCCTTTGGATGAAATAAAGATACCCGCAATTAACAGTGCACCAAAAAAGACAACATGGGCTTCAATCGCTTCGCAACCTGCTAAAATTATTTCGAAAGTGGGTTTATAAGTGTTTAATTTTTTAAATGAGCATTAATACTATTCTTTTGCAATTTTTGTATGCACAGACTACATTTACCGCTTCCAGTCATAAGAAAAAAGGGCCCGGCATGCCACCTCCACCTATGGTACCCGGAAAGCATAACTTAGATGTCAACGTGTGGGACATGCCAAGCAGTTATCCACCGGTTGTACCCTCCCCGCCTTCACCAGTAGACTTACCCTGTTCGGAAGTTAATTTTACTGCAACAACTTGTGAAGAACCATCACCTGCAGCATGTTCTGAAAAAGAGGAAGAATGCCTTAAGTTGGTCAATAACAGTAATTTTGGAAGCGGGAAACCTTCGAATGGTCAATCACGAAAAAACTGGGTTGCACAACAATATGTTCATCATAAAGAACCACGGCCAGTCCAATCAAGCGGAATTGCTGGCCAACCTGTCCGGCGAACTCTTCCTATCGGACCCCAAAGTAGACCTAACGATCGTAAGGGAAATTTGACTGGAAATCGGAACGTCTTTGACACAATAAAGTATGAAAATAATCGTGATGAAAATAATCCAATTGTTGCGCCAAGTGCAACAACAACTGAAGATGTGACTGATCCGCAAATTTTATTGCACGAATTAAAGGACAAGAACAATTATAATCCTACAGAAATTGATTTAGATAAAGCAGCGAACGCACGGTAAACATTACTTTGATATATTAAGTCATATCGACGTATAATCTTATCTTAATTTTTTAGTTTTTTTGTCATAAAATCTTATTCTGAAGATGACATTCATCGTAGTATAAAATACGATATCTGGTGCTCAACTGATCATGGCAATAAACGCTTGGATGACGCTTTTAAGGAACGACACAAAGAGGGCGGTAATATTTTACTTTTCTTTTCCGTAAATAGCTCTGGCCATTTTTGTGGTATGGCTCAAATGATGACTTCAGTGGACTATAACTCAACATCTACCGTGTGGTCACAAGACAAGTGGAAGGGGAAGTTTAAAGTAAAGTGGATATATGTAAAAGATGTGCCTAATGGAAAACTCCGTCACATTCGACTTGAAAACAATGACAATAAATCAGTGACGAATTCGAGAGATACTCAGGAGATACCAAACACAAAAGGCATTGAGGTCTTACACATTCTACACTCTTACAGGCATTCAACATCTATTTTTGATGATTTCTCTCATTATGAAAAAAAACAAGAAGAAGAAGTCTCGTCAAAACGACCGTCAGCTCATACAACAGATGTCCCTTGCCAAACACATGCACCAATCAACAGGCATTATGTACGTGAAAATGATGATAGAGAACGGGAACGTGATGTGCGGGACAGCCGTAGCATAACTAATAATATGCCTCAAAAGAATTTTTATGGCGGTGGAAAAAATTTTCGTGAACGCAATTCGGTTCATAAAACTGGGTCTGGACTCCATCACAACAGCTATAGCGATTTTCGGCGGGGATTCGATTGTCAACGAACAATGACCGGATCCTATGTAACAAGCGACAGAGAAACTGTGCAGAGTGATAGGGAAAATCATTTCGGATCACGTCATGGGTCCAGTAACCGAAGGGACGAACATCCACACAGCCATTCAAATAAAGGAAGACTAAATAAGCGGGATTTCAATACAGAACAAATTAAAAGCGACGTGGGACTTAGAACTGAATTTTCAGCATCAAGGGATTTACCAAAAGTAAGAAATTTTGAAATTACAAATACGAATGTATATAAAAATATATTATATGATAACTTGTTTTGTGTTGCAGACAAATGAAATAAAAGCAATTCGAAACGAAAACTATTAAAGTGACTGAGCTGCGGAAAGTAATTATTAACTAAATGGACGTCTAAATGAACGCGCCACTTATAATCCTCCTGACTCAGTGCATCAATTAGCTGATTTCATGATTTAAAAGAAAGTGTGTACAAGCAGTAAATTAGAAAGAAATAATTAAGTGGAAATAAAGCCAACAGCCGGTAATTAGGTTTAACAACGTAAAAAAAAATAACATTTTTATGTAATTTATTATATTTATATAAATCGATTGACGTTTTCTTTGAACAGTTCATTCAAATATTATTGAATTGACTTGAACACAAATTAAAGTCAAGAGTTTACTTGTTTCATTCCTGTAGCTGCACTGCTAATATTAACACAATTTATTTTCATTTTTATAAAGTGTAAACTGAGTATGTGAAATAATTAAAGTTACCATTTTCATTATACCCATTGTTGCCTCAATCTTAACAGCACTGATATCAATTTATTTAATAAAATGTACAAAAACAAACTTAAATATTCTGATAATAAAATATACCATAGCTCATTTAAAACTTGTAGAAAATTTCCGTCTTAAGGTCTATAACTTTGTTAATGGGGATACAGTGGTTTTCACGATCTTCTTAAAAACGTTTGAATTACTCGTGATCGTTGATACGGTATATACAATTGTGACCATAAACTTGTTTCATCATTTGGAATGCTGCGGTGGTTATAATTTTTTAGAAGATGTCCACTAGAAACAGATATTTTTGAATAGTTTCTGTTTCTTTAGTGACGGACCTTGTCATACTGCCTTTTACGGGTTAATACTTTGTAATTTTCATGCAATTAACATATGATTTTTTTGTCTACATATGTATATCGTATATTTGTTTTGCAAATGGACGTTAAAAAATTATACTTTTATTTTATGCTGAAATAGATCGTCCGAAACAAAAAGTGTTATTGAATCGTTTTAGGTAACAATATTAACTATTAAAACTATATATTAAAAGTGTTAAAAATATGTATTACGCAAAAAAAGCAAAAGTTTTTGACTTGTCTTTCATTGTTAAATCCTTTTAACGTTCTTGCGTTTGTGTGGCAGCTATATGCTATAGTGCTCCGAACTGGCGATTTTGACAAATGATCTAAGTGCAACAAAAGAAGGCCTTGATTGATTAAAGTATCAGCTTAGTAGTTGAAAAACTGAGGGAGGATTTGCTTCCTTCTATGCGTTATAAGTTTATACCACTTAACAATCAACATTTGTGTACTAGCCTGCTTAATTAAAAAAATATAGGTTCGGAAAAATACCATTTCGAGAAAAACGCTTTTAAAGTTTCAATTACCTTCGTCTAAGCAGTTGTTCTTTTAAGAAGACCTTATTATATGCGACCTTGGACCCTTTTCAGCATTACTTCAGTTGAAGCGCTATGTTTTGCCAGGTATTGTCGCTAGGGTTTCCAATTACAGTCGATGGGAGGATACCTGTTTGCGTCCTGCAAACGTCTACTTCTCTTCACTCTGATAGATATAAAGACAGTTGTCATGTATAAATAAGCACATTCTGTAGCTAATTCGCAGCAAACCACATGTCACCAAATTATAAAGTTAAAGCTTTTTACGAATAGGTCAGCTTCCGAAGCCAATTATGCTCTAAAAAGTAGTCAATTAGATTTCTAGTCCATAGACGTATTTTGGATCATCTCCTGGGTTGGAATATTGAGCCTGGTGTGGCCATGGGCTGATAGCAATGTTTCGTCTGTGACCCACCACTTTTTATAGAATCAATATAACTATACTAAATAACTAACTATGTATGCTTTCGTCCTCTGTTGGAAATGTCAAGTTGACTTCACAAGTGGTATTCCAGAACACACTTAACTGTTGATGTCATTATTGCCCCAGACAGGTCGTCATTATCGTCGTCCTATGATAAGCGTTTTCTTGTTAGATTGGCTGAAGTCGACGGAGCGTGAAATTTCGTGGTGAGGCTTATCGATTACCAGGGAGAATAAATATTGCAATGCGCTAGTTTCTCAAAACGTTTTGTTTTCGTCTTTATTGAAGGCGAAGTTATTTATAGTTGCGAATATAATTTTTTGCTTTGTCAGTCGACTCTCGCTGTCTTTGTCAACGCTCGGCATCTCTGATGGTGCTCGCTGTGTCGCGTGCTCAAGCGATCTTTTTAAACGCAAAAACACCGATTTTATTAACGAAAAGTCTCAATATTTATAGGTAAAAATAGCTTAGTTTACATGTTTGTGGTGTCACTTAAATTGGGTTATTGTGTACTTAGCAATTGCGTACTTATGCAAATATCATATTTAGCAAGTATTGGGTTGGGTAACCCCTATACTAGGTCGGTAACCCGTCTGATCCATTCAGGCCCATTGTAGGTTCCAAAACACAGCGCTGAGTCTAGTATCGGTTTAATGTTTTCTCGTTTTGTTTAAAAAACATAATTATCTCTATTCAATTGGTTGTTCGCTTCTTACGGTTAATGATATACGAAATGAGGGGGAGGCGTACCCTGGAACTTTAAAATTAGAATGAAAGTTTGTAGCAAGACCACTTCTTCAAGTCTTAGCAACATTGTTAGTGTTTTCTAAGGTTAAACAACTTTGCTTTTGTGCGTGTTAAAAACTGTTTTAGATGTTTTATTTTGTCGGGAATTTTCTAGTCACCAATTCGCCACATATTCGAAGAAAGCGCTTTTAGGTTATTATTATCGCATCTTAAATTTAAAGATAGTTATAATCATTTATAAGATTATATGCATAAATCCACACTTACGAATATGTCCACACGCTACGAACGTTCTGGGTAAGATGAATAAACTTACATTTATTTGAAGTACAAATAAATTTAACAATTGCGCCTCCAGCTGATCCGGCAAAACCTTGTTATGTAGCATGTTGCAAATATGGAGCTTCCCAATAAGCACCTAACCGGTATTGTACAGCACTGAAGCACGAAGGTGCAATCGCTATGGTTTGGGTTTTGTCAGGTTCAAACGTTAGAAATTTGGTTTTTATTGACGGAATATTAAACGAAGAGATGTCCCTTAACCTCCTGAAAGAATTTGCTACAAAATGCCGATGCGTTGGTCATACGGGATCGTCTTCCTATTTACCAAGAGCCAAAGCACAAATCCGGTATTGTACAAATCTGGTTGAGCCCCACGTATTTATTCCGCCGGCACACTCAGTCGTTCGCAATCGTAAGGTTCCGATGAGGAACTTATTTGAAATACTAACACAGGGTTCATCGTTCGTTTCGACTACGCATATTCAAAACCAGGAGAGAAGTCCACGACTAGAAGATACCCCCTATAAAAAAAGGGAGAGCTTCTGTTCCAAATCTACAGTCTCTAGCTCTCATAGCCTTCAAGATCGACGCGTTCATACATTTCGACGGACATGGCTATATCGACTGGCTGTTGACGCTGATCAAGAATATATACACTTTATGGGGTCGGAGATGCTTTCTTCTGTCTGTAACATACTTTTGCACAAAACCATTATACCCTTTTTCCCATTTTCAATGTCATTATGTGCATAAAGCTTGGCAATTTCACACATCAAGAACTCAACAGCATCTCATTTTGATCGAAAAACAAGTCAGAAGGCTCTTGTCGAGAAATCCCGGCTACACGATACCCTGAACTCCATACTTTACGCGTACAGTCAGTGCTTGCAAGTATGTGTGTGTGTACGCGTATACTGCATACTTTCTTAACTTCAATGCTCCATAGCGCCGGTGTTTGTCAACCGATTTCAATAAAAATTTCACAGATTGTCATTGTTTTGTCCAATGTTTCAAACGTTTCAAAATTCAAGATTTTGTTGTTATCGATCACATGTATATATCGGAAACGGGGAAAGTTATCGAAAATTTGAAAGAAGCTTGTACTACGTAGGGATTAGGCGAGCTTATGTTCTGGAGTCTCTAGCCCTTATAGTCTCTGACATCTAAGCGTTCAGACCAGACAGACGGACATGTTTATATCGACTTGGCTGTTGATGCTGATCAAGAATATATATAACTTATGGGGTCGGAAATGCTTTCTTCTGACTGTTAAATACTTTTGCAGAAAACATTATTCCCTTTTTAACCATTTTCAATGGGTTCAGGGTATAATTAGAAAAAAACCAATAACAAAAAAAATTAAGCAATATATAGTAAACTAGCATCGTCGAAACGCATACACTATAAAAATGTTATCAGTAATTTTTATGAAGATATATTTTTTTAAAATAGGGTTTTTAATGAACTCCAACAACGCAGTGTGAATTGTTTTCTAACAAATAAACCTGTTATAAAGATTGCTAATATGACACTATTTTTTCTCTTAGCTATGCACATGTATGTGTCAAGCATCGCGAAATGAGAAGTGGTAAGCCGAGCCAGATTTTCATTAGTTCAATTTAAGCTGTGTCCGCGCGTTGTATTGCATGACATTTGTTTTAAAATAAAAAAATGGATGAAGATCATATGATTAGGTTTTTAAATAAATTGCAAGTTAAAATGAACCCACCCACAGAGCACGAGCACCAGTAAGTACATATGTATATATTTATATAATACCTATGTGTTCTTATAATTTCCGTATAGGGATAAATTCCCGAGCGCATACGTGAGTCACTATTAGATGTACGGTGTATAAAAATTTCCATACATATGTAAGTATGTATGTATCTGTATATTAAGATATAAATATGAATATATATACATATACATATACATATGTATTTAAATAGTTATGTGCGATATATATAAAAATATCAAACACTTTACACATTATTTATACGTACATAACTGCATATAAAAACATGCGAATGTAAGGGTTTTTATCAAACAATGACACATACATGTAGATACATATGTAGATACACCTGTGTTATATCCAAGGGTATACACAGCGTATGTCGCGTTCTTTAAAGAAAAAAAGTACTACATTAATTAATTAATAATGTGCGATTTTCGTGCATACAAATTGAATCTGGTAATAATACATATATCTGCGAGTTTTGCTGTATTGTACTTTAAAACTGCAATACCAGTAAATATTTATTCCGGAAATATGCAACCAGTTTATAGAATTTTTGGAAAATTGAAAAATATTAAGTTGTTCCACTCTTGTGAAAATAGTGCTAGTTTATTTGGACCCAAATATATTTTCTGCTGCCTTATATTGTTGTTTGAAAAATGTTTATTGTTTTCACAAAAGTCAGCCGAATCTCGAATATATCGATATTTCTATATTAAAGTGGCGTTTCTATTGTTTGGAGTTAAGGTCTTTGAATTTCTCTAAAGTGCCGCTTTTCTACTAGCGAAAACAGTTTTTTTTTATATATATATATATCGATACTTTTTGTAGCAAAGTAGCATAATGTTGTAGCATGTAACCCTGAACACATAAAATGGGTAAAAGGGGTAGAATGGTTTTCTGCCATAGAATGTAACAAACAGACGGAAGCATCTTTGACTCCATATTTATTTTCTGATCAGCAGCACTCAACAGCCATGTCCGCCCGTTTGTCTGTATGAAGTCGTCGATCTCAGAGACTATACAAGTTAGAGACTTAAGATTTGAACGAAGCAGTGTTGCCAAATTCTTTTAAGTCAAAATATATAAATATAGTCCTCTGTATTTTCCCATTCAATGTGATAGATTTTGGCATATTGGGAAATCTTAGGGGCCAATATCTAAATATTTAAAATTCTATAATATTTTGACAACAATCACATTATTTTAATATGAACTGTGAAAAATTGCATAATTGACATCGTGAACCATATTTCGAAATTTTCGGGAAGTCTGAAATTGAAAAGCTAAATATTAATATAATGTAATAATTAAAGCATCTCGAACATATCTTTCTCAGAAGTGAACAGGCACTATTTTACTATCGGTTAAAATAAATATCGCTAAATTTCATATTCATTCAGCGGGATAAGTTTTACCTAATACTAAATTCATCTTTGCCCAATCTTTGTGTACCAAAAAGTATGAGGTTCGTACTAAAAGGCTTAATACATTGCAAAATATATTTATAGGGTATTAGTATATTTATTAGATAGTTAATTTTCAAAATAGCTAGATCTGGCCTGAAATATTCTAAACTCGCAACACTGCCGCAACACAAGTTTGTATCTAAATATCGAAAGCTTTGTCAATTTCACACTGCTACATCTAACATCAACTGTCTTCTTCCATTGTAAAAATGACAGTGTTAAATAGTAAATATAAAACATTTTAATTATATTAATTTGTACTTATTGGTTGAGTTTTAAAAGTAATTGTATTAAAAATGACTGTGATAGTTAAGTTTGTTTTAAGTTACTTCTTGCTCCACGATCAATTTGACGGCCTTGATTTGGTTACTTTTGCGACGCTTGGCAGGCGTCTTAACTAACTTAAGTACAATTACTTGGAATAGGAATATTTCAAGGGGATTTTGGAATATTTTAAGTAAGAATACTCTAATCGAGAAATCCTGACTAGAAGATACCCTATAATTAGAGCGTATAGTCAGAGCATGCAATTATGTGTGTGTTTGTACGCGAATAATTCCAATGTTCCATAACTCCGGTGTTTCTAAACCGATTTCACAGATTGTCATTATAGATATAATGTTTTAAACGCCATTTCAAAATTCCAAGCATTGTTCTACGATCAGAAAGAGATGGGAGATTTATTAGTAACTATGATAAGAAGGTGAGTTAATGTTATTATCCCAGTTCAGGCCCAGAAAAGCAAAGAGGAGAAATTGTTTTTGCACCGAATTCCATCGACCTGCTCTTAATGAACCCCACGGCTCCTGATGCTCGTTTTGTAACGGCAGAGATATGCTTGTCAAACCTAAGCTTTGTGTCATTTAGTACAATTTGTTTGTGAAATCAAAGATTTACAAAGATGTCAAAGAAATCTAAGGAATATCAGACAACTTTGAGATACCCGTATAATTTTGAGCATTATATTTGTTTCCTTTTTATGAAAAAGAATAATATATGACACTTTCCAACTAAACAATTTATGCAAAGGCTTTGAAATACCTTGGGCGTCTACACAGCTTGGTACTCCATCAGGTCCTGGAGCAACTGTGGGCCTAATAACCTGAAGATCACGAAGTATTGAACTCTCTGTGATTTTCGGTACAAAAAAATGTAGCAAATAGATCGGCAATGGCCTGATCTGAGTTGGTCTCCATTTCATCAATGAATATGTTTGATGGAAGTATCGATGACTTGCGCTTCGTATTAACGAAATCAATAAACCGTTTAGGATCCGGCTGAAACTGTAAATAGGCGAGTTTATGTTCCAATTCTGGAGGGTCCAGCTCTTATACAATTGACTATATCGATTCGGTTGTTAATGCTGATAAAGAATATATATACTTTATGGGGTCGAAGATGCTTCCTTCTGCCTGTTACATATTTTTGCACAAAACCATTATATATCTTTTAACAGATTTTAGGTATAAAAAATGTTAATTTAATTTAAACTTTAAACCTATTTCATGCAGCCTAACTTCCAGAAAATGTTCATATTTATATTATATATTTATATTTACTGTAAATTTTGGTTTATTAATAGTTACAACTATAAACTGTTTCGAAAAGGTGAAATCATTTTAATCAATTTTTGTACTGGTTTGATAAAAAAAATAATTATATCCTCAAAAAATTGGTGTAAACGTTCTAGTGCAGACGTCATATTTTTTATGTACACTAAATGGTAAGACTATCATCCTTACATTTTTAATTATTTTTTAATAAAATTTATTTATATTTCAGAAAGCAACTATTCTGTTCAGAATTTGGACATCTAAAAAAACATTAAAGCAGCAAACAAAAACGCGAATACGCAAGACGCAATCACCAAATGCAAATAAATTAAAATTAAGTTTTAAATTTTTGTTATTTTTGTTAAATTAAATAATTTAATTTGTTAACCTAGTTTTATTGATTTTATTTTAGCCAATATTCCATTTAGGTGGGTTCGCTGCCTGCTCATGCCTGCGTCAGGCTTGAGCGCACAGCGTTGAACGTTCGCCTCTTTTTGCATACAGAATGCAGGCCTAAGGAATTGCCTCGAAAAACCGTAGTTGCAATTATGATTTATGCATGGCCAAGAGCTGTTCAGATCTGATTCAGATGTGAAACCCATTCACATACGCACGCATACATATACAAAAAGAGATACAGAGACTTGAATCCATTCTGTTGCTCGCCCTTTACATTTTATGCGCGGCATACTCGGTCTACAAAGTTTGCGACGTATTATTGTCTGCAACTGCTTGCTCTCTCTCTCCTTTGTCTTCACGGAGCCGAAGTTAAAATTTCTGGTGAGAGTTCAACGTCGTTTTACGTCTTTATTCAATTATGTACTTATTGGTTCAGGGTATCTCCTAGTCCCTAGTCAAGCTATCAAGACTAGAACCATCTTTCATGTTTTATACTTGAACCAAAGTCTTCTTGTGTCTGTTGCATGCATTTTTGGTTCATTTTGTGCGATGACATGTACATTTGTGCATAGGGCTTTGTTTGATGTTAAGGGTTGGTAGCAAACTGAGTCAAAAACATTTCATGTGGATGTACACTGGATCACAGATTATGTTGTACAGGCATAAGTAAAATTCTGTAACTTGCAAACTATAAAAGATATCTAAAAAAAAGTATCTGCCATTTTGTTTATTGTAGTACAGTGAAACTGGTTTAGTGCCTTAAAATTGAGCTTATGAAAATTAGAGAAAACATTTTACATTTTTAATAATAAATACTACAATAAAAATAAATACAACAAAATAAATACATTTTGTTTTTGTTACAACCATTTGCAACTTTTGTTTGTGCCTGTACAATATAAGGTGTGAGCCACTGTATATGCTTGAAGTCACGAACCATGAAGTGAGGAAAAGTATATTTGTGTACTCTGGTTGTTTGTGTTGTTGGTATGGCCCGAAACATTGTCTGGGTTAGTTTGTAACCTCTACCATTTACACAGTTGAAACGCAAAAGCCAAGCAAAAAGTGGTTTCTTCTTTCGGTTTCTATGTTTTTTATATGTGATTATAAAATTAAGAGTTAAATGAGAATATGGCTTTTGCTATGTTTATTTAAAGAAAATCAATTATAAACTAATGAAGTTTCGCGAAAGACTTAAATCTATAAAAGAACAGTGTGTTCAGTCAATACAATTGTGTGGAATAGATAAGTAATATTCCTTCTGTAAAACTGCAATGACTAACCTAGTTTTTATGCGTATATACTTAACTACAAAGATGCTTATTTGATAACGGATTTAAATGTTTAAGTCAAAATGGACAGAACTTTATTCAAAGAATAGACGTTTACATGAATATATATATTACAGAATCTCTTTAAAGTTTTTGATAAATGAAAAATTTTTGTTTATTTTTAGAGTTTCTTTTTTCTACACACTCTTTATTCCTTGTGGATTTTTGAGAATCGGACAATCAATATCTTTATATTTTTATACCCTGAACCCATTGAAAATGGGTAAAAAGGGTATAATGGTTTTGTGCAAAAGTATGTAACAGGCAGAAGGAAGCATCTCAGATACCATAAAGTATATATATTCTTGATCAGCACCAACAGCCGGATTGATATAGCCATGTCCGTCCGTTTGTCCGTATGTATGAACGCGTCGATCTAAGAGACTATAAGAGCTAGAGTCTCCAGATTGGGAACATAAGCTCGACTAATACCTAGGGCCTAGGCAGTACAAGTTTGTTTCAAATTTTCGATAACTCGTCCCATTTCCGATATTACACGTGATCGATAAGAACAAAATCTTGAATTTGGAAAACTTAAACAGTTTGAGACATTAGACGAAATAATGACAAATTTTTGAAATTTGTATTGAAATCGGTTAAAAAACACCGGAGATATGGTGCATTGAAGTTAAGAAAGTATGCTGATTCGCTTACATACACACATACATGCAAGCAGTGAATGTACGCGTAAAGTTTAGGGTTCAGGGTATAGTCTTGTCAGGATTTCTCTTTCGTACTTGTTAATAATGAAAAAATATATGATTGAAGATGATATTCTATTCAATTCAATTCCAATTCTATTAAATTTTTTTTTCTATATGAACGGAGCGTAGCGAAGGGTTGTGTAAAATGAAAATAAAATTATTCATAAATAAATAAATTTTAAATTGATATTCAGTTGGGTGTTACAGGTGCTCAATGATAACTATTTTGGAAAGGTACATTAAAAATGCACAAAATATGTTTACAGATAATGTTGTAACGTATATAGATAAAGTCAAAATGTGAAATGCGATTGCCATAATCTTTGTAATCCATGTTATAGTATTGTTAGTTAGTAACTACTTATGAATTTGGTGTTTTTATGGATCACGAAATTTTTCACCTTAAAGGCGGGTCAATTTGTATGAGTAAAAAAAATTAGATTCCACCAAAATCGGATTGTACGAAGATAGAGAGATATTTTCTTCAAGAAACTATAGGTCCATAATCAGTTTCTACCTCGCGCTGATCATATATTTGGGGATAGAGAAAATGTTAAAAGAACAAAACATTATATAACGAATCAACTATTTGCAGGCTTCAAGACGCTGATGATGGATTCTTTGAAAAATTCGGATTCTTGTTGCGACAGAAATCACAATTGGATGAAACTGTTTTTAAGACATCGCTGGCTCCATTTCAAGAAGAGGACGAGAATGTTATTGTTAAGAATGAAGATGGATCTTGTACCGACAACGGAGTAGAAACCAAAAATGAAAATAATGTATATGTTGATGCACCTATTGTCGGAAGCGTGCAAGATTTATTACCCATTGACGACATAACGGAGAATGTTTTTGATACGGCAATTTGTATGAATGTAAGTATTGTGTCTTGCATTCTGCCTACAGCTTGTTTATCATGTCCCGTACGTGGAAATATTTTTCTGTTACATAATTATTTATTATAAATTCTACCTTCAAAGCATTTCGCAATACAACTCAATCATTAATTAAGAAAAAAGCATGCAGGCATAGTATAGTAAACTTGCGCATGTTTTATTGGCCAGTAATTATCCACTCTACATAAGAGTTATCTAACAAATAGGTTTCTAGGTGCTGATTACGAAAAAATAGTCAAAGTTAGCGTTTTTTTGTTTTTTTTATTTTTTTAAAATATTTTTTTGCTTAAAACATTTTAATTTTTTGGTATTATTTAAACAAAAAGAAAAAAATTAAATATAATTTATAATTTGGTAAAATTTTGGTCCTTGGGAATATCACATAAAATATTCTTAGTAAAGAATATATGTCTTATCCATATCTTAATATTTCATTCATCGTCAGATATATCCACAGAACATTATCAGTAATAGGGCAGAATATATGGTAATAACAAGCCGCATACTAAAATTTGAGAAGCATTTTAGTTATGAGGGATGGGCTTAAAAAATAAAAATCTCACTTCAATAAGATTTGTTTTAGTTTTATGACAGTGACTCAGTAGCTAAATTGATTTTTGTTTCGAATTTCAATATAGATTTTTTTGTCTTACCCAATTTTAACATATGAATTTTTGCATGCTTTTCTAAGAAACGTATCTACCCTGAAATAGTTGAGTGTATTTCCAACATACTTCAGACTAGAGTTGCAACGACTGCTTTCGGTAGACATATCTCAATCAATAAATTTTTGGTTTAAAATCAAGCTTTAGCTTTGACTGTCCTGTCAAAGACTAGTTTATTATGGGGTAATGCTATCAAAAATATACAATTACAAAATATTTTCCCAAAAATGAATTGATTAAAAAAGATCAAAGAATAAACTTTAAATTATATATTAATAGTTAAAAACGTTTCTGTTTTTCATAAAACAATTGCATGAAAATTAAATTTTCTGCGCTGCAACCCCTGGGATTTGTTATTCGAATCGATCGAATTTTCCGTATATCATATTCTTCCCCACCGACAACACGTTAATGTTTACATTATTATTATTGTATTTCAGTATTTAAATGGCAAGCATATTGTTTTTATTTTCATCTTAATACCAAATCTTTATTATCGGAGGGAATAATTAACCATAATAGAGGGAAAAACGAATGAACTCATTCTAAAGAAAGATTTAATTATCTACAAAGCTGTTTGCTTAAGCATCTTCATATCTCAGTTTCTCTATTTGAACAAATTTATTTACGTACACAAAAAGCATTTGTTTCTCTTGTGCTGATCACCCTTTTTACATACTTGAGAATAAACATTTATTATCATCGAGCTTTTTCTCTCTTTCCAAAAATAAAACATTTACTCAAAGCACTGTTGTATAATTATTTTCTTGTGAGATACTTTGAATTTTGCTTATGTACACTCTAGGCAGCTCACGGCCAGCATAATAAATCGCCCGAATTTTTCGGCATTGACATTGTTAACGAGCCTTCCATTTAATCGTGCTCGTAAAGGGTTACTATAATACTTTATTCAAAATAATTTTTAAAATAAAAAAAATTATATGAAAAGTTATGTGAAAATCAATATATATGTATAATAGCCAGAGTGCAGTGTGATTATAAAATTGTTTAATTAAATTTGGTCAAGTTTAAATTTACAAAATCTCGATGGCAATAAGTTCTAAATTTTTAAGTTTAAACCGTACCACTGGCCTTCAGACACGCCCAGTTAGAAGAGTACGTTCCACGCTGTCATTAGGTGAAACAGCAGAACAACGTAAACGAATTCTTAACAGAAATGGCAGCATATCAAATCTGCATTTTCGTGGTGTTCACAAGCATTTAATGGAATCTCATGCAAAGGCAGTTTGCCATTCAATGACTGTAAGTAAATATTAGATGTTAATTTTTTTTTTAAATGAATTTTGAAAAACATTAAAATAATAAATAGAACGTGAATATGTCAGTGTGTTTATCAGGTTAACAGCTTATCTGTTTTGCTTTCCAACAACAAAATGTGCTGGCAAGGAATAAGCGAACCCAGAAGTTGTTCACGTCCTTTTCAAGTTATATGCAAGCAGCGTTGCTAAAAGTGTACCACAAAGTGCTGTAAACACACTGTAACACTTTACGATATAACTTCTAAAGAATATATTTAATGACGAGTGAAATTAATTTTAAAAACTTTCGTAATTTTTTTTAAAGAAAAGTTCTTGTTTGTTTTTGTGTCAATAGTTGGTATGATTAATGCGTTTCCAGTACAGTGATACAATTTGGAAGCGTGTGAGATAAAAGGTCACACTAAGTAAAAAACTTTAATTAATAAAAAACATGCTTGTGCCATTACTTACATCAAATATTCTTGAAAGAGGAATTTACGAGGAGTAAAATTCCGCATTTGCTATATTCATCAGCCATCTTTCTATGTTGTTGTTGTTTTTTCTGCTCTCGAAACAGGAATATTTTAAAATGTCTTATTCTTTAAGTATTTAATCTATTCTGTAAATAAACACGAATAGAAATAAAAAATTCCTGCCACTGTTTTTTTTATGAAGTTTGAACTCCAAAATTTCGATTCGCATTTCTGAATACTTACCTAGGAGAGAAAGGTTAATAACAAAAAGATTTTTTTTTTTTTGCAGATTGAAGACTTGTATGAAGAAATTTTATTTGAAATTTACAATAATATTGGCTGCGAAATCACAGATATTAGCACAAGCAGCCTAGTAGAGTTCGCACAAGAGGTGTTTAAAATACCTAACTCAGAGCATTTGGAAATTTCTAATATAGCCAAGATGAAAAAACCGCCCAATTTAAGACTAAATGTTGAAATTATAAAAGCTGAAAATTTGCTATCAAAAGACTCAAATGGATTTTCTGATCCGTTCGTCACTTTGTATTTGGAATCCAATAACTCGCACCGCTATAACTCATCGGTAAAAACGTCTACTCTGAACCCCATCTGGGAGGAACATTTCTCTTTGTGAGTATATTAAGCTAATGTGTACGTTATCTTAACGTTAACGATAATGCAATTAAAATTTCAAAAGATGTATGCAGTTTCGAAAATATTAATAGCACGAACAAGCTACTTTTTCTTATTAGCAAAAAAAAAATAATTTTTTTTAAAAATTTTTTCAAGTGAGTATTTCATAATGCTTAGTGTTTATCATAAACGTAGAAATAAAGTATATTAAACACAGCTTTAATAAAGGTAGATTTGATAAACATAACGATTTTTACGAAGTATGCATAAGTTGTGCTATTATTTCTTTCGAATTTTTTTTAGCCACTTTTCCCAAAACATTAAAATAAAAAAAATTCCAATGTGCGTATCAATCAAAACTTATAATCTACGTTTAGGGTAAGCTGTAAGAATTATTCAAAAAACTTGCTTATATGTTTTTTTTTAGCCTTAAAGAATACTTCAAACTTAACATAAATAAATAAAAAAAAAAGGGATTTTATAGCCGAAGTAATCGAAATTTTAATAAAAATAATTATAATTTGAATATGAGATAAAGAATATAAAAGTTTTGTCTATATGTCTAATTTCTATAACTCATCCCGTTCACTATAAACATATATATACAGTGAAACCTCTCTTAACGGACACACCTCTTTCGCGTACCGCTTAAGAGAGTTTTCACTTTACATATATAAATTACACTTTTTAATGTGTTTCGAGTTAACTCATTACACTTTTACCGTTTTTAAAGAATATAAAAGTTTTGTCTAAATGTCTAATTTCTATAACTCATCCCGTTCACTATAAACATATATATACAGTGAAACCTCTCTTAACGGACACACCTCTTTCGCGTACCGCTTAAGAGAGTTTTCACTTTACATATATAAATTACACTTTTTAATGTGTTTCGAGTTAACTCATTACACTTTTACCGTTTGGTTTTTAGCCCGGCGATACACCGGCTTTATTAAATTTTTATTTCAGACTACTTTTTAATATAAAAGAATACAATGTTTAGAGCTTAAATAGAATTAAGAAGTCTGAGCAGCGCATGAAATGCTGAGCTCTGCATTTTGATTCATAGCGGCCACGCAAATATGCTGTGATTGCCGGCTATGCAATGACATCCGTTCAAGTGCTCGTGGTGTCACATTTAGCACTTGCAACTGAACGTCGACGTTCATTGACTTAAGTAATAGGAGCTGCTGATCTCCGCGAACTTATTCGTAGCGGCTGCGCAACAATGCCAGCTACGTAACACCCAGCCAAACATACACTGTTGTGACGTGGTGTCATATTTTATTTTACATGTATAAAATTAAATTGACAGTATATATATATATATATATGCATTCATCCTTTTTGGAGTATACTCGAACTTAAGCTTGCGTTGTCCGGCGTAGTAAACTAATTAATTAATTAATTAATTAGTCCTGTTGAAAATTTGTTTTTTTTTATATGTCTTATTAGATATTAAAATTTAATTTTTCAATAATTATTGTTTTATAACTTTTTTTTAAGACCAATTGCAGAGGGTCCACGCGAGGAATTTCTGATTATCGAAGTTTGGTAAGTAGAATAATAAATAAATTTGATTACTCGAAACCGAAAGTATATTGGATATCCCAGCTTCTGAGAGTCTTCTATGTAGAGTTTCATTGAGTGTTGACACTGATCGTACTCAGTGCTAGTACTAACGAACGAATGAAATTTATAATTGATTGTAGTTTGACTTATGTATATAATTGTAGATTATACATTTCGTTCGTTAGCTTTGGTAGTTTATGTCCAATCGCAACTGTTTTTGGCCAGTTATGCTCGATAGTAATTAGTTTTGATTATAATTGAAAACTTTTATAGACACATCACTTCATAGAGCACACCGCGCAAGCCGCGCCATCTTATCACAAAATTTGGTCACTCTAGCTTAAATTTTGTGCATTATAAATTTTGAAACTTTGAAATTTTAGCTAGGTGTGTGTGGAATCCTTATGTTGTATGCAAATCTTTGGAGAAATTTGTGTGTTTTATACTATTTGTACTACCAGAGTATCAAAACATGGATAAAGATATTTAGATATTTAGGAACAGACAGATAATGCACAAATCCAATATACTCTTAACATTTTGTATAAGAGTATAAAAATCCTCAGTGGTTGCAGTCCGAATACAAAGTTCCCCCTTAACTTTTAATTTTTTTTTATATTCAGGGACTTCGATGCAGCGGAAACTGTGAAAGATAAGGTTAACAAACTTTTGGATGTAAAGGGCGTGAGAGGCCTTAGCAAGCTTATGAAAGAAATTGCTGTGACTGCTTCTTCTGGAAAACATGATAACGAACTTATAGGCCGTGCAACGATTTCACTGAAGGTAAAGTAAATTACAATAAACTTGGAAACATAATCCAGTCGAACTTCCGTACATAAAATTTTGTTATATAACGAATTTATTTCAAGAACACTCAAATTAGCGAATATTATTTATTACGAATTTTGTTACGCTCCTAGCTCATGTATTTTTCATCTGCCTATATAGTTTTTTTTTCTTTATTATTATATATTATATTGCGTGAATGCATTCGAAACTGAAAACGAGTCTATAATCAGAGCTGCAAACCGGTCCGGAACCGAATCCTGTTGAACCGGTTCTCTGCGGGTTCTTCGCCTTGTAAAACCAAACTCTGAACCGAACATAAGCAACATATAGGAACCGTGAACCGAAACTTTTTCATTTCTAATGAAAGGTTTGGTCCAAGTAAAAATAGATGCTTACTATTTGAGTGTTATTTTTTCTCCAAACCAATTTCTTGATCAGCAATAACAGCCGACAACAACAACAAAATAGCCATGACCATCAGTCTGTCTGTATGTATGAGGGCGTTGAGCTCTGAGGTTATAATACTATAATAAATTTAACATCTCTTGGAAATTTATATTGAGATCGGTTAAAAAATAACCGGAGATATATAAGATAGAAGTTGATTCAGCACTAAGCAGTGCAGGCAAGAACTTATGTGTAGTTTCTAGTTTTCTAATCTACTGTATGCTTACCGAACGGACTGATTTGTGAGAAGTGATACGTGACTCTATTCCGGGCTAACACACATTGCAAGGAAAAACCCTTATAGCTCACTGATACTATGCAAGTAGTTAACAGTCATTGTTTGCATATGTATGTTCATAAGTTCACAGCCGCTTTCAAACATGGGCCTTTAAATTGTGTACTTAAGCCCTCTAAATAATTTTTATGCTTGAACCCTTCACAAAAAAATTATAAGAACAAATATAGACAAAAAAATTCGGTTTATGACACTCTGTATTATAAGCATACCCACAAAAACCAAAAAATTTCTTTCCGCCTGTTTTCAGTTGTAGTCGGTAGCTTCCTACTTAAATCATCCAACTTGTTTAAACGGTTTGCTGACATTTATAATATGTTTTTAGTCCATTCCAGTTTCTGGGCTCACTGTTTGGTATAATCTGGAAAAAGGAAACAAAACAAAAAGTCGCGGATCGGTGTTGGTTAACGTTACGCTTAGCGCAGAGAAGAATAAAAACGTTGCGTGCCAAGAACATAAGCACCTTCTAAAATTATTACTAATAAGCGAGCTGGACACATCTCAAGTGACTAACTATTGGTGGAGCGGCAAATTTAGCCCGATGGCTGAAGCTATTAGAACACAGCACGCCGTTCAAAGTGGACTCTCTGCTTTTGATTGTGCCCTTTGTCAATGGCACGCATACAGTACCGTTCATGAGACCCACAAACTGCATTTTGTACTCTTTAACTCTATACTCGATATTTTGGTTCCAGTATTAAGCTGTTTGCAGAATGATTCTGAAGACGTAAAAACCTTTTGGGACGGTGCAAAGCGATTATTGCCATCATGCTTTTCGGTACTAAGGAAGCTAAGATCTAAAAATGTTAGTGACAACAAAATACTTAAAGCTCTTAGTGAGGTATTAGATATTCTTTCGAAGCTAAAATCTTTTGAAGTACCAAACACAATTGAAATATTTCCCAAGACTGTTTATGGCTGGTTAGAAAAACCTGACTTAGATTCATACAATTTTGATAACGTCATAGTTGAAGCTTTAAATAGCGGTGCGAAAGAGTGGATGGAATATATTTGTGAAGGCAGTCAAAAAACAAAAGATAATGAGTCCGATGAGGATAAATTGCAGTATGTCATTAAAGTAGTACAAATGATTCGCTCAGATCTCCAGCGTGCAATGGAATATTTTGACAAACTGTTTTATCAGTAAGTATCACATATTATAAAATAATTTATTAATCGCAGTTAACTTATTTTATTGATGTTATCCTAAAAAAATCGTAAAACACTACCTACAATTTATTTTATGGCTATGTTTTTGACATTTTTCAATCCAAAGGTGCAAAAACAAACTTTTTTTTAAATGTTTAAGATAATGACCCATGAAGAAAAGAATTTTTTTGGAAGTTCAATTGGTTGCTCTTAAAAATTTCTTAAAATTTTGAGTATATAAATATACAAATAAAAATTTTAGGTTAGAATGTTTCAAAAACTAATTCATAAATAGTTCTTGTTAAGAAGACCAAAATCCATAAGATAAATTAGGTTCAATGTCTATTTCATATTTTCTTTAATTTTGTGGCATATAAAACTCTTATTTTAAAATAGCTTCTATAATGGTTTTCTGCAAATGTATGCAAATGACAGAAGGAAGCATCTCCGAACCAATAATTTATATACCTATATGATCAGCAACAACCGCACAGTCGATTTGGCCATATCAGTCTTTCTGACCTGAGTCTATGAGAGCTAGAGACTCAAGATTTTGAATATAAGCAATCAAGAAATGTAAAAAGAGTATAATTGTTAATTGCAGTTGTATTTGTATAGCGTCTGTCAATCTCGGAGACCACGCTCAAGTCAAGATTGTTTTAAATTATATAACAGGTTTCCGATTAAGACATGATACCGATAAAAATAAAAGTTTTAATTTTGAAAATGGTATTATTGGTATGGAATAAATCTTATTTGTTTTAAAAGCATTATTTTATTACAAATTCCTAAGCGTATCCATACATTGAATTTATATTTTTTGTTTACTCAATATTTAGATGTTAAATAAAATTTATAACAATGCGATTGTTTTGAAGATACAAACATATATATTTTCGCGTCAGCCTAATTCATTAATATATTAAGATACTTATGTAAGCATTTTTGTTTCCAAGTCATCAGGTCCATGCCAAGAAGTCTCGGCCGGTATGCTTTTATTTATAATTGACCTAATTTAGGATCAGGTTGATTTCGATCGACCAACCACAGTTTCTTTAGTTGATTAAGTGTATTTCCCATTAAAATTATTTATCCTCATTTTTATTTATTTTATTTTTTTCAGTAAAATTCAAATCAACTATTCCACTATACTTTTTCTGTATTATGATTTAAAAATGATGGACATCTGTGAACCAATAGTAAAAAATGTTTGCTCCAACATTAAAATGTTAGATGTTCCCGACGATCAGTTTGAGTATTTACCGAACATAAGTAATGTGAATATGGGGACAACATTATTTGAAGTTTATTTGGTGCTAAAACGATACAATAAATTAGGTAAAAATATAAAAACAAATATTTTTGCCTTTATAATTAATATTATTAAAAATTTTTTAAGGGATGTCACTATGTCCCAATGATAAATTACAGATGACCGATTTTTATCAGTGGTTTGAAAGGGGTGTCACCCATTGGCTAGATATTTCAATTATAAAAGCTTTAACTCGAATTCAGAAAGCTATAGACTTGGACCAACTGCAGGCTGTTGATGGAACGGTTAAATATAGTTCATCTGCTGTGGACACTTTAGCGATTTTCTACCAGATAAAAATATTTTGGCAACAATTGGACTGGCCAGAAATTGAAGGATCCTACACATTTGTAGGAAAAATTATAAATGTAAGGAACCGAACACTATCTTTTTATGCACTTGAAAAGTGTATATTAATTTGACCATCAAATGTGCATAAGGAAGCATACCCGACGCCTATTAAGTATATATATACTCTAGAGCAGCACCGTGAGCGGAATCGATGTAGCCCTGTCCATGTTTTCATGCAAACTATTCCAACAGTTTTTTAACTGGGGACCGGAAAAATGTCTTCATTTGTAAAAATCGGACAACAATATCATATAGCTGCCGTACAAATCAAAGATTTTTAAGGAAATTAAACTTTGGAAAACAAGTAGGCTTTTCAAGTGTATACAAAAATCGGCATGCCGATGATACTCTTTTTCCTTTTTTGATATAAAGTTGTATTTCACTTTTTCATTGCCTTTGTACGTCAGGATATATGCCGATGCTGCGTTTTTTATGCACAGCGGATGTCACGTCGGGTGGAAAACATATCGAATGATGATGGTAATGGAGAAGTATTCGGTTAGTATGCTTAAATAGTTTTTTAATTATACTATTAATGTAATATTTTTATCTCAGTTTTATCAGATGAATGGTGTTTAGCTATTAACAATATGGACTACATCCGTCAGAGCTTACCTTCATTTATAAAGGTATGATTTATATATAAAGGTAGTAAAGATTCAAATGTGTATTAAAGCTTTAGATTGATTCATCATGATTCATGTGTTTTTTGCACCTCGGAGTCAACTTGTTATCACAGAAAAGGAAGCATCTTCGACCCATAAATTATTTGAATGTAATATTTATAACCTAAACCCATGAAGTGGGAAAACTGGTATAATGGTTTTATGCTGTGGTTTTGTGGTTATTGTTACAGAAGAAAGAATTACCGAACCCATATATTATTGATCAGCCTCAACAGCCGACCCGATTAAGTCATGTCCGTCCTTCTATATGAAGGCTCGATTTGATAGTTGATAAGTTGTATTCAAAAACTATAGACAAAATAATAATCATCTGTGAAAATGCCATCGAAATCAGCTAAAAATAAGTAAGAAGGCTCTAGTCGAGAAATCCCGACTAGACTATACCCTTAACCCTATACTTTACGCATACAGTCAGTGCTTGCAAGTATGTGTGAGTGTGTGTATGTATACCTTCTTAATTTCAATACTCCATATCTCCAGTGTTTCTCAACCGATTTCAATAAAATTTTCACAGATTGTCATTATTTAGTCTAATCTTTCAAACTGCATCAAAAAGTTTTCCAAATTGAAGATTTTGTTGTTATCGATTACATGTGTATATCGGAAACGGGAAGAGTTATCGAAAATTTAAAACAAACTTGTACTGCCTAGGGATTAGGCGAACTTATGTACCAAATTTGGCGTCTCTAGCTCTTATAGTCTCTGAGATCGACGCGTTCATACATACGGACGGACGGACGGACAGACGGACAGACGGACATGGCTATATCGACTCGGCTGTTGATGCTGATCAAGAATATATATACTTTATGGGGTCGGAGATGCTTCCTTCTCCCTGTTACATACTTTTGCACAAAACCCTTATACCCTTTTTACCCATTTTTAATGGGTTAAGGGTATAAAAACACTGGACATATCGACGATTGAAGTAAATCAATCATTGAATAGAAAGTTTCATCGAAATTAGCAATGACAGAACGCGTAATGTCTTTGGTAGAGGGTATCTCCTTGTCGAGCTTTCTAGACCAGAGCTTTCTTCCTCGTGTTAATATTTTCCGTTACCATCTATTCCGCAAAGTATTGATCTACTATTTATTGCGTTTAAATATATCGGCGTAGAATTACAGAGCTTCGTAACTTTTGCTCATTTTGAAATTTATTAAAATGTTTTACAACTTTTCCTTAAGGAACTTGGAACTGATGTAGTAATTAAACGCATTGGAGAATATAGAACGAATCTGGAGGCTGAACGGTGCGCAGACACTATTAACGCTGTTATTGATAATGCTGTTGATACACAACGTAATCAAATCGTCGAGTTAATAGAACATGTTGTCCTCAAAATGTCTCCAACAATTCGTAGATTCTTAACTGAAGGAGCAGAAGTACTTCATAAGGATTCAAATTCTATGGAAAAGTTGATGATGTACCTAGAACGGTCATTAACGACTCTTTATGACACTCTTAATGAAGTTAACTTTGGAAGAATATTGGACGGAATTTGGGCAGAATTATCAGTTATAATATACGATCTTATTCAATCCAATCTTGATGTGAGTATGCGTAAATAACAATGAATCTATTTTTAAATATAATTGTTTCCTCTATTTTTTAGAAGCGCCGTCCGCCAGCTTTCTTCCAAAACTTAAGAGAAACACTTCGCACTTTGATATCTTGCTTCAAAATGGGTAATACTTTGCAGTCTGATTGCAAAATTTTATCGGATATTGAAAACATACTAGACCATCACGCCTCCGAAACTTCTGATCTTATCCATCAATATTACCTCGATCGGTTGAAATATCAAAAAGAACAGTCAACATCTGTACTCGGACAACTTACAATTTGCGCTCAGTTTTCAGAAACCGGATTATTAGTAAGTATATGTGTATATAAATACAGCATAATACATAACATCTTAAATTTTTTATTGTAGTTGGAAATATTAAATGCTCGTAATTTGGTTTCAATGGATAAAAATGGTCTATGTGATTCATTCGTAAAAGTTAACATGATTCCTACTGGTCGATTCAATGGCATTTCATCTGTTAAAACTGCCGTTCGCTATAAAGATTGTTTTCCACTTTATGAGGAAACATTTTGTTTGTAAGTTAATCCGATTGGAGTTATATTTAAGCAGTATTTAAAACAGTAGACTACAAAATCAGGTCCCGTTTTGTATCTGCTCCTAATGTAATTTGGTCCGCTAAATTTTAATTCTAAATACTTTTGTTATTATTGGCTCTCGTTTTTTTTTTTTTTTTTTTTAATTTGGCTTTTAAAGCTTTAATCTGGTGAAACAAATAAAAAACTGCCCAAAATATGAATAAATTAGACTAAAACAACTAAGAAGGCTCTAGTCGAGAAATCCCGACTAGACTATACCCTGAACCCTATACTTTACACGTACAGTCAGTGCTTGTAAGTATGTGTGTGTGTGCGCGTATTGTGCATACTTTCTTAACTTTAATGCTACATATCTCTGATATCGACGCGTTCATACATTGGGACGGATATGGCTATATTGACTCGGCTGTTGGTGGTGATCAAGAATATATATACTTTATGGGTTCGGAGATGCTTCCTTCTGCCTGTTACATACTTTTGCACAAAACCATTTTATCCTTTTTACCCAATTTCAATGGGTTCAGGGTAAATTGAGTGATAAAAAGTCAATGATTGATAATGTTTCCGATATTCAGCCATCTACAAAAGAAATATAATATAGAATTTTCCTATCCTTGAACCGGCTTTAGAATCTGTAACATATTATTGATCATCTGTGATATTGAAACCGGTTTAAAAACACCGAAGATATAAGATATAAATAAGAATAAAACGGCCTCACGTATTGACAAGTTTATATACGTGTACATACACACATATCTACAATCACTGAATGTAAGCTTAAAGTCTAGGGTTCTGGGAATCTAACTGACGAGGTTTTTCTTATAATATAATTTTTGTTCTTTGCGTTTTTAGTAACTTGAGTGAAGAACAACGCCAAATGGAAAATAGCCTGATTTTATTTAGCGTTAAGGACAATGATTTATTTGGCATGACAAGTCAATTTATAGCTGAATGCTATGTTACTTTTGCGGATCTTTCAAAATCTGATGGGGAACAAATTATTATTAATCTGTGTCGACCAGAGTATTCAGGTAAACGGCTTCAGCTTTAAATTCTTAATATGATAACTTATTTTTTTTTAAAGATTCTTTGGCACTTAGAGCACTGGAGCACAGACAAGGTGATAAGCAAGCAAAGGATTTTTTAAAAAAGTTAAAAAACAAATCCAGTGCTTAATTATAAATTTAAGTGAACGTATCGTGTAATACATGTATTTCCAACAATATTTATTGTATTATTTATATATTTTGACATACTTGATACTAAAATCAAACATACTCTAAATATTTATCCTACCGTCAAACATTTTAAGTAAAGATTATATGTTTTTAACAGTTTTAATTGCTTGGCTGTCAAAAAACGAAACTGATTGTTTACAACATTTTAGAGTCGTTTTCACGCGCCAGTGGTCAGTAATAAGACCTTCCTTTTTTTTTGGTTTATTTTCTTTGTGCTTTTCGTATTTACAGTTACTTTTTTTTTTAAATAAAAGCGCTCAGCTGTTGGTAATGCAATTTTCTGAGAAGTTTCATAACCAATAAACAAATTCAATTATTTCGACCACATCGCTTGCTAATGAGATGAAGAATGAATGTGGAATTACCATATCACGCGAATGTCTCACAAAAGCCATTAAAAGAAGCAACTTCTCATCTCGAGCATAATGGAAATTCATGTGTTGTGGGGCATCTCGCTTGGCTGCTTTGGCTGCGGGAGTAGTGAATTTTATTCAAAATAAAACCAATATAGTAAGAACATGAATAAGCACCTCAAAAATAAATATAAAAAACAATTGTTTTAACTTTTGTTTGCTACTTTTAGTTCATATTTTATTGGCAAAAGTTGATATTCGCGGGGAATTTAGTGAATAATTTTAATATGGTTAAATATGTGCAAAATTAATTTTTGTTTTAATCCTTGCATAGGTGTTATAATATTGTCGTGATGTTTGTGGTCCATGGAATAAAAAATTGTCCTTTATTCCTTCTAGTACTCATCACCTTCGTCGACTTCAGCAGTTGAATCAATTCCCACTTCTTCATAATCCTTTTCAAGTGCCGCTAAATCCTCTCGAGCCTCAGAGAACTCACCTTCCTCCATGCCTTCTCCAACGTACCAGTGTACAAAAGCACGTTTTGCATACATGAGATCAAACTTATGATCCAATCGCGCCCATGCTTCAGCTATGGCCGTAGTATTAGATAACATGCATACCGCTCTTTGAACTTTGGCCAAATCGCCTCCTGGCACTACGGTGGGTGGTTGATAATTGATACCCACTTTAAAGCCAGTCGGACACCAGTCCACGAATTGAATTGACCGCTTTGTTTTAATTGTAGCAATCGCTGCATTAACATCTTTGGGTACTACATCACCTCGATAGAGCATACAGCATGCCATATATTTTCCGTGCCTTGGATCACACTTGACCATCTGGTTTGCGGGTTCAAAGCATGCATTTGTTATTTCGGCAACAGTTAATTGTTCATGATAAGCTTTTTCAACGGAAATTACTGGAGCATATGTGGCCAGAGGAAAGTGAATGCGTGGGTAGGGAACCAAATTGGTTTGGAACTCGGTTAAATCAACATTAAGCGCTCCATCGAAGCGCAACGATGCTGTTATTGAGGAAACTATTTGCCCAATTAAACGATTCAAATTCATGTAGGTTGGACGCTCTATGTCTAAATTACGTCGGCATATATCGTATATGGCCTCATTGTCAACCATAAATGCGCAATCAGAATGCTCCAGAGTGGTATGAGTGGTCAATATGGAGTTATATGGCTCGACAACAGCTGTTGAAACCTTAAAAATCGAAAAAGCTATGGTTTATTTTTAATGCGTTTAAATATTTATTTAAGGTTTGGATTTGTTTTCGAACATCCACATGTTAAACAAACGTCTCAAAAAACCAAAATACAAAAACAAGTAGGAAGACCCTAGTCGAGATTGCTTGACTAAGAGATGCCATGATCACTAGACATTTAGAGTAAAGTAATGTTTTGCATGTATGTATGTGTAGATGTGTATGTACATGCGTTAACTCGTGTTTTTACCGATTTTAATAAAATTTTCACAGATTATCAATGTTTAATCAAAATTTCCAAAACAAATCTTCAAAATTCTAATTTGCTGGCACTAAGTCATATAGTGTGTCTCATATAGGCAAAAAGTCGGGCAGACTGGGAGAATGATACTTCATTCTGCCTATTGCATAAAGCTTTACAAAACTATTATTTTCAACGTATGGGTTCAGTGGTTAAATGTACGTACTTGCGGAGCTGGATATATTGAAAACTCTAGCTTTGATTTTTTTCCGTAATCAACTGATAGACGCTCCATAAGCAGCGACGTAAAACCAGATCCAGTTCCTCCTCCAAATGAATGAAAAACCAAAAATCCCTGAAGGCCCGTGCATTGATCTGCCAGCTTACGGATACGATCCAAAACTATATCCACAATTTCCTTGCCAATTGTATAGTGGCCACGGGCGTAGTTGTTGGCAGCATCTTCTTTGCCAGTAATTAACTGCTCTGGATGGAAAAGTTGTCGATAAGTGCCAGTACGCACTTCATCAACAACCGTTGGTTCCAGGTCAACAAACACGGCACGCGGTACATGCTTTCCGGCGCTAGTTTCACTAAAGAAGGTATTGAAAGAGTCATCTCCGCCACCAATTGTTTTGTCAGAGGGCATATGACCATCTGGCTGAATTCCATGCTCAAGGCAATACAGCTCCCAGCAAGCATTACCAATCTGAACGCCTGCTTGACCTATGTGAACAGAAATGCACTCCCTCTACAATAAAATAAATTCGAAAATTAAGTATGGAAAAATAATTACGCTTAACATGTACATATGGATGTGTGCATGCATATACATATGAATGTTTTGCAAAATATGTGTAGTTTGTGCTTGCTTAATTTTTGGATCATATGTAAATCGTATGGCACTTTGTTTATATATTATTCTCATAATCTAATAACAGAGTTTTTGAATTTTCTACATTTTTGACAGAATTTTCCATAATAAATTATTAATACATTTAAAATAATATTACGGGGAAAAAATGGGATGAAAAGCTTGTCTTGAAGACTCAAAATATTAAATTTAGACACAATACAAAATGAATTATTGAACTATTTTAAAATAAAATGATTAAAAGATTAATCATTTCCTAAAATAAATAAAAAAAATTATGAAACTCGTTTTTACAACCAACTGCGAAATACTTTGTTACCAGTAAATCAACCGGTAATTTTGGTGTTTATGTATCGTTGAAAAAAATCAGTGGTTGTGAATAGAAAAATTAAAACAGCACTGTCAAAACGAAAATAATGCACTTAAATAAATCAAATACTAGTAGTTCTCAGGAAATATGTAAAAACACAAAATATGGCTTCGAAGGACTAACTTTCATTGTCTTATCATTTATTCAATTATCGTCTTTTTGAATCGTGCCAGTCTTAAAATATTGACGCTACCAAAATAATATAGGATTAATAAATGCACTTACCATATTTTAAAATATAACTAAACGAGCCTTTTTAAAGTATCCTTGTGTATGTTTAAAGCAAAGTAAGTCTAAGGAAAATGTTAGATGAGTGAATATCCAATCTTTTGCCCGCAATGAAACACAGCTGGAAACAAACTAACCGACACTTTGGACCCTCAAGTTTTTATAGGCGGCATTTTGCCTTAAAAAGCAAGATTTTCAAACGAGGGTGGCTCTGAGACTTTCTGCAAATAAAAAGTAAAGTATATATGTTTCGGCTTTGCGTCTGTGGGCAACAGCAACGTGATCAATACTAAGCGAAACAGTGTAAAAAAGATTTATAGACTCAGATTTGGGGCATAAATTTGTTTTCAATTATAAATATATATTAGTTTTATTGTTTATATTGTACATATTTAATAAGAAAATCAATGATGACTATATATTTCGAAATAAAATTAAGCGTGTATTAATATCATAACTTTTGGAGCTATAAATAAGGAATAAGTGTTATATTAGTTTTATAAACTTTATTGAAATAGCTGCAGGAGCCGTGATATTACAGAAAGAAAATGATTAAGTTTTGAATTGAATTAGTGTTAATAGACATTCTGTTTGTTACAGATACATTTTTGCACAACTTAATTTTTATCACTCAGGGCTTAAAACAAAAAGTCCAATTCAGACCTGTGATATCTCCTCCGAACCCTAGTCACGAATTTTACCATCCAGTATATAATAAATTATATTTTGTTTTGTTTAGTTTTTATTGGTTAATAGGAAGTTGTCAAGCCAGGTTTGAATAACCGGTAAGTTCTCTTCACTCCACTGTGCCTCTTCTTTGATATTGCGAAGAGACTTTTCAATAATGTGCTGTGCGCTCCCGAATTCTCCCCTATGGTTCTCGTACAGTTGCTCGACCATTTCAAAGCCTCTTTGAGTTAAAAAAAATCCTGTGGCCGAATTTATTAAATGATCCCACAAATTTGTTTTATTTTGAAGCCTGTAATAAAAAATAATAAATAATAATGTTGTAATTAATAATGTTGGTATAGGAATATATGAATAAATAATACATGTATGACGAGGAATTTTTTTATTCAGCAATGACTTAAAATTCGTCACTAAGAATAATTATTTATAATTAATTATAAATTTCATTCTTAATCATTTTTATGTATCAAAAAAAAAAATTATATATTTAATGCATATTTCCATAATATTTTCAGAGAAGACATAATTACACTAAAAATTGAACTTAGATCGTATTGAAACGTGTTTTAGCTCGTTTTTTCATAAAAAAAACTTTCACAAAGATTTTAGTTTTTAACGACCACCCATATCATACCATATGTACATTCGCTTAAAAAATAAATAATTCTGCTCTTTACTTTCTGTAGCGCTTCCTATCTTAAACTAGGCCGCTAAAAGCAAACAGTACATAGACGCACACATACAGATTAAATCTCGCACCGAAAACAGTGAAAAGTACAAGACCTGAAAACTGTGGGACGAATCGCAGTGCTCATATACTTTTTACACACAATATGTTTTCAATTGATTTGACGCTTCTATGTATAAATTATTACTTTGTGCCTAAACTCCGAAGCTGAAAAAATATGTAAAAGTGTTTTAGAACTTTTGCATTTTGGTTTTAATTTACTAAGATCAATTTCCAATTAGTTGATTGGCAAGAGTGTCCCGAGATTCAGGCTAGCAGAGTTATGCAGTAATTTTTCATTTTCAACGTTGCTCAAAAGGAGCATCGCTCAGTCGCTAAGTGCTTAGCCCAGTCTAAAATGCAAAACGTCTAAAACTGATTATATTCATAACACTTACTTTTTTCGAATTGGTTTCCAATTATCCGATAAGAAATTGAATAATGTATAATAGCCAACGGATCCCGAAGTTAATGAGGTAAAAATTAAGAACTGATCGTTTTCGGTGAAATTCGAGTAGTCATCGAAAATTGCCTTTTCCAAAAGTATATTGATCTTTTCATGTTGTATTGGACAGCCTGCTAGCTTTTTTAATAAAAACGTTCTTTCACTCTGTCTTTGTGTCTTTGGAAAATCAATCACGCGCTCTAATCCATATTTCCACTCATCAGTAGAGCCCCATTTAAAAATGGGACACATATAATTTGATACCCTAAAAAACAGAAAGCATGAGAATAAAAAGCTTTATGTGTTCCGATATACAAACGGAATTTCCTGAATTGGGTTTGCTGCGTGTTGCCACATGTGGTATGCATGTTTTGCTTCTTCGATACAAGGGCGATAGCCAGCGTGACACATAAATCTTTTTGACAATGAACGTAGTTCTGTTTTCCAGTTGTCTTCCATTTCATTTTCTGCGCCTAACTCTTCATATAAAGGCGTTAACAAAATTAAAACATATTCCTGGAAATGGGAAACAACTTATATTGCAGAAAGATATATTTAGTTTAATTTACGATTCTTGCCTCGAATTTTTTGTGGATCTCTGGTATATCAATGTGCCGACCAATTTGATCAATGAAAGTGAAGACCGGGTTCCATACAACATGATTGCGCTCGAATTTCATAAATAAAGTCATATTGAAAGCAATGGCAAAACTTAAATCACCGGCATAAGCGAGATTCCAAGCGTCATGAAGTAATTTAGCCCTGTAAGTGATGTAAATATTTTTAAGCTTGTTCGGAAGCAAGAATAATCTGGCTGGTAGGTAATATCTTAGCAAAAGTTGAAGACTGCGTGAAGAAGGAATTATGCACAAATTCTTTTCTATAAAAATCGGAATATTCGGTACTGTAACATAGTAAAACAACAAGGCTGGATGTCAATTTTACAACAAACTGTGTCCAAAAACTTAATTGAACTACGTATGCCATTTGATTATAAAACTAACGCAAGTCAATTCAACTAAATAAACTGTGGCCAATCAATAATGTCTGCATGTGCCTTTAGATAATCGCAAAGAAACTTCTATCCACTTGTCCGCCTTCTGTTTCTCTTTTCTTTTCATCCAAGCATTTTCTGACGGCAAGCATTATTATTATTATGGCTTCGGTTGCTAGTCTATTGATTTTATTCAACTCGCCGGGAAGAAGTCCGACACTTTCGTATGCGCAAGAACACAAGAATGTTTTGTTTTTACATACGTTTAGTGATTTTATGACGCTTACCTAGTGTATGTTGGAACTAAAGTTCGCCCAATATCATTTTGCAAGAAAGTTGAAAGCATTTCCCAGTTTTTTTCGTCGTAATTAACTGGAAATGGAGATATTTCTTCTGGATTAATAATAATAAATTTATCATTTTCTGGCATGTTCGAAATATTGATTTGTTGAGTTTTCTCCATCCACACAAACGGACTGTATGTTGAAAAGTTTATTGCATCTTCTCGATTAATTATGATGGGAATCCACCACAGCATTTTGTCCTGATTTGGTACGTCATGGGGTCGTTCTCTAAGATAAACTTTTTGTTGCAGTTGTGCGGTCTTTTTTGTATAATCTCTCCTAACGTGAACTGTAGGTAAGCGGTTAAACTCAAGCCATGGACTTACAATGTCTGCCACTTTGTATTGGCTCTTAAGATTTCCATTATTAACTGCTTCCGAGGTCAACGCATTCCAAAGATCATCGGCTACAAATGTCTGATATTGATGATCTTTAATACACTTTGCCAACCCATTTTTAAAAGATTCTTTTCCCAAGGTAAAATTTAGCATGCGTATAATAAGCTCTGTCTTGTGAGAAATAGTTTCTTGCTTCATTCCAGTGATCCGTGAATGAGGATATCTTTTACTAAACTCATAATATACAGAATAAAGCGAAGTCATTGGATACTTTCCGACAAACTCAATTCCACCATCTATCTGTAAGTATGTTTTGTTATTTTGAAATTTTTGTTTTTTAAAGTTACGGTATACCTGGATTACGATTTCGGATGCTACAAAACTTGCCAGTGCTTTGTTGAGATGTGCATCAGTCCACCACTCCGGCGTCACCCACGATCCAAACCATTGGTATATAAATTCCCGCGCAATGTTATAATACCGGTTTTGTAAAACATCGCTCTCTCTGCAAAAAAGCTAAAATGAAATATTTAAGTTTTTTTAATGTCCATAAGTATCTTACTTCAAAAGTAAAAGACCCCAATTATCTGCTGGACGTATGACAGGTAAATCAGGTATGGCAACCACATCAATTTTAGATAGAGGTATAGGTATTTCAAAATAATCTTGAACTAAGTTGAATATAAGTTGAATTTTTTGGTATACTTCCTAAAAAAGAAAGAAAAAATTAAATTATTATTATCGTGGAAAAAATCAGAATGAATCTTAAATGCAGAACAAGCGAAAAATTCTAAAGGTATGGGCGAGTTTTTTTATTTTTAACATGAGATAGCTAAAGAAGCAGATTGAATCTCTGCGTACATTTCACAACAACTGAATGACTCATTCCACATCCATGAATAAAAAAATACTTAAATAATCTTATTTTTAACTAGTGGAACTAACCATATTTCAGATTCGGTTAGTTAAAAAATCTAACACCATTTTTATACCCTTAACCCATTGAAAATGGGTAAAAAGGGTATAATGGATTTGTGCAAAAGTATGTAACAGGCAGAAGGAAGCATCTCCGACCCCATAAAGTATATATATTCTTGATCAGCATCAACAGCCGAGTCGACATAGCCATGTCCGTCTGTCCGTCCGTCCGTCCGTCCGTCCGTCCGTCCGTCCGTCCGTCCGTATGTATGAACGCGTCGATCTCAGAAACTATAAGAGCTAGAGACTCCAGATTTGGTATATAAGCTCGCCTAATCCCTAGGCAGTACAAGTTTGTTTTAGATTTTCGATAACTCTTCCCGTTTCCGATATACACATGTAATCGATAACAACAAAATCTTCAATTTAGAAAATTTGTTGATGCAGTTTGAAAGATTAGACTAAATAAAGACAATCTGTGAAAATTTTATTGAAATCGGCTGAGAAACACTGGAGATATTGAAATTAAGAAGGTATGCCCTATACGCGTATACATACAGACAATCACACATACTTGCAAGCACTGACTGTATGCGTAAATTATAGGGTTAAGGGTATAGTCTAGTCGGGATTTCTCGACTAGAGCCTTCTTACTTGTTCTACCTCAGAATGTAATTTTTCTTTGTAGTAAACTTAGCCGTTTATAACTTCATGTTTTTTTTCTTTTCATGTGACTACTTAGTTGATTTTGTAATGCATTAGTCGCTTTATTATTATTATTTTATTATGGTAATGATAATGAATAATGAAAATTAATTCTAATGCAATGGAGTTTTTAGTACATTTAAAATCAATGAAGCAAAGATCTACTTTTACTCACCAACACTTACTTTTAAGGATTCATATAATTTGGTTTTTCAAAATAAAAAAGCGAACTGTTTTCATTTACACTGATTTGAATAACTAACTTTGAATACACAAACTTTATCTTTTGGGCTTTTCAAACAATATTATGCTCTGGATCAAGGATTACTAAATTCTAAGAGTAAAAGTGGTTCAGGTTCCGGTGATTCAGAAAGAAGTTACTTGAACTGTTATTATTTATTTATTATTAAACGAATTAATGGCTGTAAATTCAAAGTACTCTCTATTTACAGGCGTATATTTTTTTAAAAAATATTTGCCTTACTATCGTTACCATCTAGCGGTTAAGTTTGCACAAGGTTCGCCCACCTCAATCAATTATTATAATCAAGCTAAACATCACTTATGTGATTTCAACAAAATTAAACAGGGCACAAGAAGATAAAGAGCTGGACGAATATGCTGCTTTTGTCGTCGCCCAAAGGACTGAAGCTGCCAATATATCCGTTCCAAAAGCATCTTAACTGATTTTTTTATTGAACAGCTGATGACTGCCCTATTTTATAAGGGATATGCCAAATAAGTAAACTTAAACATTTCATACAATAAATAAGAATGTCATAGTATCTTTGCGGATCAACTTCTTGTTGAGAAACTTTTATACAACATTAATGCTTAATGGTTACGGGCCACGTACAGTGCAAATTTATTGCTTAATGCAGTGCATATAATTTAAAAGATATCTTACCTGTAGCTTAATTGCACGATCTGGAAAACTCCAAATATTTATGATGGGAGGTGACAACAAAGTCCCCTTTATATTGATATCATGTCCTTCCAATTTCATAAGTTTCGATGTCACAAAGCCAAATGTAAATGAAGACATTGGTGGTGTTTTTTCAAAATAATCTATTACATGGTCTATTAAAGTCATGCTTATTTAAAAAAAAAAATTAAAAGGTAATTAGCACAGTGCAGCCGCTAATATTCGTTTTGTCATTTGCGAGGTCACAAGGAGGCTCGAGCTACAACAACAAGCCAAGATTGACAGCATAAACGCCTAATGAAAATATCGGTTTTGTGAAAAAGTATGTAACAGACAAAAGGAAGCATCTCCAATCCCATAAAGTATATATATTCTGGATCAGCATCAGCAGTGGAGTCTTTTTGTATGTATGAACGCGTCGATCTCAGAGACTAAAAGAGCTAGAAACTCCAGATTTGGAACATATGGTCGCATAATCCCTAGGTAGTACAAGTTTGTTTCAAATTTTCGATAATTTTCCCCGTTTCCGATATACACATGTGATCGATAACAAAAAAATCTTGAATTTGGAAAACTGAGATGACGTTTGAATCATTAGAAGAAATATTATTATTAGTATATATACTTAGTCAGCATTTATAGCCGAGGAACATAACTTCTCCTAAGCCATAGGCAGATTAATTTTGGTTAAACTTATCGATACCTTTTCCAGTTTCCGATATACACATGTGCTTGCTAAGCTCAGCATGCCAAATTATTATTTTTATACCCTTAACCCATTGAAAATGGGTAAGAAGGGTATAATGGTTTTGTGCAAAAGTATGTAACAGGGAGAAGGAAGCATCTCCGACCCCATAAAGTATATATATTCTTGATCAGCATCAACACCCGAGTCGATATAGCCATGTCCGTCTGTCCGTCCGTCCGTCCGTATGTATGAACGCGTCGATCTCAGATGTGATCGATAACAACAAAATCTTTGGAAAATGACAATCTGTGAAAATTTTATTGAAATCGGTTGAGAAATACTGGAGATATGGAGTATTGAAATTAGCAAGGTATGCACTATACGCGTATACATACACACACTCACTCGACTAGAGCCTTCTTTTTTTTTGTTGCAGATAATTTAGAAATTGAACAAACTTTATTAACCAATAAGATTTGTTTTTATCATAATTTATTTTAAAGGGATTTTTAAGGCACTGACTTATTGTCAGCGGAGCTAGCAACATTCTTTTTAAGGTTCAATGTAATGGTGTTAAAGAGTTTAAGGCAAAACTTAAGTTTAGGTGTTTTCGGTGTCAACCCTGATAGACTTGAAAGCTTATAATCTCTACAATTACTTACTGTTCGTCAGTTCGAGCGAGTTCTGTATTAAAGATTGTTATAAAATTCTTCGGTCTTGTAATGGAGACTGAAAACGGAACCTTTGGTAAATAAAATTGTAATATGTTACATTATATGTAGTTTTTAATGGAATAAATAACTTACTTTGAATCCTGGTTCATCAAAGCATGGAAACAATCGTCGAGCATTATTTGGCCTTAAGTTAGTAGCAAAATATGTGATGTTTGAATAAGACCCCTTGAAAAGTCCGTTCGGGTTTTCCCAAATATTTCCGTCAAAAGGAATCTCTAAAACACACTCAGTGCCTTGTTTTATTGTTTCTTTAAGGTAAATTATATAAATGGTTTTTTTTGGCAAACGACTTCCACGAATAACATTAATGTCTCGATGTTCACTAAAAAGTTATTGAAAAATATCAAAAATGCAAAGCAAGTTATATTCTAATACCTAATACTTCTATTAGCTTTTGAAATTACAATTTTCCTGTCGTTTATATTCAAATCGTAATGAGCATGAATCGAAATTTTCTTCGAATCGGTAATCCATCTTAAATTCATTTTTATTAGACCACTGAATATACTTTCCCCATAATGAGGCTCCAAGTGAATTTCATAACTTAGTGGTATGACATCTCTTGGTAACCGATCTTCAGAAATTATTGCAAATGTAGCCGAAGAATCGATGCTGCGCTTTACGGCTCCCTAAAATAAAAATACTGTTAAATAAGTATTTTAGTAACTGACAGTTATGTAAATATAATATAGTATAGTATAATTATAATAAATAATACCAATAAAATATTTTAAAAAAATTGGTTTTCTTTTATGTTTTTTTCATTATTTTATATATTTTTCAAATTATACTCTGATACCGAATGTATATAAAAAGTAAAAAAAAACTTTAAATTTTATAAATCAAGAAAAACGAATAAAATACTTAATAATACAAGCGAATCTAATGCGACGGCTTTTTTGCACACACAATAACTTAGCTTAAGGCTTATGAGAAGACGTAAGTGCAATTACTAAGAAAATGATCTCTTAAAATAAGTAGTGCTGTGTAAATGTAACAATGTATTCAACTAAACAAATCCAACATCTAGTATATTGTTCACATGCAATATCAATCGTATCTTTTTCAAAGCTAGAGTTTTGAAACTTTACATATATCTTGTTTCTCGGTCCGGACAGATAAAATGTCAAGATTAGGGTACTACGCCCACTACGCTGGGAAATAGATAATATAGGTAACTGAAAATCGATAAGAGCTTAAATTTTCCACATCCTAACAGCTCGAGCAAGTTAATTTACTGAAAAGGTGGCTAGCAGCGTCCCACAACAAACTGCTTCCTCCGCATTTATGCTTTCGGAAAATTGCATTTTACCTGTAATTATCTTCAAACATATTGAAAAGGGGCAATAATTTTTTATCTAAACTGATGATATTTATGTTGTCTTAAGTTTCAAAAGCACGTTTAAAATTTTTAAAATAAATTTATTTCATTCATCATACCATTTTGTAATGTATTCGCTAAGGGACAACAGACATTCTTAAACATAATTATACACAAAATAATTATACTCATTTTAAAACTTTCATGGTTTCAAGGTATACAGAGATATTTAGGTTTAGGTTAAAAATCATATATTATTATCAACAATAAACATTTACGCGTAACTTTAAATTAATATTTAAAATATTATGTTACTAAATATATCAGATCTGTTTTATACGGTGTAACTATGTGCATGCAGCTTTCTTGATTTTTTAAAAACGAATTACATGTCCACAAGCCACTTCCCACTTCGTTGTCGACATGCCCAAAGTTGCATGCAATTAGTTGCAGCGTGTAAAAGCGCTATTACTTACATGAGTTCCTCGATGACAGAAAAAGTTGAGAAGCATAAATAACACACAACGTGATTTAATTTGTGTATTGCGCATTATACTGAAATACAATATAAATAAATAGCTTAAAGCCTAAACTCATCAGATATGGTAAGTATGATATTTAAAGATCCTATTTTGCACAGTTGCAAAAAAGGAATCAACTTCTTCATAATCTTCTTCAAAAGAAACACAATATTAATAACACAAACATTTTTTTTTATAAGCTATAACTTTTATTTCTAGTTAATTTTGTACTTTCTATAATTTAATATTTAAATTTGCAATATTTTTCTTTGCACTTAATATATTTTGTGTGTGTAAGTTTTCACACTGAAAACAGATAAGATGGTTCTTTTGTATTTATATTTTGGTGAACTATTGTCAAAAGCTCTTATTTTTATTATAAAATTATAAAAGTCTCAGGTTTATGGTCAAAAATCTTGTAGGCTGTCTATACGGTTTCATTTATAATATGGTATTAAACGCTGCTCAAAAGCTTAATATCATACCAGATACTACTTTGCTAAAATAAAAAGTATAGGCAATTGTATGCAGCAACGTGTGTGAAAAAGGATTTTTAATGAAGACGTGTAGGAAGTCTTCCGAATCGCACTGTTTATATGGTTTGCCATGCAAGGTGTTAACTGTACACACAAAAGATTAACCATTTATATATATCTTAGGCACATGCGAATGATTGCTTGACAATTCGTACAAGAAGGGGATATTTCATGTTTGAGTTCCATCACAGTGGTTTAAATGAGCAAATATATAAAAGTACTCGCATTGCAGAAGATTTGATCAGAAAAAAAATATAGAAAAATTAACTTGAATGAAATCTAACGACTATTTTAAAGCTAAATATTGCTGATCGTTATCTTCAGCTGCTTAACTCTTTATGTGTGTAGGAGAAGGTTTTCAACATTTTTAAAAGCTTTGACAGCCCGGCAATGCACGCTGAAAACAAACAGTTGTTAGCAGCTTGATCTTTTTCAAGCATTTTCTCTACGAAGATATCGTTGATTGTCTTACTCGCAAGGCTAAACTGCTATGAATGGGCTTCCCAGAAAGAAAACATAACTTTTGCAGTTTCCTTCTTTGGGCTCAATAGAACTAGGGAAAGCCTGAAAGCAAAAGCTCAACATAAGTCTGCTCTAAAGATTAGGTCCCAGCTCACTGAATGCGAGCGTGACCTCACTGATAAAGTGGTTCGACAAAAGATAGCAGAGGCCTTCTACTCACAAATATCGAATATGGCTTCGGTGAAAGTTATTTTTGACAATAAGGTGGAGAAGCTTCTGTAAAAGATAAAATAAAATAAAATATAAATCTGGTATGGATGGTCTTTATTATATCGTTACTTGAGTTATTTACAGACCATCTGTTATGGATAGTCTTTAACTATTTTATACCCTGAACCCATTAAAAATGGGTAAAAAGGATATAAAGGTTTTGTGCAAAAGTATGTAACAAGCAGAAGGAAGCATCTCCGACCTCATAAATTATATATATTCTTGATCAGCATCAACAGCCGAGTCGATATAGCCATATCCATCGGTATGTATCCAGATTTGGAACATAAGCACTCATAATCAAGTTCAAGTTTGTTTCAAATTTTCGATAACTTTTCCGTTTCCGATATACATGATCGGTAACAACAAATTTTTATTAAAATCGGTTGACAAGCACCGGAGATATGGCGCATTGAAGTTAAGAAAGTATGCAGTATACGCGTACACACCCACATTCTTGCAAGCAGTGACTGTACGTGTAAAGTATAGTGTTCACGGTATAGCCTAGCCGGGATTTCTCGACTAGAGCCTTCTTATTTGTTATAACTTGAACCCATTGTACATGGGTAAAAAGTAGTAGTAGTAGCCTTTTGTTTTAGTTTAGCATTTTCGACGGATTGTTTTCTGAGTTATTTTGCAGTATATTTGTGAGCTAGTTTTATTTTGTCTATGATATTTAATGTGATACATTTTTTTTTTAATTTTTCTACTTTTAATTTCATTATCTACCTAAATGTGCGTAAAAAGCGGATTTTTTTATATGAATATTAAATCATTTATGTATCTTACTTGTGTTCAACGGAACAAATTTTTTACCGACACATTGCGCAGTAAAACTATAACTAAATGTCGAGACCACAAAAAGCTTTGTTATGCCCCTACTGCGCAGAGATGTTTGTGAGAAATCTTATTCTTAATAAATAAATAGATTTATTTATATGCACGCTTTGTGCATTACGCCAATAGACCACTTTAATTTTTACGCGTAAATTGGATTAAATTTTTTTGCCCTTTGGCCACATAGATTATAAAATTGTGATACTTTAATAATCCCAAGATTGATAAAATTTGAATCTGTTCTATGCAATTTTCATAATATTTTATGAACATGATGGTTTAAAAACAATTTACAGTAGCCATGAGTTAGAAATTACTATTGGTGAAAAATATTATTAAATGTCTTAAGGCATATGTGAATAGCTAGATATTAAGCAAAAAAGATAAGTGTTAAGGTTTTTAATTTTAATAATTTTAATTATTATTATTATTAAAAAAATATATATTATTATTATTATTATTATTATTAGGCACAGCTCAAGCTCAATCAAGATGGATGGAAGAAGTGGTAGTCCTGACCAAGAAAAGGATACCAACGATCATCTCAGAGAGAGTCGGAGAGGCTACGGTGATGTCGAAACCTGCGGTCAAATACGTGGGCATAATGATAGACATCGTACAGTCTCGGAGCCGGCTGTGTTGGTGATCGCTTGGGTGGCACCAATACAACCTCTGGCTAAAGAAAGGCGGGTGGTGTTCTTGAGGAGAAGTGCTGGAGAAGGGGAAAATGCTTCCCAAGAGGAAAGAGCCAACACACTTCGCTCATGGGAGAGGGAAAGTAGGAAGAGATGGACTGCGCGACTTATCGCAGACGTGGAGTCGCGGACCACAAGAAAGCATGGTGAGGTAGATTACTACCTAAAACAGCTTTTGTCTGGACACGGATACTTCCGCAACTACCTTCACCGAATGGGAAAGGCAGCATCGCCCGACTGTCTGTACTGTACTACTATGGTTGTCGCAAATGGAGCTGGCAGCGCCTGACGCTTAATCAGGAAACAGAGACAGAAATTACACCAGACAATATCTAAAAGGTTGTGCTTAAGAGAGAGAGTAATTGGGGACGTGTGGAATATTACGTGCAGAGAATTCTGAGAGCTAAGAAACTCGATCTGGATCGAGCTTAGAGCGAGTCTGAAATGCCTGAGCAAGAAGTATATGGCCTTTAGGGCCATGAAGGACCTCGCCCGAAGAAATGTGTTAAACGGTCCCAGGCAAGCGTCCAGGGTGAGTCGAGTTGGTCAACAGTAGAGGAACAGGGAGAGGGGTTTTAGCCGGTATAAGGCAGAGGAGTCCGGCACACGGGTGGATATTCGGGCACGCCACCGACACGCAAAGTGTTTCCCCTCACTAACATTTGCCCTTTAAAAAAAATAAAATTAATAAATTATCATTATCATTATCTTCATCCGCGTTCCTTACATTAGGAGTATATTTGGCCCGGATGTTGCTTGCTTTGTTTCCTGTTATTTTAATATGACTCTATTATGAAATCCCAGAATGTCTAGATTGTTTCGCAACCTGCGAGTAACTTTGGATCTCATTTCGGTCCTATTGGATGGCTATGTCTCTATTCCGATATTTAAATAGCTTTTGTTCCGAATCTGGAGTCTCTATCTCTTATAGTCTCTGAGATCGACGCGTTCATACATACATACGGACAGATATTGCTAGCTCGTTTTCTCAAATTCTTATGGCTAATGCTGTGTATCGATCACTAGTAAAATTTTCAGTTTTCTTATTTAAAGAAAAAAAAAATACCCGACTAACATTTTCATAACTACAGAGTAGTAAAGAAGATATTTGTAAAAGATTACTGAATTGAGATAAAGAATAAAAAGATAACTCAACTGCGCTTTGGTTCTTAGGTCTTAGAGATAAGGAACTTAGTATTCTGTACAGCTCCAAAGCATCTCGACAAAAGCGTATCGTCTTATTATAATGGCTAAGCAAGCAATTCTAATTTTAATTTTGTGCTTAACTTTTCCATGCAGTTTGACAAAAAAGGTTAGAGTCCGCTTATTGTCTTTATATAAAAGTTTTAATTTGACTACGTATAGCTTAAAAAATGTGATGATGAGATAACTGAATATACTGGTGGCACAGCATATTGGAAATATCGAGGAGGCCGTTACACAACGTCGGAAGACTTCATATGCTGGAAAGAGGATTTCGAACTCTTGTTGCGTGAATGCAACACAACAACTGGTCAGTGGCAGCCAGAAAGTGTGGAATGCACAGCTAAAAATCAAACAAATAAATATTGCCCCGAAGAATTTATGGAAGTTAATAATGAAAGTGGTAATCCGCTATGTCTCAAAATCTCTAAAGAACCACAGAAGTATGATGAAACCTATTGCCATGGATCAAATATAATTTTGCCATTAGATTATTCTGAGCTTAAAACATCAAGTTTTATGAAGGCCATGTACGATCAAAACATTTCGACATTTTGGTTACCATTTAAACGCGAAAATAGTTCGACGCCATACAAAGTTCAGTTGCCAGGCGAGCGGTGGGGACAAGTAGTCGACGAAGAAATAACGGATACAAGATCTGGTGATAAGTGCATGGCCGCACGGATAAGAATATTTAAAAATAAACATAAGCCTGAGCTAATGGTTACCGATTGTGATGATTTATTTCACACGGTTTGTGTGTTTATGGGTCAACTTACCTCAAGCTCAGGTTGCCACAATGGACTTGTAGCGCTTATTTATAGTCCTACTGAATGCTATGGAATTAAATGGGGAGGAATAATATCTGGGCAGCAAAAAGAGGTGCGTCTCAAAGAATATTTTAAGAAACGCAATGCTTTTGGAATGTTGCTTAAAAGTATTATACCAGAAAGGAAAAAAAAAGAGTATTTTCAAATTGACAATTTCGTCGACAAATCAAACAAAGAGTTTTCAGTTCTTATGAATGAAAATGAAATATTGCAAATTGTTGAAAATGAAAATAAAGCTTTCCCAGTTTTGTACAAGGAAACTATTAGGAATCAAGAAAATTTGGTACAGCTAGTGTTAAAATTTGACATGATGCTTCAAGAATTAATTCTTATAGTTTACAATAGCGTATATCTGTGGCGAGACGATAAAAATTATTATGGTATACAATGCTTCACAAACGCAGATTACGAAATTCAGCGAATCTCCAAGATTGACCTCATTTGGGAAAATGAAAATAAAACTAAATCGATTTTCAAACTAAAGTTGGTCGATGAGAACCCTGGCGAGTATTGGTGTGAAGGCCATACCGTCTTCGATTTTAAGTTGTTGGCCACCGAAAGAATAGTAGCCACAAAAAACAAAAGGGGCCACACTTTCGCGGCTAGGATTAATGCTACGTGCATAATTGAAAATAAAAATATGTGCGAAAATGTTTATAAATACATCAAAAAGCTAGGAAAACACATTCACGCAATGTTTAAAGAATGGAGCAGAAATATTTCCCAAGACCTTGTTATACATAGTGCTCGTATTATGAGTATTGAGCAGATTTTTCCTAAAAACATTAATTGTTGGATTCATTTGACTGCTTCTCTTAAGAATTCTGCAGTGGAAAATAGTGATGAGGTCTACAGTGAACAATCTAAAAGCTTAGAAAACCATGATCATATAGGACATGACACTATGGTACGTATGCAAGTTTGGAGTCTTTTGAGAGAGGTAATATTACTTCATAGCCTCGATAGTGTGACTGTTATACGTAGCACAGAGTACTGTTTTCCAAATAACATTCGCTTGCATAATGACGAAATACATCAGTGGAAGGAAACAATTAGAGGACAGGTGGGGTCATTATCAGGTTTGTGTTTCCAGAGTAATGGAGTGCCATATACACGTCGCTGCCAAGGTAACTTTATACATGGCGCTTTTTGGGAATCAGTTGAAGAAAACATATCGTGCCAACTGAAACAAAATAATTTAATAATAACAAAAGCTCTTTACAATTTAGAAAATTCAGAGCTAATCAAATTTTCTCCAGAAAAAATAGTAAGAGAAATTAGAAGTATTTTGGAGGTTTCGGCAAAAAAGTTATTACCAGTAGATGTTGATTTGGCTGCTAACATTATGCAAGCTTCAATTCAAAATTTCGATCAAAATATTTTAAGTTTGTCAACGCGTCTGGCTTCTAACATTTTGAGAGAAACTACATTCAATTTAATAGCTATATATAATTATTTGATAGATGTGGACGAAGCAACGATTAGGATGGCAGTTAAATTAAACTCAACTAACAAACTGCTGGAGGCATTTGAAACCGGAATGAATACATTATCATCTCATACAAATGTAGATGAGCACAATTTAAGCAAGACTAGCAGTTTGGAACAAAGCATCGACTTTGAAATGTTGGACTATGATGATATTGGAGTATCTGTTAAAATATCAAAAAATTTACTCCATTTTATAATCAATCCGTTGATTGCTAATATATCTGGAATTGCAATGTTTAAAAATACTAACGATACTGACATACCGCTTTCTTTGAAAGGAGCATTTGAAAATGAGCATTACCGATTTCTGCAATCAAATCATGAAATTGAGGACTTCATTTACGAGCCAAATTTGCAATTTGGTACCTATGTACCCGAAAAACTCTTAAGCCAGCTGGACACAATATCAAATGCACCCAATATTACCAAAAAAAATAATAGCTTCGTGGTTATTAAAGTCTACTCAAATGACAAACTGTTTCAGTTGCAAGCCAATCAAACATTATTAGCTGCATTTGGGCGTGTTGTATCCATCTCTCTTCCCGGCCACAGTACTCATTTACCTGTAGATATGCCACTCGCTTTTCGAGCTCATTCATTAAGCCCCAAAAAAAGGAAAGAAATGTGTAGCTATTGGAACTATAAAAATTGGGCCTCTGATGGCATTCATGTTTTAAATCTCATTAACACGACCAACGACATCGTATTATGTCAAGTAAGCCATCTTACACCCTTTGCCTACCTAGTTGGCGTTAATTTTACAGTTGAAGAAGGTATTGAAGTCAATGTTCGTTACAAAGATCATGTCCAGGCTCTTGACATAATAACGGTAGCAGGCTGTTCATTATCTCTCTTCGGCATTGGTGGTATATTTATTACAGCTGCAATATTTAATTCTTGGCGACAAAAGCCATCGTCTAAGGTATTGCTGCAGCTATCTGCAGCAATAGCTTTGCAGATGATAATTCTTTGCTTTGTCAACACACAGGAATACTCACTGCATTTGGTAATGAATAAAATTGTACCTAGTTGTGTAGCCATTGGCGCCTTACTTCATTACTCTGTGATAGTGCAGTTTTTTTGGATGATAGTTATTGCATATTTACAGTTTAAGAGATATGTACAGGTATTTGGTAGAACTAGACCGAACAGGTTTTTTATAAAATCAACAGCGTTTTGTTGGGGTATACCAGTCATTCCTGTTGTTTTGGTAGTTGTGTTGGATCATGATTCCTTTAGTCGAGGCGCGATATGCTATCCATCAGGGTATGCCCTTTATTTTGGCGTAATTTTTCCTATTTTAATAATTTTAATAGCTAACTTTATTATCTTTTGTCTGATAATATATAAAATGTTGGTTAGGTCAAGCATACCAATTAGGCACACGCAAAAACCTATTTTAATATATCAGATACGACTTTCAGTGCTTTTATTCTTTTTAATGGGATTTACATGGTGCTTTGGCTTCCTATCAACAATGAAGGCTGGGATTGTATTTTCATATTTTTTTTGTATCACAGCAACACTTCAAGGATTTGTTATCTTTATATATTTTATTATATTAGACCCAGTGACACGAAGAATGTGGTTCGATTTTTTTAGTAAGCTTTTTTCAAATGATAAAAGTTTTGTTCAGAGTAGTGTTAAGGACACAACAGATACTTGTTAAATATTGCACAATGTTATCCTAGAATGATAATTCTTATGTTTTCAATTTAGTTATGTCTTTCATATTATAAACTTATCTGAACAGCATAAAATGTATTAAAGTTTAAAATAGTATTAGGTTTATAATAGTTTTTATTTCATTTTACATGAAAAATAAATTAAATTTATTGTACCGAATCGTTTATTAAACATTCTTGTAAACATATTTTTTTGTTGGTAAAAGAAGAAGTGTGTGCTAACATCGCTGAAGCCACATATTTCAATAACAGGATCTGAACACGTAGAAATCGATTTACGATTCCGAGCTTGACTAATTAATTCCTCAAATAGCAAGATATGCAGTTGATCTTCATTTTCTGACAGAAAGTGAGGATTTGCATGGCTTCATTACATACTTTACAGGATTCATTGCAAATATCATTCAGTTCTATAAGAATCGGAGTTGCGCCGGAAGAACCTTAGACAGTCTGACAGTTTGAAATAAAATTATGTGCTTATTTCTTTCCACAGTAAGGGAAATAAATACTTTGATATCTTATAGTTGACCCAATAAAATTTTCTAATTAATTTTAATCGAGAAAATACACATTGGAATTTGCATGACATGCAACTGGAAGAAAAGTGGATTTATTTATGGCTCGGGGTAGGTATTAACTAAAAAACTATTTGTTTGGGACCTGTGTTTTAACATTGTACACAACAATTATAGTTATAGTTTACTATACCACTAATCAATTGAAAACAGCCAACGTAAGGGGATAATAAAAACAAAATCTTGAATTTGGAAAACTTTGCGACGGCGTTTGAAACATTAGGCAAAATAATGACAATCTGTTAAATTTTTGAAATCGGTTGAGAAACAATGGAGTTCCATGTTCAATGTTCAATGTTCAATGTTCCATACATTGAAGTTAAGTCAAGTATTCAGTATCTGCGTACATACACAGAAACATAATTGCAACTCGGCGTAATGCTGAATACGAGGCTCTGCTTCCGCGAGCACCTTGAGGAGATATTCAGAAAGGCAGCCTGAACAGGAAGAGCTCTCGCGTGAATGATGCTTAACACGAGGGGCAAGGCACTTGCGCCGACTGCTCTTGAACAGCGTCCAAAGGTCGACGATCGTGTATGCAGAACTGTCTGGCGGCAATGGAAAGACCTGCAACGGGATTTAGAAAATGTGAAACAAACAAATCAAATATATTTTCGTACATTCAAATTCATTAATTGTATTTTTGTTTACAATTCAAAATAATAAAAAAAAATATCAACTATAATATTAACAAGCAACGTAGTTTTCTACGTTTGCGCGTCTGGCTGGCGACATATATTTTGTTTGTGCTTGCTCGCTCGCGATCTGATCCTCAGCTTATGCGCAAGTTTGGCGCCAAATTTCAAAAAGTAGCAGAATTGCCCGGTAAGGTTTGTGAGCCTCTACGTGGCCATGGTAGTAAATTACAAATGTTCTATTGATGTGTGGTTCCGACTCATTTAGTTCCCAAATTCGTTGTGGTGAACGGTTGCTAACTTGACGCTCATAAATTTTGTTTTGATTTGTAAACGAAAAAAAAAGTTTTTCGCACTTATTCCGGCATTGACAAGTACTTACTCTAATTAATTATTTTTATTAATTTTTATTATTTTGTTTAATATATTCATTCCTTAATACAGATACCTACAATGTTTTCTATTTCAAGAGTTATCAGAAGCAGCAAAAAATGTTTTAATAGCAACTTTTTGCGAACAGCAAATCGTGTTGAATTCTCTAATTTATTTAAAACTAAAATTCTTAATACCTCAAAATCGGAGAAATTTCTGAACTTCAAGCTGCTTTCCCAAAGGGGCATGGGGACAACAATTAAAATAAAGCATGAAAATAACAGGTTTTTCATTGAAATGAACGAAGCAGTTGCTGAATTAAAATACACTGTGGACGATGGAGTTATGGAAATAAAACACACAATAGTTCCCAAAAAATTGGGCGGACATGGTATTGGCAAGCTGTTAGCTAAGGTATTCAAGGTTCATCAGAAGTACACAATGTAGAAAACCGTAGAAACCGGTTGCTATGCATTGGTTGCTAGTACACAAACAAGTTGAATATTTTCATATTTATTTATATGGTTCTCGTCAGCGTTCAATCGATTTGTGGTCTTCATTAATATTGTTTATACAAATTGATAACATATTTATAATAGTAATGTAATGTTTACAAATGTGAAATAATTATAATGTGGGTATTTATTTAATTTCAGGAAGCATTGGAGCATGCCGTGCAGCATGACCTGCTCCTTAAGATATCGTGTGATTTTGTCAAATACTACGTAGACGAATACGAACCACGTTATCTAAAATATATCCTGTATTAATTGTGTATGTTGATTAATAAACCTAAACAATATAAATATGGACTCCCATGACTATAAAAGCTTAGTACTATACAATGGAAGATTACGTTTTTACAATTCAATGCAAAAAATTGCATTAGACGGATTAGCGAAATTCCCAACACAATCTGAATTTCGATTGTTTAATGGTATTGCGCTTGCGTTGGGAAATCGCATGCAGGAATGCATTCGTGAATTAAACCCATTGAAAAATGAGTCGGAATTGGGCTTAGCAGCAACTATGACACTAATATACGCTCACAAACAATGCCGCCTGCAAGATCTTGATGCGTTACATGCACTTGAACGTCGTATTGAGAATGAGAGAAATATAACAATCAGCGCCACTTCATGCTACTACATAGCTGTTTTTTTGTTCTTGATCGGAGAATTTGTCAAGGCTTTGGATTATACAGATAGGTCTTTAAAATTAGAACCACATTTCGATGCGGCATTGTTAATAAAAATTTGGTGTGAACTATCTTCCTGTTTGGAACGGCCATCTAATGCAAAATTGCAAAACTTGCTAGAAGGTTGTATTGCTCGCAGCAATGGAAAGAATATTGATGCCACATTAGCACTTGTGCGATTTTATCAAAAACGGCGACAATTCGAACCGGCTCTACTATTGATTAATAAGCTCAGCTTAAGGTTTCCCGACATAAGCATACCCCTTATTGAAAAAATGGAAACACAGATGGCTGCTTTGGACTGGGACTACTCACTGGATACGGCCATTCGCGTTATCAATATGGAGTCCTTTAATATTGCAGCGCTGCGCTTTAAGGGTTTGTTGCATATTGTGCATGAAAGCAATATAAAAGCAGGTGTAGCCACACTCCAACAACTACTTTCTTCTTTAGAGCTCATTGAGTCCGGTAATCACTCACTTCTCATTGAAATATGTCAGTTATTTTCTCGTATTTGCTCCAAAAATGTCGTTTTGCTTGAAATGACCTTGCGATGCGTTGAAAAAGTAATTGAGCTGAATTCTGAAAATGTAAGCCTTTTAACCGAATTGGGTCATCAAAAACTATTGCTAAATAACTTTGACGATGCAGAGATTGCTTTTCGTTCTGCTTGTAATATTGATAGTAGCAACTTTAATGCGCTATGCGGCTTAACTTTGTGCAAATTGAAAACATTTAGAGATTTTGAGAGTATGAATCAGATACGTCAGCAGTTGGCGTATCTTACAAAACTTACTGATAATAAACCGGAACCTATGGTTTTATATATGTCCGCTTTATTGGCCGACCCAAAGGAGAAGCAATATTCGTCAGTGCAACTGTTAGTGAATGCAGCCGATGTTCATTTCAAAAAATTTAGTGTGTATCCCTTTGGTGTTGAATATGTTTGTACCATGAACCCTGATTTTATGCTTATGCTATGTGAGGAACTGATCCGACACTCTCCACCGCCAATAAGAGAATTTTACAATGAGTTGGACCTAGGCCAAGAATCATTGCCTATTTCCCTCAAGCACAGTGTCAACATACTGGAAATCATATTAAAAATGTGCCCCGGACATCAAGGGGTATATATACATTGTTGTATTTTTTACAAAATTGATTCTAAATAAGTTAATTTCTATTTTATTTTCTTTATTCAGGCCCTCTTTTTGCGAGCTAAGGTTGATTTTCTATGTGGGGAATATTCAAAGGCCATCAATCGTTTACAGCACATTCTTAAATTGTTTGGAAACAGTTTTACTGAAGCACATATACTCTTGGCCCAAATATTAACGGAGACAAAGCAGTATTCTAAGGCATTAGAGTATATCGAACTATCTCTGGCACAAACATTTGAAGTTCGTGAACGGCCTATGTACCATCTTTTAAAGGGCATCATACTAAAGAATCAACATAAGCTATCAGAAGCACATCAGTGTTTTATCTTCGCGTTCGAGATACTTGGAGGAATGTCAACAAATCTGCATCCAACTAATTTTTTTGAGCACGCTAATGACTCATTCACCAGTTCCGATAAAATGACTTTATACATAGAGCTAATCTATGTTCTTCGCGATATGAAAGATTCACATGGAATTTTTGAAAGCGAACGTATTTTACAGTATGCTGTGGATGAATTTACCGGATCCCCTGAGATTGGGCGCTTAGTTATTGCCCAATCGCAGCTTGCGCTTGAGAAATGCAATATAACAGAAGCAATTAGTCTGCTCTTAACGATTAAGCCAGATCAGTCTTACTTTATACAGGTAAGTGCTTAGATGCAACCCAAGCGACTTTGTTTTTGAATAATTTGCTTTAGGCTATTTATTTAATTGTCATATAGTTTGTATGTGTAAAAATTATATAGAGGTGTTGTGCTACATGAAGAAAGTATGAAGTCGTCGATCTCGGTGAATATAAGAGCTCCCGTCTATCACGCACAATTCAAGTACATTCCAAATAATCGATAACTGTTCCCGATTCTGATAAAAATATGTTATCGATTTTTAAAATTCTTAAGTTTGGAAAACTTTTGTCTATGAAGTTATACCCAAAATAATGTAAATAATAATCTCTGTATATTGTCGTTATATCTGGTGTCATCGGCGTGCTTATGATGGCTGCCTTTTTATGTTGTATAATTAAATTTTGGTAATCCCTAAACAAACCCGTATAATTTAAGGCTAGAACACATTTGGCTAACATATACCTGAAACACCAAAAGAATCGCTGTGCATTCTCTAAGTGCTTCAATGAATTAGTTGATGCTCAACCGGAATCTAAAAGCTTTTTGATGTTAGGAGAAGCGTATTTATCAATACAAGGTGAGTAGTAGATGTGTTTGTATAATATAAGATAATATATTAATTTGTGATATATTAAAGAGACGGACTTGGCTATTGATGCATATAAAAAAGCATGCGACATTTGTCCATCGAATACACTTTTGATCAGAAAACTTGGAAGAGCTTATGTAAGAAGTCATCACTATGCTAAAGCTCTGAAATACTATCATGAAATAACACAAAATCCTGAGTGCAGTGCCTTAAAATTGGATTTAGCCGAGTTATTTTTGCAGCTTAAACAATTTCATAACGCAGTGAAAATATTAACTGACACCTATAAGGACAACACGTAAGAAAATTGTATTTTAACTTAATTAATTAACTGACCTTTCATATTTCAGTAATGATGACAGCTTTACAGAACTACAGCTACGAACAAAGCAACTGTTACTACTTGCTCGTGTTTATGAAAAATCTGGAAACAATCTTGAATCGCTGACAACACTGCAAGACGCTCGGGATAGTCAATATCGCGTGCGGGAACTTTGTTCTATGGAACAGCCAGACAGCCTGAGCGAGCAGTCCAAAATGTTATCAAAGTAAGTTAAGTAAAGATAAACCAATATTGAGATATTTATATGTTACCTGTTTGTATAATTGTATATAAGTTTTACATAGTCAGTTGCACATGATTGCAAGGTTCTTACGTGTTTAAGATACTTTTGTTAAGAGCATAAACAAAATGTTTTTTTTTTTTTTGTGTTTGCCTACGGAATCAATATTTTCCACATCCTCTGTGTATCACCCGTTTATGTCTAAGAGTTAAGATAAACCCATTTCAATACATTTTCTAATTCACAAATATTTAGAAAAACCAGCGTCACAACATTGTAAATAGTGCGTTTTTGCCCAAATTCGGTATAAAGGGAAAATTTGTGTGTTTTTTTTTATTTAAGATCGTAAAAAATTACATTAATCTATAATCCCTTACGATATTTTTCCCCGACAGTAAAATCAGTCATACCTTTGCCGGCGGTTCCACATGTGCCAATACCGACCCTCCCACTGACATTTTCTGGTGAAGCAAATATACTGTTGACTTTCATGCCTGGTTTTTTTTGATTTTTAGTAGTAAAATTAAGCCATTTATTTTTATCCGATTCACGCTCTTCTTCCAAGTCCTTAAAGCGCTGCTGCTTTTTCTGTTTTCGTTTTTTTAAATACTCTTTTTGATTCGGTCGGTGACGTCTACAAAAGAACGGTATCCCATTAAAAAAAATTTTATATTTAAAATCAAAAATATGTTCATACTTATTTGATGGAAATACTTCATTGCGGGTTGTGCGTTCACGTAGTTCACCAAGTATAGTCGTGGAGCGGTTTTGGTATGCATCGAAGATTACGCTCACTTCACCTTTACCAGTTATGCCTTCGATGGTTGCGTCGTAGTACTGTCCATCCTCAGTCCATTTTGCTTGGCATTTGTCACCAATTTTCCAAACCTTAGCGGAAGAAACTAATTTTTCAGCTTCTAAAAGAGCTGCTTCAATTTCGTCGAAGTAGTTTGATGAAGCTGTTTTTGATGAGGAGGGCTCTACGTACGACGATTTTCGTTGTTCTTCTAACTGTGTTTTTATTAAATCTCTTGTGAGCTTAATAACCTCTTCTAAATCATCTTTTAGTTTCAGTAGTTCTTCATTACTTGGATCTGTTTGCAGGGCGGCTTCCACCTAAAAATTAAAGAAAAGTATTTACAAACAATTGTGCCAATAAGGCAAAGATATGAAGGTTTTTTTTTGCAAAGTGTAAAATCCAAGAACGTGATGAAAATTCTTGATTTTAGAGACTTTGTTGAATGTTTTGTTGACTTTTTATTCGTTAAACTAAATTATTTCTGCTTAGTATTTGTTTAACCATACTATTTTCAAACTAAAATCCTTTAATTTAGCTAAAAAATAAATATTCTGTGCGTTTTACCATATGTATGTACATTCAGTAATTATATGCAGGCTTATAAACAAGATGTATGTACTTATGTAGGCACATACATTTTTATCTACAATATGTTATACAAAAGGCAACAATTTACTCACTTGCTGTAATTGGCATTTGTAATTTTGTAATTCGTCTGCCATTGCAGAACGTTTATATTTTCACTTGCATAAATATCACACCTTGTATGTAGATTTAGTGTTTGTTAAATAAAATAGCTGAAATGTTATCGATATAAGAGCATCGATAGTTTTTATTGTTGACAACTTTGATTTGAACTATCGCGAACCATAAATACCAGAGTTAAAATAGATAAAATAGCCCAATGAGAATGTAATCGAGATAGAGTGGAAACAAGAGTACCCCTCTTTTTAACAGAAGGGAATAAACCAATGAGAATGTAATACAGATAGAGAGGAAACAAGAGTCCCCTTCCTTTTAACAGAAGGGAATAAACTTGTGGTTAAGCTCGTGGGGAAAATTTCCCTGTCTGCTCGTTGGGAATTTGTCGGCCATCATTGTTTTTCGCTATTGCTTTGTCGCGAAGAGGACGAAGCATGAGACAACGATTAACTGTTGCCTTACTTCATTCCTCTTGTTGTTGTCGCAGAACTTGAGTTTCTCATTTTTCGACGTTTAGTTCAATCTGCTTGCCAATGCCTTAGATATAGGGTAGTATGGGAGGGTAGTATAGACTTTATAATAACTTTGTGCAATTGTAAGCCCAAATGTGAGATACTTATATATGACTTCGAAAATATATATGCGTATGTATATATTGTGAATTGGGTAGATCATTAATAATTTATTGAACAGGTTTAAAATGAATAAATACTAAATTAACACTAACCATACAATAAACGCATTTTCCATTCAGATAATTAACATGAATTGTCCGTGTATTAAAAATATATATTAATAATTTCATAGAGCTTAATTGCATTTGTTAATAAAGGGTATTAAAACAACATTATGCAGCTTGTGCGTTCCAGCAACGACAACCATCACGTGTTGTTGTTGTTCGATCTTTTGCGTTTTGCCTATTGCCGCTGGGCGCACAGAAATGCATACACAAAAAGACGGCGCGAGGCCACATACAGCAGGCCGTCTGCAGACGTTTTGCCAATTCCCGTTAGAATTGTTCACATGCATACACAAAAAGACGGACGAATTCGATATTGAGGCAGGCCCAGAAATCTAACCAAACAGACATAAAGAAGAAAGGGCGAGACGAGCTTAACCATAGGTCTGCGATGAAGCGATAGTGCACACACATGCAGCAGGTCATTTGCAGACTTTTTGGTGTCGACAGAACAAATTTGTATAATGTAAACGAATTATTGCTTCTAATGAAATAAATGAATGATTAAAAAATATAATATATATATAAAATATATATATATATATTAATTTATATTATTAATAATTTAAATTTAAAAAAACTATTTTTTTTTGTATATAGAATAAAAAAAATATTGATTTTATATAATACGTATTATATAACAATTTCATCACACCCAAGTAACAAAGTATGGATAACTAAGAGTTCATGCTTCGAAATATGTATTAGGCTTTCAGCATAAACAGACAGTGCCGAATACATACGAGAACACATGAGCAATCAAAACAAAAACTAAATCAGATATGGCCGCGGGCCCAGTAGTATAAGCAAACCAATGAGAATGTAATAGGATAGAGTGGTAACAAGAATACCCCTCCACTGTTAAAAAAAAAGTCCCAGCCCTGTGGTTAAGCTCGTCTCCCCCTTCTTCTTTGTGCTCGTTTATCACTTGTGTGCTTATACTACTCGTCCCGCGGCCATATTTGATTTAGTTTTTGTTTTGATCAATGAGAATGTAATAGAGATTGCTCATGTTTTCTCGTATGTTTTCGGCACTGTCTGTCTATGCTGAAAGCCTAGTACATATTACGAAGCATGAACTCTTAGTTAGTCTCTTAGCTATCAATACTTTGTGACTTGGGTGTGATGAAATTGTTATATAATACGTAAAAATATAAAATTACTATTTTTTATTCTATTTAAGCAAAAAATTAAAACAATAAAAATAAGTTATTAAAATTTAAATTATTAATAATATAAATTAATATATATATATCTTTTATGTATATATTATATTTATTAATCATTCATTTATTTCATTAGAAGCAATAATTTGTTTGCATTATACAAATTTGTTCTGTCGACACCAAAAAGTCTGCAAATGACCTGCTGCAGATGGCCTAGGCCCCGTCATTGTGTGCTCTACAACAACACGTGATGGTTGTCGTTGCTGGAACGCACAAGCTGCATAATGTTGTTTTAATACCCTTTATTAACAAATGCAATTAAGCTCTATGAAATTATTAATATATATTTTTAATACACGGACAATTCATGTTAATTATCTGAATGGAAAATGCGTTTATTTTATGGTTAGTGTTTATTTGGTATTTAGTCATTTTAAACATGCTTAATAAGTCATTAATGATCTACCCAATTCCCAATATATACATACGCATATATATTTTGAAAGTCATATTTAAGTATCTCACGTTTTGCCATACAATTTCACAAAGTTCTTACAAAGTCTGTACTACCCTCCCATACTACCCTATATCTAAGGCATTGGCAAGCAGATTGAACTAAAAGTCGAAAATTGAGAAACTCAAGTTCTGCGACAACAACAAGAGGAATGAAGTAAGGCAACACTTAATCGTTGTCTCACCCATCGCACTCTTCGCGACCAAAGCAAAAGCGAAAAAGAATGATGGCCGACCACTTCACAACGAGCAGGCAGGGAAATTTCCCCACGAGCTTAACCACAGGTTTATTCCAATGAGAATGTAAAGATAGAGAGGAAACAAGAGTCCCCTTCCTTTTAACAGAAGGGAATAAACTTGTGGTTAAGCTCGTGGGGAAAATTTCCCTGTCTGCTCGTTGGGAATTTGTCGGCCATCATTGTTTTTCGCTATTGCTTTGTCGCGAAGAGGACGATGCGTGAGACAACGATTAACTGTTGCCTTACTTCATTCCTCTTGTTGTTGTCGCAGAACTTGAGTCCAATTTTTGACTTTTAGTTCAATCTGCTTGCCAATGCCTTAGATCGAGGGTATTATGGGAGGGTAGTACAGACTTTGTAAGGACTTTGTGCAATTGTATGGCAAAATGTGAGATACTTAAATATGACTTCCAAAATATATATGCGTATGTATATATTGGGAATTAGGTAGATCATTAATAACTTATTGAACAGGTTTAAAATGAATAAATACTAAATTAACACTAGCCATAAAATAAACGCATTTTTCATTCAGATAAGTAACATGAATTGTCCGTGTATTAAAAATATATATTAATAATTTCATTGAGCTTAATTGCATTTGTTAATAAAGGGTATTAAAATAACATTATGCAGTTTGTGCGTTCCAGCAACGACAACCATCACGTGTTGTTGTTGTTCGTATTTTGCGTTTTGCCTATTGCCGCTGGGCGCACAGAAATGCATACACAAAAAGACGGCGCGAGGCCACATACAGCAGGCCGGCTGCAGACGTTTTGCCAATTCCCGTTAGAATTGTTCATATGCATACACAAAAAGACGGACGAATTCGAATATTGAGGCAGGTCCAGAACTATAACCAAACACAAGACATAAAGAAGAATCGGCGAGACGAGCTTAACCATAGGTCTGCGATGAAGCGATAGAGCACACACATGCATACACACAATGACGGGGCCTAGGCCATCTGCAGCAGGTCATTTGCAGACTTTTTGGTGTCGACAGAACAAATTTGTATAATGCAAACAAATTATTGCTTCTAATGAAATAAATGAATGATTAATAAATATAATATATACATAAGATATATATATATATTAATTTTTATCATTAATAATTTAAATTTAAAAACCCTTTTTTTATTATTTTAATTTTTTACTTAAATAATATAAAAAAAATATTATTTTTATATAATACGTATTATACGTATTATATAACAATTTCATCACACCCAAGTCACAAAGTATTGATAACTATACGAGTTCATGCTTCGAAATATGTATTAGGCTTTCAGCATAGACAGACAATACCGAAAACATACGAGAACACATGAGCAATCGAAACAAAAACTAAATCAAATATGGCCGCGGGACCAGTAGTATAAGCACACAAGTGATAAACGAGCACAAAGAAGAAGGGGGAGACGAGCTTAAGCGTACGTCTACGATTTTTTTTTAACAGTGGAGGGGTATTCTTGTTACCTCTCTATCTATTACATTCTCATTGGTTTATTCCCTTCTGTTAAAAAGAGGGGTACTCTTGTTTCCACTCTATCTGTATTACATTCTCATTGTAAGCAAACAAGCGATAAACGAGCACAAAGAAGAAGGGGGTGGGGGCGGGGTAAGGACAAGTTTAACCACAGGTCTGGGACTTTTTTTTTAACAGTGGAGGGGTACTCTTGTTACCACTCTATCTGTATTACATTCTCATTGACTGCAATGAGAATGTAATGGATAGAGAGGTAACAAGAATACCCCTCCACTGTTAAAAAAAAATCGTAGACGTACGCTTAAGCTCGTCGCCCCCCTTCTTCTTTGTGCTCGTTTATCGCTTGTGTGCTTATACTACTGGGCAAGCGGCCATATCTGATTTAGTTTTTGTTTTGATTGCTCATGTTTTCTCGTATGTTTTCGGCACTGTCTGTCTATGCTGAAAGCCTAATACATATTTCGAAGCATGAACTCTTTGTTAGTCTCTTAGTTATCAATACTTTGTGACTTGGGTGTGATAAAATTGTTATATAATACTTATAATATAAAAAAATAATATTTTTTATGATATTTAAGTAAAAAATTAAAACAATAAAAATAAGTTATTTAAATTTAAATTATTAATAATATAAATTAATATATATATATTTTATGTATATATTATATTTATTAATCATTCATTTATTTCATTAGAAGCAAATAATTTGTTTGCATTATAGAAATTTGTTCTGTCGACACCAAAAAGTCTGCAAATGACCTGCTGCATGTGTGTGCACTATCGCTTAATCGCAGACCTATGGTTAAGCTCGTCTCGCTCTTTCTTCTTAATGTCTTGTTTGGTTCTACTTCTGGACCTGCCTCAATATTCGAATTCGTCCGTCTTTTTGTGTATGCATATGAACAATTCTAACGGGAATTGGCAAAACGTCTGCAGACGGCCTGCTGTATGTGGCCTCGCGCCGTCATTTTTGTGTATGCATTTCTGTGCGCCCAGCGGCAATAGGCAAAACGCAAAAATACGAACAACAACAACACGTGATGGTTGTCGTTGCTGGAACGCACAAATTGATTAATGTATTTTAATACCCTTTATTAAAAAATGCAATTAAGCTCTATGAAATTATTAATATATATTTTTAATACACGGACATTTCATGTTAATTATCTGAATGGAAAATGCGTTTATTTTATGGTTAGTGTTAATTTAGTATTTATTCATTTTAAACCTGTTCAATAAGTTATTAATGATCTACCTAATTCCCAATATATATATACGCATATATATTTTGGAAGTCATATTTAAGTATCTCACGTTTGGCCATACAATTGCACAAAGTTCTTATAAAGTCTATACTACCCTCCCATACTACCCTATATCTAAGGCATTGGCAAGCAGATTGAACTAAAAGTCAAAAATTGAGAAACTCAAGTTCTGCGATAACAACAAGAGGAACGAAGTAAGGTAACACCTAATCGTTGTCTCATGCATCGCACTCTTCGCGATCAAAACAAAAGCGAAAAAGAATAATGGCCGACCACTTCACAACGAGAAGACAGGGAAATTTTCCCCACGAGCTTAACCACAGGTTTATTCCCTTCTGTTAAAAAGAGGGGTACTCTTGTTTCCACTCTATCTGTATTACATTCTCATTGATTGACTGTATAATGTTATTTTAATACCCTTTATTAAAAAATGCAAATAAGCTCTATGATATTATTAATATATAATTTTTAATACACGGACAATTCATGTTAATTATTTGAATGGAAAATGCGTTTATTTTATGGTTAGTGTTCATTTTAGGTATTTAGTCAATTTAAACATATATAATAAGTCATTAAGAATCTACCTAATTCCCAATATATATATGCGCATATGCTCAAAGTTATTATAAAGTCTATACTACCCTATTTCTAAGGCATTGGCAAGCAGATTGAACTAAAAGTCGAAAATTGAGAAACTCAAGTTCTGCGACAACAACAAGAGGAATGAAGTAAGGCAACAGCTAATCGTTGTCTCACGCATCGCACTCTTCGCGATCAAAACAAAAGCGAAAAAGAATAATGGCCGACCACTTCACAACGAGTAGACAGGGAAATTTTCCCCACGAGCTTAACCACAGGTTTATTCCCTTCTGTTAAAAAGAGGGGTACTCTTGTTTCCACTCTATCTCTATTACATTCTCATTGAGAAAAAAAAGAAAGGAAATCGCCTCATTTTAGCACCTTTCATATTATAGGTCCAATGATAATTTTTATCATTTATTCATTCTTCAATGTAATCCTATTAATACATGACGGTAATAATTGTAATATAAGTAATATACAGTTTAGGAAAAAAAATCGCTTCTCTGACGAAAATGATAGCCCTTATATTTCGATTTTTTATTTGCGATAAAAAATTAAAACCCATTGGGGTAATTTGTGGTACTGTAACAAAGTATAATAATAATAATGGTGGTACAAACAAAAAAATTAGAATTGAAAAAATTTAAAAAAAAAAAGAAGAATAATTGAACATATTCTTCCTTCACGTTTTGGAGAAATTATGTTGTTTCATGTTCGATACAATTACTTCAAAATTGAGACTTTGATGTAAGAGCGATTTGAATACAGTCTTCGGCGTTTAATAGATTTCTGTTCTTCTTTTTTATGTTCAAAAGCGGAAAAGCTTTGTTTGTACAAATATGTTGTTCCAAAGGCAACAATTTTTTAACCACCTCTTCATGTGCAATTTTGAAAGTCTTTGCAGCTTTTGACATCCAAAAAGACGACAGATTTGGTTTACTCTCAAATTAACATCGCAAATTTTTTCTTCTGCAGACATATACATACATAGTTAATCGATAACCCATAAATCTTAAATTATAATAATGAAAATGCAATTGGAAAATACTGCGGAAATTGAGGATTGAAATTCAGTCATCATGCATTAGCAGTAAATAGTGCAGGCATGATCGAATGCTTAACGTTAAGGGTTCAGGGTATTTCCTAGTCGAGCCATATTGTTAAAAAAAATAATAAATAAATAAATTTACAGTTTTATTAGCTGCTAAATACACAGAAATTTAATATTTTAGCATAACGATTGGATTTGCTGACCACAAAACGTCTTTGTATATAAATAGAAAATTGCAAATAAATAAATTAAACAATGTATGTACCACATTTTTGAATAAAATTAAATTTTCTCTCTCGATTTTATTTGCTTGTATACATATATATATATTTCTTACTACTAATTTAAATATCATTTAATTTTTTTTTTTGCAGAATATGTATTCAAATCGCTCAGCAGGCAGTCAAAATGAAAAATATTGAATTAGCTTTGGATCAATTTAAGCAATGTATTAAATATGCTCCCAATGATATTGAAATACTAGTGTCTCTGGCTCAACTTCAAATGCAGGCGAAGAAAATGGACATGTGTCGTAATACTTGTTTACTGGTTCTTCAACTTGATGACAGCAATGAAACAGCCTTAGTGTTAATGGCAGATTTGTCTTTTAGAAAGGTATGTACCAAAAGCTTACTCAAAATAAGTGAACATATTGCAGTCGGTCGCAACCGACTGTGGTACACTCTGATGCCACTATTAATCCTCTATTACTAACCTTAACGCCAGATTTCAAACTTTTTTTTGTGTTTGCATTAGTGTAAGATTTTCCAGTTTCAAAACAATTTAATTTTTTAGATGGAATATAAAAATGCAGCCTACCATTTTTCGCAACTAATATTATCCCAACCTTGCAATTGGACAGCTTTGGCTCGTCTAATTGAAGTTATGAGGCGCTCAGGAACCTTGTCTGAGAGTGTGCCCTTTTTACAACGCGCTGAACATTCGACTTCAAATTGTAAAAGTTCAACAGAGCTTAACTACTGCAAGGGTTTATTCGAATGGTACAACGGGAATCTTAACTGTGCTTTGAGATACTTTAATGTAGCCCGCAGAGATCACGTGTGGGGTCAGCAGGCTAAACTTAACATGATTGAAATATGCATTAATCCAGATGATGAAATAATGATTGCAAATGATCTTTTTGAGGCAGGAGACAGTGGAGAGCTTAGTGAATCCCGTATTATTGCTTTGAGGACAGCCGATCGTTTGCTTAAAGAAATGCGTCCTTGTTCTGAAGAAATTTCCGAATACGCATTGACACGACGAGTTCTTTGGAATTTACTACAAATAGTATCAAAACAAAAGTTACAAGTTGAATCTGCCCTGAAGGATCTAACTGAGCTTGTGCAAAATGAAAGTAGTCCATTAGCAATTACTGTTGTGTATGCTATAGCTTTGGCATTAGTTCAGCTAAAGCAAATTCAACGAGCAAAAAATCAGCTCAAGCGAATAGCTCGACTGAGTTGGAACTATGAAGAAGCTGAGTACTTAGAACGAAGTTGGTTGCTACTTGCCGATATTTATATTCATGCCAATAAGCTGGATGTTGCAGAATCATTTGTGGAACGTGTTTTGGAATATAATAAATCAAGCACAAAAGCTTACGAACTGGCTGGATACATTGCAGAAAAGTCACAGTCTTATGGTGATGCTGCTGAGCAATATAAAAAAGCCTGGAATAGTAGTGGCCGTTCTAAGCCAAATATTGGTTATAAATTAGCTTTAAGCAACATGAAGGGAAAAAATTATGTTAGCGCCGTTAATGTGTGTCAACAAGTTCTTAAATTACACCCAGACTTTATTATAATTCGCAAGGATATACTTGAGAAATGCCGCACCAATTTAAGAATATGAATGCATACAAATTAAAGCTAGCTATTCATCATCACTTATTATTAAGATTAACTAGCATTAATAAAATTTCGTTGAGATATATATTAACTGTGTTTTATTGAGTAGTTATTTTAAGTGGTTGATAATGTAATTCGCGGTTGCGTTCCAGAATTATAGATACTATACATACAAACGTTGTGTGTCAAAAGTCCAAGCCTGGCGTCATGCAGTATTTCGGGTGCTCAATTCTCATTGCGGGTGCTGAAACATGGCAGCCGAACGTAATGTGCCGCTCATTTTGCAGGCCTTGTGTGTCTCTTAAACATGCAAGTTGTTCTATGGGTAACTTCACTGCGACATGGTATCTTATAGAACAGACAACCTTTTTGCGGTTTCGTGTGATGAATCTAAGCAGTAAGGACTAGATTTGAACGTAAACTTGACACTCAATCGACCCCAAGGTACGCGTTTCACATTTTCAAGCAATTTCTCGAAAAGCATTGCTCTGGGGTAAACGAACTACTTTATCTATGAATAAAGTATCTTCAATAACGCTTGACATTAGCCAAGCGGTTCATCTGGATGAAATGTGACCGACCCATCTTTTTGGTCAAAATTAAAGGTTGATACGCTGCGGCCTATGGAATAGTGGGTAGGCTTTATCGATATCATTGGGCATATTTACATCGACCACAAGTTTCTCTGGCTGATCCGAAGAAATGGATCTTAAAATGGAGACGATTGACATTTGAACTTAGTGATATTTGTGGCAATGTCAAATTCCCAAAAAACTTATCGCCCGCCTTGCACTCTTTCTTCAATTTTAATTTGTTTGCGAACTCTTCGGTAATAAAAGGACAGAGGATAAGCGTAGCTAGCATGAGCATGCATGATTCACCGTTGAGATCTGAGTGGATGCTGAAATGTGCGATGGTTAATCAGTTTTATTACTTTGCGACGACTCAGCATTTAATCTATGCTGTAAGATATTATGAGACTTTGAAAGAGTTCTACAATTGCTAGCTAGTAGGAGGGTACAGGCAATTAATGCAAAGCAGACGGACAGATTTTCACAAAATTAAATCTTTTGTGTCATGGAATTGCTCCAAAATGAACACTTTGCGGAATGGCACGGACTAGGCTGCGCTTACAGACGGCTGGACGTTTAACACGACGACCCGATCCTTCAATAGCCAAAATTTCAGTTTACTGTAGTCCAATTCTCCTTCCCATTTTGACCGAGTTCCCGCTTCCACTTTATTCAGTACCAGATGTATAAGCATGGCATTAGACAATTCCTTCTTTGAACCTAATGATAATAACGACTCATACTGTTGTCTGTTGACTGTTTTCTCGACACGATAGCAAATATTTTATGTTTAATAATGATGGGTCATTGTCTATTATGTTCTCAAATAAACCAATAAAATTTGTATATTCGCAATAATCACCCTTGAATTTTTTCATTTTCATGTGCGGAAGCTGCCTTTTTTGTAAAACCGTTCCGATAATTGTTGAGTTCAAGTTTGGTTTCCTGTGAGATTTATCTTTATCACTCCGACTCATTAATAAAGCTTTAGTTGGCACGCATATATTTTCCATATCAGATCTCGAAACTAAATCGTGCTATTCATGTCTAGTTTCTCTGGAAATTTAAAAATCCACTCACAAGGTATATTTTTATTCGTTATCATAATTATCAAATGGTTTAAAAATAAAATAATTTCATTATGATTATTTAGAAAACAAGTTTTGAATGAATTTGGCAATCTTAAATATTTTTTCTTTGTATGAAACTAATTTAAAATAAATATATTTGGCATTGGCTATCATTAAATGATGCTCTCACAAATCTTCAAAGTTCGAACTATCAGTTAAAAGCTAAAAAATGGATTTCTCAACATTGATGATTGTTGTATTATTATTTTATTTGCCACTTGACAGTTCTTTTATCGTAATATATTTTTTTTTATGTTGCTAAAATGTGGAAATAATTAAAATAATCATCGCTCTAGCCGAAAAATCCCCACTGAACCTATAATTTGCGCGTGCAGTCAGTGCTTGCAAGTATGTTCTATTTTTTTGCTCAATTCATCTAATAATTCATCTTGTCATTGATCGATGCTTCTCTTCCTGACTTCCGACCTGAAAAACGATGCATCCAGATGACCAGGGCTGTTTCATCTGACACCGTACTGAACGTGGCCTCAATGCCTCGCCCATAGCTTCGGGTTTGCATTGCCCTTTACCAAATTGGTTCTGCACGATCGTCGACATAGGACGTTGTTTAAGAGCAGTCTCCGCTTATGCCTTGGGCCCCCCGGCGTAAGCATCATTCGCTGATTTTCTGGATATCTCGTATCCAGTATTACGCTGAGTGGCAAGTATGTGTGTTCAATGTAAAAATTCACAGTGTCATTATTTCGTCTAATTTTTAAAATGCCGTTTTTATTGTTATAGAACTTTTTTACCAAATTTGTACTGCATAGGGATTAGGCGAACTTAAGTTCAAAATCTGGAGTCTTTAGCTCTTATAGTTTCTGAGATCGACGCATTCATACGCGCATACGGACATGGCAATATTTTTAGTCATGTTCTGTCTATTAACGCATCTGCATCAAGCTATCGATTGATCAGAGAGCGCATTGCGATCAGTGCACTTGTAGTAAAAAAACGGACTATAACGTATAAGTTTCAGCGTGGAGAATGGTGGTTACAAAACAGTCCTCTTCGCAAAACCTATTATTGTATTTTTTTAATTATTTATTTATTAGTTTACAATACGAAGTGATTTTCTTCAAATTGGAAATGTGAATTGCATTGAAGTTTTAATTTGGTTTACTTTTCATTATTTCTGAGTATTCCTTAATGAGCGTTGCTATCTGAAAAGCCTGAAAAGGAAGTAGTAAAATGTGAATAATTTTATATTATTGCTATTTATATATATTGCAAAAATGTTCTTTAATATATTTTGTTCGGAAATTACAAACTGGGCGAAATTACAAAATTCTTGGCTTGATGCCAAAACAAGTGAGACAGTTTAAATACAGACAACTCCACTAGGAGATACCTCAAAGCCCAGATATTACGTGTACAGTCATTGTTTGTATGCATTTATTAATTAAATTCAAAATTTAGGTGTTATTGATAACAGAGCTATATATATATATATTTAAAAAAAACTTTTTCTGCCTATGAAGAGGTTATATTTCAAATAGTCTCAGGATTTTATAGTCTCTAAGTTCAACGTGTTCCTACATAGGGTGGGACAGACAGACATATATAAAAGTAAGATATATACAACGGATCAAGCAATTAATCATTAATAACCACAATGTTAAAAACAATCAACAACAAAATCAGAAATTGAATAACAATAATAATCATCAACACAAAGCCAGATACACAAAAAATACATGATATATAGAGCCCACTATGGACTTGCAATTAATTAAAATATGTGCAGGTGTTCCCCAAAATATAAAGAAGAGATTAATGAAATATTTTAAACTTTCGCTAAGGGTTATTCAAAAAATTTTTGTACAAAGGAATAACACTATTTTTATAATTACCTGGGAAGTGCTCAAAACAACTTTAGATTGTTTTTTTTCAGAGCCAGTGAATATCATTAGCGAACTCATATTCGGCGAGAATGATATTAACGATTCATACTCATGTGAACATAAGATATTCCTTGATCGGTGTTCCAAAAGGTGGATACCAATTTGGTCAACTGCCAACCATAACATCCTTGGCCAATTAGAAGTAAACGATTGCTAAAATATAGATTTGTTTTCAATTATATAGCTTTCTTATCTTTTCAAAGGTAGGATATTGAAAACGTTTCTCTTGCGATATCGTTCTTTGCATTTGTATGTCGTCCGAAATATATAATTACATATACATTTATATGTAGTTTTTGTTTGTGCCTGAGATATGTTTTAATACAAATGTAAAAAGTTCGTGAATTACTTATGATTTTATAATATTTACTAACCATAACATCAAATATTGTTGCACGGTGAAGGGGCCAGCTTTGTACTAAGTTTAAAAATGATTTTTTGGCTTCCACGGGTAACATTCCTTTTAAGCTCTGATGATGCATAGCAACTGCTCCATGGGGAATATTGGGAATAAACCTTGGCGGCAAGCAATGGCTGGCGACAGCTTCGTAATTATTTACATTTGCAGAACAATCACCTAGCTCCAATTGCCCTTGGAGAGCGGTAAGCATAATTGCTTCCATTTCCGTAATCGGATAGCGTTCGCTTCTTAAGTTGTGAAGAATTTGATGATAAAGCAACTCCTTTTCAATGGCATCATTTGAGTTAATATAAGCATCGCAAAACAAATGTTTTTTGAATAAAAAAACATGCTGTTGATGTTGCATACTCTGTAAATAAAATTGTATAAAATCTTATTTCTGATATGAAGTAAGCAATTCGGGTTTTATAAATATATGTACTTAAAAAACAAAGAGTATTTTTTCATAGAAATCATATAAATAAGAAAATGAATGGTTAAAACAATAAAATAGCATAGGAACACGCACAATTATTATTGGATGCAGATGTACTAACGCACAGTACATGTGGAATGATGTCACAAGACATCATTTTTTTATAGAGCAAGTAGGAGTGGCACTATGCAATAGATAGGAAAGATCGTTACATAAGATAAGAAAAGGGTTATGGATAGCATAGTTAGAATAACAAGTTTGAAGATATATAGGTAAAAAATGTCTAGTATTTCTGATCGGAGCTGAAAAGCTTGGTTTATTAATTCAGAGGAATCAATTTCACCATTAATTTGTTGGTGGAAAATGGTTATTCGAAGCATTTTTCTACGATCAGAAAGAGAAGGAATATTTATTAGTATCTATCTGCTATATTATATTATATATTATCCCAGATAAGGCCCCGAAGAGCAAAGAGCAGAAATTGTTTTTGAACCGATTCTATTGTATCCTGTTGACTCCTGAGTGATTTATTACAGACGGAAGATCGTTTATAAAAAGTCTAAATAATAACGGTTCAAGGTGATTTCCTTGAGGAACTCCAGAAGTGACTTGAACCGCTTTGGGAACAGAGCCACTTAAGACGCTCTGAGTTCTAAAAATTAAGTAATTTTTAATCCAAAGAATAAGATTGTTAGGAAAGCCCAATAGTTTAAGTTTATGAATTAAAAGCAAGTGATTTACAGAGTCGAAAGCCTTACTGAAATCAGTTTGCATTTTATCTTGTAGTAGATCTTTGTTTCATGGTCGGCAATGGCCTGATCTCAACCTATAACACTGGTTATTGAGGACTGAGAAACTGGAACGAACAATCAAGTAAGTAAGCTAACGGAGAGCTGGATTTTCTAAAACTCTTGTAGAGTTTAGATTTTCGATTTTTAAAAATCGAATTTACAGTGTTATAAAAAATACTGATTACCACGTCCAAATTGTCAGACCCGTAGAGGGGAGACCAGTCATCAGGGATAAAAGCCGTGTAAGTTTTAAAAAATCGATTTTCCGAATATTCTGGATAAAGTATAGATCAGATCAGATCAAGCATTTTATTAAGATAATGATAAAATAGGGATGGTATCATTGATTTGACACAATGACATCACAAGTTCATCAAAAATTTATTCTGATCCGAGGGGGTCAAGAAATCCAAGTAGCTTCAGCAATATTGAAATCACCAAGAACTACAAGAACATTGCGATCAGAAAGCATGGTAGAAACAGAAAGTATAGCAGAGAAATGAGCATCGTATAGTTATCAGAGGAAGGGGGTATATATATATGCAAGTAAAAAAAATTCCAACACATCATTCTATATCTATAGTACCACCTAGTATTACTGTCTCCGAAGAATAGTCTACATCGACAGACAGTAATATTCTATAAATACAGTATCTGTTAGTTAGAATTTCAGAATTTAGGATGCCTTGCCTTAACCAAGTTTCAGTAAAGTCAATGACATGGAGAGGAAAAGAAAGGCTAATAAGATATAAACTATTGAGCTTACTACAAAGACATCTTACATTCTGATAGCCAAGTAAGAAGGAAGTTGTTAATTTTTTGAGCTATCAGAAACTGGATGAGGTTTGGAAACAACTACTGGAGAGGGAGATATAATCGGATGATTTTTCTTTGTGGCAGTATATTCATTGACTATGATGTGTTCCGGCCAAAATTCTTTTGGACTCTAGAACGTTTGGTGGATTGTCAGACATGGGAGGACCCGATGACCGACCAACATTGGCCTTTTTTGAACTTTGGAGAATCACTCAAGAGATTTTTCTCATTGCAGTTTCTCTGCACCGTTGAGAAATTCTCGCAAAGTTTTTGTAACTGGCCGAAAAATCCCTCAAAGCCAAACTGACTTTTGGGCACATCCAGCAGCCAATAAAACCCATCTTCGTATTGGCGCAAACTTGGCAGCCCTTGTAGCAACTGACGGACATTTTGATTGAAATAAAATATTTATAAAATAAGTTAAAACTGCTAAAAAAAAAAAAAACAACAAACACAAAACAACAACACAAAAAAGAAACGTACCGGCGCGGGCGCAGCAAACCGAAAACAACAGCAGCAGAATAATAACAAGAGACCGCGTAGAAGTAAAATAGCGCGAAGGAACGGTTTTATGCAGTAAGATCGCGGACAGAAAATCTAATAAGAGCACAAGTATAAAAACACAAAAACAAAATATCAGCAAGCGACAAGCAAACTGAGCAAATTAAGAAGTATGCTTTTACTGCAGTTTGTTGTTGTTTTCGGACACCGTTGAAATCAAAAAATACAAAAAGGTGAAGAGCACAAAAAAGCAAAGGCTTATTGTGTTTTGTATGCTGAAGAACTATTAAGTAATAAGATCTAAAATACTAACCTGATTTTGATAATCTTTTTTGGAGAAACTACGAAACCTCTCCCATTTTGCCATAACATCGCAAATCTTTTCTTCTGCAGACAAGTTTCTTTCAGTATTTCCCAACACTTCATACAATGCGTATCCTCGAGAATTTTCCAGAAGTCCAATTGTTTTTTTAATAATTTTTATAACATCACTAGCAGTTGAACTGGGCTGAAACTCAAATGAATAGTATTGACCATCCATAAAAAAGATCTTCGAATAACATGGTCTTCGATTGGTTGTACATAAGATTTCTTCACAGCTTGGAGTCCATTGTCGACGTCTAGTGCCTTGCGTTCTAAAAACACACTAGTTAAAATACAAAAGTAATGTTAGCCAATACAATAAATTACACCAAAAGTACTTATATATAATTTATAATTCCACCATTTTCAGTATTCTTGATGCAGCATTGGTCCTGGTATGCAGCATTGGTTTGCGTGGGAATCATGTTTGTTTTATGTGATATTTTTTGGTAACAAAGTAGTCTCCCACTTGCATAAGTGACAGACTTGGTTCGTCCTGCTTAACATTGGGTAATTTAATAGAACAACTTAACAAAAATAAGCATTAAAATAATAATTTTCTGTTATCGATAAAAGACATACACCAATAATTCTTATCTGGAGTCCATAGTTCTTATAGTCTCTGAGATCGAAGCGTTCATACACACAGACGGGCATGGATATATCGTCGCGGCTGTTGATGCTGATCAATTATATATACACAAGTGTTTAACTTGGGGAATTACTAGTAAATGACTTGATCAAAGTATTATCCACTGTATTAAAATGGCAATTGAATTGAGTTGAATTTTTAAAATCCTTGACTAGTTTTGATCGTTTACGATAAACTAACCAAATAGTCAAGCAAAAAACAATTATGAATTGTATTGAAAAAGATGATAGTAAAATAAAAAAGTAAGAAGGCTCTAGTCGAGAAATCCCGACTAGACTATACCTTGAACCCTATACTTTACGGGTACAGTCAGCGCTTGCAAGTATGTGTGTGTGTATACGCCTATAGTGCATAATTTCTTAACTTCAATGCTCCATATCTCCGGTGTTTCTCAACCGATTTAAATACAAATTTCACAGATTGTCATTATTTTGTCTAATGTTTCGAACATCAAGTTTTCTTGTTATCGATCACATGTGCATTTCGTAAACAGAAAGGGTTATCGAAAATTTGAAACAAATTTATACTGGCTATGGCTTAAGCGAGCTTATGTTCCAAATCTGGAGTCGCTAGCTCTTATAGTCTCTGAGATTGAAGCGTTATACATACGGACGAACAGACGGACATGTTTATATCGACTCGGCTGTTGATGCTGATCAAGAATATATATACCTTATGGAGTCGGAAATGCTTCCTTGTGCCTGTTACATACTTTTTCACAAAACCATTGTACCCTTTTTACCCATTTTCAATGGGTTCAGAGTATAAACATTAAAATGCGATTGTAGGTTACATTTTTCTTTTTGCAATAATAATAAGATGAACGCTGTCATTATACAATGACATTATTTTAAAAAATTCTAATAAAAAAAACAAATACAACGTATATATATATATGTATATGTATATATAAACATGTTGCTGGGTTATATTTTTTGCATATAAGCAATATTCACTGTAAATCAAAATTAATTCAAATTAAAATACAGTTAAAATCAAAAAATTTTAAGTAAAATATAAAAAAAATGGTAAACCTGAAACTCTTGAGTGTGTTTGTAACACATAATATTATATGCATAGCTCCACGGTTTAATAGGGAGGGAAGGTTAATAGAAAGGAGTCTACTTGAATACAAGGGTAAGTCAACTGCTCATCCCAGTTAAAAATTTTTTCCTGATGAATCTTGACCACACACAAGATGAGATGAACTTAGGTGTAGGGATGTTCGTCATCCATATTGACAATTCACGATGTATGGGGTACTTCTACTTCTTCTAATTACGAAGATAAATCTATACTATTTTAAGCTAGATTTTAGCTTTTACAATTTAATATTGATTTATTTTGCTTATGCCGCGTCATAAATTGTTTATTTAAGCTATTAATATTTTGTTTGACACATAAAATATACTAGCAGACCCGTGCCCATTTAAAGACAGGATCCGTCCGCATTTAAACTCGACCACAGGTTTTTGTGATGAACTTTTTAATACAGTAAGCACTAAGGTAGTTGAGATGTTTGATTTTAAAATATGTTAATTTCGTATGTATGCTTATTCTAAAATGAAGAAATTAACCTTTTGCAACACTTTTTAAATTACTTACTTTTTCAGCAAATCTTGCATATTTTCCTTCTTCGTATATAAAATCACTTGAACACTTTTTTAAATGTGCCATTAAATATTTACGAATTGATTTCGTAGTTGGCAATATCACACTACATGCAACCGACAATAAAGCCCAATTACGCAGGTTTACCCTTGAATTAGCATCGGGGTGGTCGGTGGTTTGTTTTATAAGTTGAAGATAAAGTTCATCTAGTAGGCAGTCCTTTCGCATACATTTGTCCAATATCGATTGAATAATCCGAGTATGTTCATCTTCAGCCCGTTTTACTGCGTCACCTGGAAACACATATTATGACAAATTTATTAAAACTTAGAGGTATATATTCATTTGCTTATAACGGTAACTAAGCATACGAACGCCAACCAATAATATATTGATATGTCAAACCACGTGAAAAAAAACATATTGAGTATAAAGGGTTTGATTAAAACAATGCACCACTTCGGCTGCTGAAATCAGCGAGCCGAACGCGTATTTTGCAGATTGTGTGTAGCTCAAAAAGGCAAATCTATGTCACTGGCATCGCTGCACGGTTAGAAAATGGTATAATGGTATGGTGAAAATATATGTAACAGACATAAGGAAGCATCTCTGACTACATAAAGTAAATATAATCTTGATCAACATCCGAGTCGATTTGGACATGTCCGTATGTCCGTACTTATATCCGTCCGTTCCTATTTATTAGCGCGTCAATCTCAGAAACTTCAAGAGCTAGAAAATACAGATTTTGATTAGAAACTCCCCTAAGCATAAGCAGAACATGTTTGTTTCAAATTGTTGATATCTTTATTCCTAACTTTTAACTAAAATCTGAAATTTAGAAATTGTTTTAAAAAAACTCGTGAAAATTTCTTTGAAATCGGTTGCATGAACTTTCTGAATACGCGTACACACATATATACAAGCACTGACAGTATAGGGTTCCGGATATCTCGATGAGAGCCTTCTTACTAGTTTTAAATTTGTTTAATGTTGGTATTTGTAGGCTGGGTCTAAGTTTGCACATCGCACAGAACCTTCTTGAAAAAAAATGACAATAAAAGTTTATCCTGTTTCCGAATTATCCATACAGAAATGCCATTTGTGTCTATGAGTAAGAATCATTGTCGATGGGTTTTTGGCCTTCAATTTTTCAACTCATATCCTTACATTATTTCTATTTTTTAGAGCTGCTTCTAAGATGTATATTAAAATAATCTTACCTGATGTTCCAAGACCAGAAAATTTGAGTATCGAATAAAATATTTGAAGCATTATTGCCTCATCTTGATCTGTAAGTGAACTGAGGCAAAATGCGATTTGTTGTTTACTGAAGGCCCAAAAAGAGTGAGTAAATCCTTTATAAGTTTCACCATGATCTTGAAGACAACTTCTCTGCTCCGTTCTCAATTTGTCGATTCGTTGTTTTGATAGACGCCGCAAAGTGTTTCTTAAAAATCCTCCTGATTCATGAGGTTTTCGGACCACGTTTAGGTCTATTAATAGTCTTCGACATATAATAATATTTTGATATAGTCTTGTTCTATCTTCATTTGTTATTCCCTTTCCACTTTTTGTACTATCAAAGTTATTTAAAATCCAATTTGATAGCGGTGGGTAGTAAGATATTATTAAGGACCCAATTTCATTTTTATGTTTTGTTTCAAATACAAAACATTTTTGTAAATCCATTAATTTGCTTTCATCTTTCAAAAGTCTAGCCGATTGCTGACAGCTTCTATGAAGTGATATCGTAATAAAACTGTCACTTGGGTCTATCATAATTGATTCAATTTCCGTGAATTTGAACTGATGTATAATAAGTTTGTCTTCAGGTTGAATGAACAGAATTCCATCGTAGTTTATTCCTAATATAATGTTGTTACCAAAATTCCAAAAGCCTTTATATATAACATTATACATTGTCGTTCCATAAAGTGGGTACTGCATTACACAACTTAGGTACAAAACCTTGGCCGTTAATTCATTTCTTGATGAACCGTATTGTCGATGTGCTTGTGCGAGAATCGGAATCCAAAATTGTTGTTCTCTTGTTTTGGATATACGGCTCGGTAAAAAATTGTTGATGTCGCTGTAATATTCTGGCTTCGGCTGATTAGAAGGGTCTCCAAGTGCAACTTGAGCTTGCAAGCCAGCTAGCTGTAAAGCAACTTTTTCACTTACAGGAAATTCATCACACTATAATAAGAGAAAAATGTAAGCAAAAAAAGCAGTATTTGAAAAACTTGAAATATAGTAAGTACAATGATTTTAAAATAAATAATTGAAACAATCTTGTTTTGCCTAGGTTTTATACATACAGATGGACATGGCTATATAGACTCGGCTATTGATGATGATCAAGAATATGTATACTTTATGACAGCGGTCGGGGAACTTTTTTAAACATTACCCCAAAATATTTGTGTGGAACTGACATTACCCATTGGCAAAAGAGCAAAAAAAAGGTTATACCCTCCATTTATGGTGGGAGATGGCGTGCTAAATTCTTTAAGTTGAAAAAATAATGACAGGTTTATAAAATAGCAAATTACAAATATTTACTTTTTACTCACAAAAGTTTCACTTTTAACCCCCCCCCCACACACACACACACACACAAATTTCACTTTTACAAAAAAGGGGTAATTTACCCCAGTTCCCGAACGCTGCTTTATGAGGTCGGAGTTGCTTCTTTCTTAATGTTACATACCTTTGCACAAAACTATTATACCCTTTTTATCCATTTTCAATGGGTTCAGTGTATAAAAACGGGTTTGTTTGTCGCGAACTTGGGTTCGAATACCCTTTTAAAACATATGTATATTTATGGTTATTTTAGAGTCGTTAAATAAACTGTTTCATGTTTCCGTATCTACCTTTACAATGCTGTAGACTGCTTGAGCATACAACAATCCGATTTCCACCGGGTCCTGTGATAGTTCTCTAGTAGGCTTAAACAGTCTTTTTTTGAACACAAATCTATTTTCTCCATATGTAGATCCATTGGGAAGTCGTTTGTGGCTATTAGATGTCGCTTGTTTACTCTCCCATTCAGAAATAACATCATATAGGTACTCGAAACTTTTAATGTGCTCTTCGCTGTCGGGGCGTGATTGAAAAATAGCCCAACCTTCAATTGAAGCCAAATTGAGCTTGTCGGCAAGTTTTTGTACCGCATCGATAGCTGTATCGGTTGGATGTACATCAATTGCCTTTGTTCGTGAATCTAAAAAAAAAAACCTGCAGACAATAGTGCCAAGGCGTCGCATTGCCTAAAAAAAACCAATGTTAGAGTTTTAAGTATATAGCTAGTTTGTAAAAGTTCCGAGCTGAAGCCCTTAAATTACTGGGTTAATTTAATAAAATAACTAAGACAAATATCTGCAATACTTACTGCAACTTCCACACTTGACGGTGGTTGTAATCTGGTAGATACTTTGGTGCATTTACAATTATCAAAACACCATTGAGCGTACTGTCTTAGTTTTCCGTCCAAAGATTTTAATTGTAGTTTTAAGAACGAAACGTAATATCTGCAAATTATAAAACAAAATATGTAAAATATTGTTATAAAATTAATGAGTCTTGTCAGCAAGCAGACGGACAAGCAAATTATTTCAAAAACAAAACACACGGGAGATGACCAGCCATAATGAATGGGTTATGTTTGCTCACTTGTAGAAAAATTTAGTTTTGTTTCATTAAGCAATTTAGCGCAGTATTTAACATTCAGTGCATACACTTTTCTAATATTTTACGAGTAAGTAGTAGAAACAACTATCCAATAAATATATTATAAGTCTAAAGACTAGATATCTTTTAACATGTAAAAAAGAAATCTTCGGCATGCCAAATATAATATACACAGACTCACTTCGATTTGAATCGCCTATAGCTTCAGGTAAGCATGGCGCTGTATCAAATTGGTTCGGCATTTTTAATATGTTGAGGGTATAAAAAATAGATTTCTGCAATGCAAAAAAAAAAAAATTGATGGGAGCAGCTTGTGCATCTTCTTCAACTGCAAGGAAGGATTGTCTGTATTGCAAGAAATCTAATAATATTTTTCGGTGCGAGGATGTCCGGGCGAAGACAGCCGATGAGCGATTGAATTAGATTCAACGACAAAAAATGTGCGTCAACTGCCTCAAAGGAGATTATTTGGCAAAGGTTTGCCCAAGCCGGTTTAAATATTTGGAAAATTCTTCAATAGAGCTACAAAATCCAATTGTTGCAACACGCAAGTAATAAAAACAAAGAAATAATGGACAAGCTATTTTTAAGGCTTTGCTGGATTCTGGAACAAAAATTTACGTAATACCAGAATGACTCTCTTCTCTGCTGTCTTAACTATTGGGTCAGGTCTATCCAAAGCCACCACCATTTGCAAATGCATCTTACAATATGAAAATGTTAAGAATATATATATATATATATATATATTTTATTTATATAAATATTTGATATTTACCTGAATAATAATTTGCTTGGTTGAAATGCAACAATAATTAGGCACATTAGGAGCCACAATCGGTCGGTCCACTCAGAATTTGGGTTATTTGTCATTTGCCGTAAGCACTGAACAAATATTTCATCGCGTAATTCCTCTCTTTCAATTCCCAGACCAATTATATATTGTATGCTTTGAAGTTCACGTTCCCCATTTTGCTCACCGCGCATATATTTACATAATTCCTAAAAAAAAGATTTGAATACGGAAAGGTATAATTTGTTTAATATCACGGAGTGAATAGTGCAGCTTCGAACAAGTGGTGTATTCAAATTTTCACAATTTGGTGGTTTTAACCCAGTAACTTTGGAAGAGAGAGGCATTGCCGAACTTTATTGCCATAATCGCTGGTGCCGGTGGAGCATGGCGCAACCAAAAATTGTATTTGCAATCTTTCTAAGGTTTTTGACGACGGCAGATGATAGGCATCAGCTTGAAAAATGCGCTACCAGGTAGCAGCGGCTACTACAGGGCCGATGAAAGAAGAAGTGGTGCGAGCGTAAAATCCAGCATTGCCACGCCAGGTCTACCATGGAGCCGACGGAACACAAAAACGAGCAAGAGTGCGTGTCGTGGATGGATGACGAATCAAGACTTGCAGTCATGTGGTGGTCACTTCATCAATGCAGGGATATCACCGAACGTATCTGGATATCGATGGTAACGAAGTTTGTAAGTATTGTGAACACTAGCAGGCACATTATATGAAATGTAAGCCTGCCATATTTATACGTCGGAACTCTTGGTCAAACTAGCGAACTGAGTGGAAGGAAACTCTGCGGTATTTAGGGTATGCATGACAGTTTTTATATCGGCTTATCTGTTCATTTTTCCAACAACAAAACTTACTGGAGAGAAATAAGCAAGCTTTATAAAACCAGAATTTTTTACGAGGTTATCGAGGCGACAGTGCTATATATACTCATAATAACTCGATAAGCCGACAAACGGACTTTAATACCCTATTATTAATAACTATGACTTATATATGCATAACAGAATAAAATATTTTCCTCTGCAGTCAGCATTTCAGTGTTTGCGTGCATCATCTTTTTCTTTGCGTACAGATATTACCACTGTCAAATAAAAATCGTGATTCTCTTAACTTAATAACAGGCAATGAATAAAGTAAGAGTCTAACTAATAGTGCAGAACTTTGGCATACGTCACTGTTTCTAAGCTTTGTAAGTGTAAATATTCTAGGAACAACTTAATAATAATAACTTACTCGAAAAGTATTACAAGATAGTGCCACATTTTCTGGATCGTACATATGAATGTGAGATGTCGGAATTTTTTCAATTTTCGTGAAAGCAATCATTTCATGTTTTGGAGTTGCGTTAGTGACCTTCCTGCCTTTTCTGGTTAATGTTGAGATTAAGGTACCATCCATAAAACGTTCATGTACATTATAGAAATTCTCTGCAAAATCCAGAATATTGTAATAGGAATCATTGTTAAAAGCATCATTTTGAGTTTCATGTTGATGCATTTCTTGTAATTTTTTTTCAACTCTAAATTTCCGCCTTTGTTCTCTTTTATTAAGTGCACATGATAAATCCTCTGACCCATTTTGCTCATGACTTGTGGATAAAAGTTTGCCTGTATTAATAGTTGATTTCTCAATATTTTTTGAAATATGGGCAATAGTTTGCATATCTTCCGAGAGTGTAAGTGCTTCATAAATGGGCTCAGGCTTAAATTTTTTCCAGTCTTTAATAAAGTTTTTTTCCATTGGAGGTGGTGGTGGAGGCACTGATGGCTCAGGAAGTATAGGAAATGACATACATTGGATTTTTTTCTGATCGACGTCGCAAGGTGAAGTATCCTTTTCCAGACAAATTTCAATCTTAAAACGCAAAATAAAATAATATAAATATATAAGTTTGGGAAACTTCGCACACGCTACACCGCCTTCAAAAACGGAATTGTGTGTATAATCCACAGCTTTGTAGCAGTCGGTTGAGTCCGACTGCAACGTGTGTCTGTTAACACTTTTCATGTTAAGAGTAATACATAATATTGGCTTTTTATTAACAACTTACTTCTTGATCTAAATCCAAATTCAAATTACTTATTTTAACATTATTTCCTTCGCAAGGTGCGCCAGGAGAAGTATTTGTAGCGTCAGTCAAAAATGCAAACAAGTTATCTAAGTCGAACGTGTCGAAGTTTTGTTCTTTTAAAATAGTTGGAGTAGCACAACTTTCAACAGTTGATATGTCTAAGGAGTTTTTCTGGTTCCCTGTTATATTTTCGACCACCTTCATTTCCGTTTGTTCGAGTCTGTAACGATAAGTTGAAGAGATTGGAATGAGTATGAAAATATGAGAACTTATGAGCTGCGTTAGCTGCAAGCAAAATCAATGCAACAGCCAAGCTTCTTTCACGTCGAATATAATATGGTCGTGGTAAATTCTTATTTCAGACCGTCAAATTCAAAGGGGAAAACCCATTTGTATTTCATGAAAACTTTCATGAAATTCAATTTTGGTGAGAAAAGTTGCAAGTTTCAACAGTGGTATTTTGATCAGTCTCGTTTCGGATTTCAAATAGGTCAAACTGAGATCAGTTCCAAAAGAGTATTAAAGTAAATTTATTGGTTAAACTGAGACGGCAATGAAGTTGAAAATGTTCTGGCAAGTAAATGTATTTTATGCTTTCAAACAAAGCCAGTCCTAAATGATAGGATCATGGCAGATCGTCTCTGGGATCGTGTAACTGGCTTGCACATGTTCGCTATCACTGGATTGGACTATTTTTCACCATTTCACTACAAGATTGAAGTATGAATAAGGGGTCCAGTAATATGCTACAATTCTGACTTCATATGCTTCGCCACAACTTCGAACTTATTCCTGATCTGTCTACAACAGCATTTCTCAATGCTCTTGAGGGGTTTATTCTAACCACATGGAAACTATAATAATAATAATATAATATAATAATATAATATATATTATAATAATATAATATAATAATATAAGAAACTTTCTTTAATCTGGTAGCATGGATCCTTCAGGAAAGTTTATTTACCACCTAAAAATATCGGTACACACAAATATATATAAGATAATTATCATATCTATAGATCAACACGATATTGACACCCCTTACTGTAACTTACCTTTCACAATCCTCAAGAGCATCACTATGCGTTGTGACAGTTTCGTTTATGATTCTTTCGCGCTTTTTCATTTCTTCATCAACACGACGCATTTCCCGCAACGCAGCTGCCACCTAATAAATATTAAAAGCAACTTATTATTTAAAATTCGTTTTTAAAAAATTTAAATGCCCATCTTTAAAAGCATCACCGTCTAGCTGACTTTGGAACATAGACAAATTTATGGCTCAAGCTCATCATCAATACCATCGCTTTAATGGGGTAACCAGATATTGTAAAACCTATCAACGATACAGCTGGCTTTCGTTATTGTTCTCGTTTTTGGCGGCCAAATATTGCATATCATAAATTCTGCAGAATTCTGAGGAAAAAACTTTACCGTAGCTGAGGAATATTTGCCCCTGAACCAAGAAACACATACTGTCAACTAGCAGAACATAAGTTATAATATAAGTTTGTTTCAAATTTCCGGTAACTCGTCTCGTTAAGTCTTAAAATATTTTCCAAAAACTCAATTTCTCGGATCTAAGTTTAATTTCTGGGAGTACTATTTTCTAATATTTCAGTGACCGTACAAATGACATTATTATTATTGGACGTAGATGTACTAACAGTACATTCAAGTGGCCCAACGATACGCGGACCCAAGCACAAAGCGACCCACCTCCCGCCCGACCGACCGAGGGGCGCACCGCATAGCGTGCGGTTACACATAATACGAAAGAGCGTATATACAGTTAAGTTAAGAAACTAAATATATAACAAAGCAAAGAATACGCTGATTGAGTTCATGTTTTAGTTCGTAATCAACTTTCACATGAAGCACATCATTTCTCTTACAAATCGAATTCGTTCGAAACCTCTGATTATTTCCCATAATTTTACGTCAATTTCCTAAGCGTCTTATCTGCTTATTTTTCCAACAACAAAACGTAATGCCGAGATATTATCACACTTCATTAAACCAGACGTTGTTCAAGAGCAAATAGAATTATCTAAAAGTTGCAGGCTTGTTTCAATGTATTAAATATATGATTGAAAATTCAAAATTTTAATAGTAGCATCATCAGTTAGTCTTTAAATACGCTGCACTTTTGTATACACGTATCTTGTGAAGCTTAAATTTGCTGCAAAATGGAATTTATTTAAAAAACTTCGTTTCAGAATTTTTACAATTTTTAAAACACCTTGAGTTTTGTTCATATTTTCGCTAAATATAAAATCGATAGAAAACAGTTTTTTTACGAAATAAGCAGATAGCAATGCAAAAAGGTCGTTCACGACAGATTTTGTTTAAAAACAAGCATTCAACTCCGATAAGCAAACTAACATGAAAACCCTAGTTATGTTATAAAAATATTTTCACTTACCTCTCTTGCAAACACGCCACGTAAGCGACTTTGTATTATTATGGCGCTCCGACGGGTTCTTATAAATTTAATTCTAAGTTTCCATCCTCTATATGCATGCTGTATAACAAGAGTTGCTTTTTTAACTCGTAAAAAGTATTTGTTTTTTGAATAACGTCTCCAGGTTTTCTGTATTATAATCGAGTTAGCACATCTTACATGTTGTCTTGCGCCCTCTAAGAGATCATGAGCTGAGCCCCGTAAAAACAATTTTGTTTTTCCCAGCTGCCATTGGGTTTTAGGGATTTGAAACTCTTGTAACAAATTTTGAGCTCCGTGAGGAGTACTGAAATTTGATTTGTTTTTGGTTAAACATATATATTTTAATAAGAACTCCTCGTAGCTTAGATGTATTGGGAAACCATCTCTTCTAATTCGAATTATATCTAGAATCCCAAGGTACCGAAGTTGCTCTTTTACCAAGGAATCATTATAACTATTGGCTTGTTTAAGAGAATTGGGCTTTATACATCGTAGATACCTGCAAAATATTTGAAAAAATACAGTTTTTTAATATTTTGCATATTTTTTAAAAGGCTATGGAAAATACTCCATAAATAAACAAATAATTATCAGGAGCTGCAAATTATGAATATTTGTTTTTATACTATGATATTGAAGGTAAAGTTTTGTGCAAGGTCTGTCAGCCTGTCTGTGTGTGTGAACGCTCGTTTTTTTTTTTTTGACACCGTGAGAGCTTCAGAATTAAGGGAGTGTTTAAAAACTTTAGTCGAAATAGCTAAATATTGCTGCTGGTCTTGAGAAAAAAAATCGGAGTAGCAGCAAAGCAAGAAAACAAAAAATGGAAAAAGAAGCAGCAGGCGTCGCTTGATAGATGGCGCTGGGCAATGGGAAGTTGACACAGTAAGATAAAAACAGCTTTTGAAGCCAATTTTAAATTGGCTACCTAGAGGCACTACAAATGCAAGATATTTGCGAGTGCAAGCAAAGGCTTGCACTTCCGTGCAAAGAGGGAGGGTGAGGAGATAATTTAGAGGGCGCGCTGTTTTCTTCTCTTGTTATCTTACATTATCTTTGGCATATAATACAGATACTTTATTATACATTGTAAACTTAAGCAAGTTGACAATTTCGACAACGGAGTACGAGTGTCCCTATGTTTGTAAGAACTTGCGCTTAAATTCAACATAATATGTCGTCTTTTCCACACGTAAGAAATTCTTACCGTTTGTGCCTGAATCATATTGCCAGCTTAGAGCATAGTACTGCGTTACGTTGGTACCGTGTACATCGTTGTTTCCTCTGCTTCTCTGCAACCACGAGCTCATCATTTATATTCAACGAAGCTTTGACTGCCTCCTCGTAAATTCAATATCTTATTCTATACAGTGGCGGAAGCCATATACACGCACCCAGCAGTTAAAAAATGAATCTCTTAGTGACCGTAGACGGCTAGTTTACATTGGATTCATCGATGGTGGTCGACGAATTTTAGAACTTCCTATCCTTTAATTTGAATCTTGTATATGGTTCCCGAATTAAAAGTTTTACTAGGACACAATTAAATCGGTGCATTTATTTGATTTGCTCCTAGGAGCTTTAGCTGTGTTCCTGGATATGACCGTTCTCAAGTATACTTTATTAAATTAAGTTGTTATACCTTTGAACTATTCATGGAGTATTTTTGTGGTATTTATATTTTAAACAGTGAAATCGACGCACCAATTTTATTAAGTCAAATAAATCGTACTGTCCCAGTTAGATCTTCCCGAAAACTTGATTGAAATTATTCAACTATTGGACAATTTCGTGCCATATTCTCTGACTTATAACATTCTCTATTCTTTTAAAAAATTTAACTCAAATTTTAATTTATTCAACAACGTTGTGTAAAGTTTTATCTTTTACTTTAAGTTTTATTATTTTAGCTGTATTTTAAGTTGAACTAATTTTGGTTTTTTTGTCAACTTTTCACAATTGACAATAAATAAATGAAATACATCTTCAAAAACAGTTTTAATATACGTAAACTGTAAAAGTTCATAGATGAATAGAAATTCAGGCATAGGCTAACATTTCAATGGTGGGTACGTGTATACGTATCCTCAGGAACTTTTAAAGCAGGTGTGAATAGTTAGTTCAAAACGACAGCAAAAAATACTCACCATAATTTTGTGCTCTGAAGTACGTCAATTAAAGACTGCAATTGTTGACGGAAATGGTCACTGACAGTTGATTTTGATTTACTTGTTCCGCGTTGATTTGTTGATATATTATGTAATAAACTGGAACAGGATGAATCCTAAATAAATGACATTTAATTAGATGAATACCCAGACTCTTATTAAGAGATTGTCAAATGTATCTCGTAAGGGTGAACAAACACGGGCAGACGCAACCAAATCTTTACTTATATTATAGAGGGGAAAGGTTTATGTGATTGAGGATAATATCTTTATATACTGAACCAGTTTTGGGCGAGATGGTCACTGCTGCGGCACAGACGCAAATAACATATAGAAAAAGGGCTCGTAACAGTAATGCAATATATGAATGTATTTTTCCTTACTCTTGTTAATCAAGAGTGTCTTAGAAAGAACTAGCAAACTAATTGAACATGTTTTAAATTTATTAAGTAAAATAAGTGGGCTTATATGTGTGTTTTATCGATTTGCACATCGAGGTGTATAGACTATTTATCGATATAACAGCCCACATTGGTCGTAGCTCCTCAAATTTATACCTTTTGCTAACGAAAACATGAACCCACCCATTTGTAAAGTATGAACATTTTTAATTGGTTTGAGTTAAATGGCGACTACTGCTACCGAAATAAAAAAGATAATGAAGTACATGTGCATACGTGTGACTGATCTTATTATGAATATGCATTACCTGTAAATCAATATAAAAAGAGATAAAATAATAGCAATAGCAAAGAAAGTTCAGCATAACCGCAAAAAAATCAATGTGTATGGCTATCAAATTTTCAACAACAACTTACCTGGTTTTTGGATAGATCGCGAAGAAATTCATGATCACTGCGACCCAAAACATCAAAAAATACATCTTGTTGCATGTCGCGATTTTTATCAACAAATCCATCTACTGAATAAATAACATTTCCTGCGTAATGCTTAATTCCAAATTCAGTTTCCCAGTGCCGCCGGTCTAGTCCTTTAACATACATTGGGCTGTATTCGAATTCTGCATGCAGGTTATTTAAATAAGCTGAATCAGAGCCTTTGGGCATGTGACATTGCTCGGTCAGAAGCTTAAAAATACATCTTGGTGGCTTTTCTATCAGTTCCAAACATAATGAATTATCTATAAATTCTATTTGAGTATAATCAATTTCTTCTTGTTTATACTGTAGATATAGACAGAAAAGAAAGTTTCAGGTTAATAAAATTTGTTGAATGTATAAAATGATTTTTATTAAACTCTTTGTCTTAATTGGCTAACTGACTGCCATTACCGCACTCAAATTTGTATATTATAATACCGAGAGTACAGTTTCAAAAAAACGCCAAGATAAGAAAAAAGTGACGATACCCTGGACCCATTTAGAATGGGTAAAAAGGGTATAATGGTTTTGTGCCAAAGTATGAAACAGGCAGTAGGAAGCATCTCCGATCTTGATCAGCATCAACAGCCGAGTCGATAGAGCCATGTCCGTCCGTATGTATGAACGCGTCGATCTCAGAGCCTATAAGAGGTAGAGATTCCAGATTTGGAACAAAAGTTTCAAGTCTCTAGCTTTAAGAGTGTTATGAATCTTTACCTTCGGTATTAGGATACAAACACGTAATAACGGTGATGTTATTTTAAAAATCATATATTGCATGAACTTTAACGCATGCATCAGTATTTTGTTTGTAGTCATCCGTTTTTCCTATTAATTTAATATATGTACGTCCAAGTCTGACATAATTCAATTCAAAATACATCGGCATCGACTTCGATATCTCATAAAAAAGTCTTAGCTTGTATTTGTCTTATCTTATTCAATAAATTTGGTTAGTGAAGCAGATGGTATAAAATATGAAAGATTTAATATACTTACGATTGACTGTTCTAATGAAAATACGTAATGATTAAAAAATTTATGTAACTTTTCATTGGCATAGTTGATGCAGAGTTGCTCAAAGGAGTTCTTCGCAAAATTTTCAAATCCGAATATATCAAGAACACCCAAAAACTGGTTGGCATCTTTTCCAGGATTTGTGCATACATTTATTTTATTAACAAGCCAAGAAAAAGTTTTTGAATATAAAGCTCTAGCCATCGCATGTCGGTTTTCTTTGGCCTAAAAACAGAAAAAAAACATTTCGTTAATATGTATATTAAAAATAATTCTCATGTTCTGCTGCATTGGTGACATAATGATTATACATATGAGAAGAACGCACCGTACAGAAAGAGGCTGCTAACACGTATAAAACTTAAGGGCTTTGGACCCTTTCTGACTCACTCTCAAGCGAGCTCATAAAAACACCATACAAGCGTTTTGTCGCCAGCTAAAGCACGAGCAGATTATCACAAAAACAAACAAAAATACACGCTCCTAAAAAAATGTGTAGATATCCTTCTTAGAGAATTATGGCACAGATTAGTGAATGAATGTAGGAACATGGAAAAGTCATATATTTTATACTCTGATATCGACGGTATATTGGTATTGCGCAATGAACTTCATGGAGCATGAAAGTTACTTTTTTCAGCAAATATGTTGGTCCATTCGTTCGTCAGACTTTGTTTCGAATTTCGCAAAAATACTTCCGATTTAAAATTTCATCAAATATAAGCGAGGTCAGTACTTGCTTTTACAGTTAATTCGGCTACCATCGAATTGCTACTTTCGGCCAGTGTATTGAATAGAAATTGTTTTGGAATAAAAAATTACAATTTTGAAATAATATTTTATTTTTAAACAAAAATATATCGTAGTGCGTTTTTCAGTCAATAATGGCCAATAATAAACCACAGCAAACTCAAAGTCCTCCAAAATTTTAAAGAAATGGCATATATTTTTTGATCTTGCTTCTGATGTAAACAAGAAACAATAATGAATTATAGAGTTGAAGGCCATGTTTATATGAATTTAAAATTATTTTTTAACCCTGTGCTCATCCATGGTGCCCCCATTCTGACCATTTGCAACATGACTACTTTTTACCCGTTTTAATAGTGGTAGCAGAGCATACCGAAGTTACGTAGGACTGAAACTATTTACTTGGTTTGTTTTAAGACTTTGATGGGCTTTTAGTAACAAGTCATTCAAGTCAAAAATCTCGAGTACAAACGGACATAGACAGAATGAGTACATTCTTCCAATAATGGTATCGATGTATCAAAAATATGTGTAATCAAAACTTACCTCATGAAATTTTAATGGGATTTCCGTTATATTTCCTCGAACGTTAATCTGACGAAGTAAAATAACTTTTATGAGCTCATCTGCATTTAGACTTAACATATCAGATAATATGACGATAATATCTTTGTCCGTCTTTGATAAGTCGCATTTTTCTCCATCCATGTCCATGAATTCAATATTACCAAGCCAAAGGATTGAACTTAAGACTCTAAAAATACTATCTATAACAGATTGGGGAACTTGCAATACCGTAAGTGCCATTGTTAGCTCGTTAAATTTATTTGATTCATGGCAGCTATCTATTGAAATATCTACCGAAGTATTAAGGTATTTGTAAAATTCTGGTGACCTCAAATGCAAGGTTTCTGCCATTTTTCTATTTGTTTGACCTTGAGCTACTAATTGATACATGACATGATAATTACGTTCTCCTGGACACTGAAATGTTATCCGTGATTGTTCTAGCAAATAATCTTGAATAACACATCCTTTGATGCAGTGCTTATCGTCAAAGCAGACTTGCATAAACTTTCCAAACCGTGAGCTGTTATCATTGCGAATAGTTTTGGCATTACCTGAAAGAAAAAATTACTATAAGACGCGAAACTTAATTTAAGAAAAATTGTATAAAATCGGAGGCTATAAGAGTTTTGTGCTGTTACAAAAAAAAATTAAAAGAAGTGAAAACGTTTCAGACGGACTCAACAGACTACAGAATACTCTGTATAAATACGGGTGCTGAGCAGCCAGCTTGCAAAGAAGGGTAAGATATGGCGTTTTCTAATTTTAAAAGGTGGGCGTTGTATTAGCTTGAAAACTTTGGAATATGAGATCTTACCTTTTAAACACGCGGGGACTTGGGTGTATGGGAAAATCACTAGCTATATTCCCACCGAATTTGGTGACTCTAGCTTAAAAACTGTGGAAGATGCGGGCATCCCCATTTTTAAAAGGCGTAGGGCGGCAGGGGTGGGTGTGGCATTCAAATTACGACATCTCAGATATTCGGAAAGTTACCAGTATCGAGCTTTAAGAGTGTCAAAAAAATTTCGTTCATATAGACGAACGGACGGATATCATGACGGACACTGCACAAAACCAATATACTTTTTAGCTTCGTCAGAGGCCGCTGCTGCTATTGAAAAATAAAAAATATTCGCAGCAGTAGCAAGCAAAGAATGTATGAAGTCGGTTACGAACTACTCAGCACATAATTTGATTACTAGTAAACGTCGCAACCAGCGCTTGTAGTTGTACTAAAACACTGATTTTATTAACGAAAAGTCACAATATTTATAGGTAGTCAAAAATAGCTTAATTTACATGTATGTGGGGCCAATTCATATTGGGTTATTGTGTATTCGCAATTGTTTGCTATTGCAGAGTATCATATTTACCAACTACCGTCTACCCAATATTGGATATTGTGCACTCAATGATATTTTATTATTGGACGTAGATGTACTAACGGACAGTACATTCAAGTGACCCAACGATACCAAGCACCGGCTTGTTAACGCGCGGACCCAAGCATAAAGCGATCCACCACCCACCCATCCGACCGAGGGGCGCACCTCCCTAAGAAACTCTTACTCACGCGAAGAGTTTTCTGACCTTTAGTATTGGTTAAAAGTTAATTGTGTTAACGACTATATGGTAATGTGTATGGTCTTAACATAGTTTTAATTGTGTTGATAATGAAGTGTCATTTCTTACATAGCTGTATTGTGGTTAAGATTAATATATTTATGTTAAAGCTTACCAAATGCTTCCAAAATAGTGTTAGCCTCTAATATTTGTTGTTGAATCCATGTAGATACATTGGAAGTTATTGCACATAAATACTTTAAAATTAATTTTGTGGACTCCGTTTTCCCAGCTCCAGATTCTCCAGATATAAGGCAGGACTACAAAGTAATCAAACATTTATTTTCATCAATTATTCAAGTCATTAATATATATATATATATACTAGCTGTCCGTTGAGCTTTCAAATAAGTGTATTTGTTGCAAAAGTATTTAATATTTTCGTTTTTATACTCTTATACCAAACGTTAAAAGTATTTTAGTTTTTTGCAACGTTCGTCATGGTGTCTGTCCGTCTGCCCGCCTGTCTGTCTGCTGATCTGTTCGTATGAACGCAATTTATTCGACAGCCATTAAGTTTGACACTTGAATCTTTATAAATATCTTGGTTTATGTGCTCGTCAGACAAAGTATCAGTATTGGGACACTTTGCCCACCAAATGAATGAATGGAAAATCTACATATATCGAGTCGATACACCTTGAGGTTCAAATTGATAAAAACAAATATATTTCCCATTTTTTAACAGTTAGAGTCAAAAAATGGTTGGAAAGTGAGCTGGCGATATCCTCCAAAGCTATGCTTCAAACTAGATTCAAAATCCGTGCCTTCACCTGTAAAAGTTGTCTGCTATTCCTTAGATTTTTGAATTGAATAAGCACCATATCCGTGCCAGCACGGATTCACGATTCGGCCGATTTGCCGAAATTTTTCCAGTAGAACTAATATTCCAAATATAAAGAGATCGATGATCATTCAGAACCACTATACCGTTTTCGCAATCAAAAGAACTCACCACAATTCGAACTTTATAAAAAAACAGTAAGAAGGCTCTAGTCGAGAAATTCCGACTAGACTATACCCTGAACCCTATACTTTACGCGTACAGTCAGTGCTTGCAAGTATGTGTGTGTGTATACGACTATAGTGCATAATTTCATAACTTCAATGCTGCATATCTCCGGTGCTTGTCAACCGATTTCAATCAAATTATTTCGTGTATATCGGAAACGGGCAAAGTTATCGAAAATTTACCAAACTTGTACAGCCTAGGGATTAGGCGAGCTTATGTTCCAAATCTATAGTGTTTAGCTCTTATAGTCTCCGAGATCGACGCGTTCATACATACAGAAATATCGACTCGGCTGTTGATTCTGATCAAGAATATATATACTTTCTAGGGTCGGAGATGCTTACTTCTGCCTGTTACATACTTTTGCACAAAACCATTATAAACTAGTAAGAAGGGTCTTCTGGAACATATCTAGGGTGTTCTCAACCGATTTCAATCAAATCACAAAATAAGCTCTGAGGCTTTCAATCAACGAATATTTTACACATCATGCAAAAAAAATTAAGCACATCATGTTAAGAACATCTAATCAATTGAATTTAGGAATAGTTTTTAACAGGGTCTGTTAAGTAACAGCTGTGTTTGTTTTTATACCACTTGCTGACAAGCTGGTACACTCAATTTGGAACTGTACTTAACCAAATATCGTTACAAAAATGTAGTATTTTTTATGAATACTAACAGCTAAAGTCGGTCGGCCACCAACCAACTAGGAATTTAACCACAGTTTGTTGGTTATATATATATATATTTATATGAGATTCCTATTGTACAATATACAATATACAAATTCGAATAATGCATCATTACTGAGTTATATCATATTCCTGCATTTTACTGTAGTAGTAGTATTACTTTCAAAAGCTGTGAGAATCAGCCAACTTATAATTTTACAAATAACATCAGTAATACATTTCAAAAATCTGTGAGAATCAGCCAACTTATACTTTTACAAATAACATCAGAAACACTTTAAACGATATGATCTACCACGTACCTTTAGTTTTTTTTTGCATATTTACATTGTTACATTTTATTACGTGTTCTTTATTAATTTAAATGTTTATTCATTTAAAATTATATCAATAAAAATTAATTAAGAATAACTTATTTTATTTTAACTCGTACTTGTTTTACTTTTAGGGAATAAACGAATCGGCAAATACTTTATTGGAAGCAGCATTTGTAGAGCACGACCAAAAAGGATATAGTGGCGCAGTTGGTGCAGTTGTTAGGCAACTACCTCAGTTAGTTGTGTGTCCGGCAGTTTTGGCAACACAAGCAACTACTAACATTTTAGGAGGAGCAAAAAGTTCCCTTGTTCCGGAAGCGAAACGTGAGGCAACGGATAAATGGAAAAATGACAGAAACTATAAAAAAAATTAAACCAATATATAAAAATATCATGATTTTAGGGTTATTTTAAATAAACAATTTTCAGTGCGAATAGTGATAAATTGTGTTTTTTTTATGTAGACTTTATATATATGTAAGCATCACGAAGGGTGAAAAACGAAACTTGCTATATATACAGGCTAAACAGATAATTTACTAAAGTTGTCCCGTCAGATTAAGTAAAAAACATGACATGTTTAAGATTTGTTGTCGGTTACGAAATGAAATCATGCCACATATTAAATAAGTGCTTAGACAAAATTTATGACCTCTGGACGGACTATATGTGTTAATATATCCGTTTCGCTCCACCTCTTTTGTCGGTTATCCCTTTAAAAAGACCAAATCAAAGGAACTAGTTGAAAAAATAAGACCATGTAGACAATTATTACAACAATCTGGGAAAAAAAGAATGTCCACGATGCACATCACTTTCACATTCACGACAAGAGAAAAACGTATTAATAAGCAGTGTTTGAAACACTGCAGTCGATGGTAAATTTATCCCAGAGCTGGCAGATAAAACTGACTCGTCGAAATGACTGCTCAGAAAGGTTGAAAGATTCGAGTGTGGCGTGGAATAACATATTTTGAACCGAAACACAAAACTCAGCTATGCGCAGGTACGAGGCCGGTTGCGTTAGGAGCTGTATTGTTAAGACTTCATGGGGAGAATGATTCGAAAATAATCTCAAGTTGAAGTCGAAGCGCTATTCTCAAACCGAGAACGAGAGCTTACTATTAAAAAATTCTATTACTACCTAGCTGGTTTGTAATTCGAACTGATAACGGATTATTAGCTATTGAAAAGAATTTTCAGACCGTCTTCATACAAAACGGATAGCAAGGTGGCTGCTATTTAAATTTATAAACAAATATAATACAGGAAAAGAGAACATTTCTAATTTCGTGTCACGAGTCTGCGAACTGTTTCAAATGTGGAGTGTACAAGATGATGAGAGTACAAAGAGCAGCTCACGAAGCACAAGCCACCATGCAAATCAAATAATTAAGAAAAACCATACAAAAAAATCAATAAAATCGAACAAAATACTTTAAAAAAAAAAATAGAAGCGGTTTTTTTTTTGTGATACTCGAGGTTTAATGCGGTGGCTTTAGTGCACACACGATAAGTGAAGCTTAACCCATGAAATGTTCAGCGTCAGCCACATTTTGTCCGCACGCAATGCAAATTCGCCGTTGGCTGGTTACCGATCGGTTTATGAGAACTTAAGAGTAATTACTCAGAGCAGCTTCAGTTGTTACTGTATCTTCTTTTACGAACTTTTCGAAAATGTAGGGAGAGACACTATGTATTAGGTGGGGAAGAAGAAGTTATGGATGGAACATAGCAATATGATGGCCTTGTTTTTGAGAGCCAGATCTATTTGGGCACTCAGTCTGCTGTTCTTTGTGCTGTGATTCGAAATTGAGCAACATTTCAAAGAAGTAAAACAGTGATCTTTTTCTTTTGCACTTACAAACTTACTGATTACCACAAGTTTTAATTCTGCTACCACGATTTCACTTGTTATAAAGGTAGCTTCGGAAAACATATCGATTTCAAATTAATGAAAACTTATATTTACGTTCAGTGTTTACCCTCTAACAAAATTCTCACCTGGAGTAATTGCAATAAATTAAACCATGTTTTGCTTGTGAGTCAGTAAACAAATGGACAAAGTGTTGAAGGTTTAATCTTCGTAGCTGTACAATGTATATTACATTCATATATAAATAAATTTACTAAATCACTGTTTTAAATATCTTTAGTTTACAGCGGAAACTACATTTGACATGTTGTCTGCTGGGCCAGCGCTAAGCAGAAGGCGAAAAACTAAGCATGTTAAACGACGACAAGGCCGGCATAAGGATTTACGTGAAGGTATTTCAAACGCATACACAATTGTAAAAGAGGTAATTTTGTAATAGAAAGTAATACATTGATTATAATTTTTGTGTAATTAAATTAAATTAAAGTTTTATCTGCGCTTTTTGCGCTATCGCATTGAAACTAAATTAGGTTATAGTTATTCTTGCGTCTCGGCAAAACAAAACAAAACACAGCATTTAATATAAAACGTATGACAATTGAAATTTTATTCAAGGATTGACAAAGTATTTGCTTTTATGTACTAAGCACATACAGTCAGTGCTTGACAGTACGAGTGTGTGGGTGTGTGTGTATATACTGCATACTTGACTTAACTTCAATATTTTATATCTCCGGTTTTTCTTAACCGATTTTATTATTTCGTCTATAGTCTCTGAGATCGACGCATTCATACATACCGACGGACAGACAAACATGGCTATATCGACTCGGCTGTTGATTCTGATCAAGAATATATATACTTTCTAGGGTCGGAGATGCTTTCTTCTACATGTTACATACTTTGGCACAAAACCATTATACCCATTATTCAGGGTATAAAAAAAAAACGAGCTTACCTGATTTATTTTATCTTCAACAATGCTTCTAAAGGCAGCTTCAGCTAATGCAAACACATGCGGATCTTGAGATCCCATTTTGGCCATTTGATATTTTTTAACATTTTCCTATAAAAAAACGTATTTTAAGACATACTATCAAGTTTACATAATGTTTTTTCAGATATGTAACTTACTTGATTAAATATATTTATTATCTTGTATGGATTTACAGCAATTAAAATTGAGCCAGAGTATGTCTAAATTTTATTTCTTAACATAAACCAATTATATTTTTGTTGTTTTCGATTTTGATTAAAATGCAGTTGCATTTAACAGTATATATTCGATATTCGTTTTTTTTTTACTAACCGAAAAAGAACAAAACAAAACAAAACAGATGATTTAAAATGGTAAAAAATGTCGTGAGGTAAACATATTCGTATTACTTTAAAATTTTAGAATATACAATTTAGAACTGCACTCAATTTTTTTTTTCAAGGCTTAGTATTTCCCCTAATCTTTTGCATAAGCCCCATATCATAGGTCATTTTCATAAGTTATTTTCTCAAATCATACCAACCTAAATCACAGTTTTATCGGCTGAGTAATTTCGTAAAAAATTTCAAATTGCGTTTTTAAATTACACAGCCACCCAGAAAAAATAAAAATTTCCTATCTGGGGGTCAGACTTTCTGCCTACGGCTTAGGCGAGCTTATGTTCTAAATCTGGAGTCCGTAGCTCTTAGTAGTCTCTGAGATTGACGCGTTCGTACGCACAGACGGACATGGCTACATCGACTCGGCTAATTATGCTGATCAAGAATATATATATCTTGCTGCTTGTTACATGCATTTGCACAAAACCGCTATACTTTCTTTCCTATTTTCAATGGGGTCAGGGAATAAAAATCAGTGGTTTAAAAGGATGCATATATTATGTCTTCTGCATATCGAAGCTTTAAATTACTGTTGATTTCATTTTCGTCAATTTCCATTATTGTTGTCATATCGTTCACGCCAATATTAATGGTATTCGCCATTTTTCTGAAAAGAGAACAATGCATTCAAATATTGTATTAATAAGAACATAATAAATAATCCAACTATTTTTGTTATAGAACTTAAAATGTGCACATGTTGAATTAGAAACTTCTATGAAATAGTAAAATCTACGTAATAATATTTCGAAAATAATTTGGATTGGGCACAGCTACAGAAAAATTCTGCTGGATGTGCACATGAAACATGCGCTGGTCTTAATGGCCGTATTACAGAAAATTCAAAAATTTGGGGACTACAAATTTAGAGTGGCCATGTTGGTCTTGTTTGGAGAGAAAGAAAGTTATGGCAGGCTTCATGAGCACTCAGCTTGGCTTTGATGGAATTTCCTGGCCAGTTCCAAAATCGAAAATTTCGCAACGGCGCAGAGAAACTTCAATGAGAAAAATAACTTGAAAGATTCTCCAAAGCGCACTTTAATCGTTTAGACTTGCAGGAGCTTGCCAAACGATAAGCAACAACTCTTTTTTTATGCTTGCTATGTTTTGTGTTAAAATACTGAAAATTACAAATTTTAGGTAAACAAAATTTAAATATCTCAAAAGCATTCTGTTCTTTAACGCCACAAGTTAATTTGGCATCTTTTTTGAGCAGTCTTAACGTGTCAGTTTTTTATTGTCAGTTCTGGGATAAATTTATCTACGTAAGTTTCGTGTACAAAAAATCTCGAGGTTTTCCTTTTTTTCTTAGGGTGTCGAAATGATGTTTCAATCATAATATTTTCTGGATATGCATCAATGTCCTGAAGTTTTTTTTATTCAATAGGCCATTGTTTTCGTTGAGGATGCCACAAACCCTTTTTACCTCGGCGTCATAATCTTCCCCGTTAGTAGCTAAAACGATGATGTCAATATAATTAGGTACATTTGTGAAAACGTACAGCAGTTGTTCAAGTCTCGTTTGGAATATGTTTGGCGATGAATTGACTCCAAATATAAGCCGTTTATAAAATCTGTTATTTTTCGAGAGAAGTGTTTGGCATTTTTGACTTATCTCTCTAGGTGCAAATATAGTTATCACCATTCTCATTGAACACTAGTTTTTTTCAGGTTCACTGGACATCATCAATTTCTGTCCTCGTTGGCCCGAACGCGCATTTCTAGATTGGCTGTCTAAGGCGCAGTAGGAATTTTGCGAAAATTTCATATTCAGATGGAGTAAAATTTCTGAACAAATGAATTCAACTAAGGCGTTAAATATGCTACAGATTGTGGATTGACCCCTCCAAGGTTTAACAGCTTGCTTATCTTTTGCCTGGTGAGTGTGATCTTTTCTGATTCGGCGTAGTTCTTGAATGCTTTTAACCACTTACCCTATTCAGCTTGCGCTCAACCCGAACAATATTCTGCAGCGCCACATATAGAAGCGATTTCATCGGCTCAATACGGCAGTCATCCGAAACCCACCAATACCTAAACAAATTATTGTGCATGTTAAAATTTAGCCATTGTCCTACCACCAAAAATTAATTTTCAGTATCAGAAAATAAGAAAAACAATTTGCCATTACTCTTAATTCTTTTTTGAAGTACAGAAAAGAAAGTTACAACGTTGCTTATTTAAGGTCAATATAATATCAATAATATTTTTGGAATTGGTGTGGGTGTGACCACATATATTTTGTTCCGTTTAGTGGTTTTCATTTTTAAGTCATTGACTCTAGCTCAAACACTGTGCAAAATAAAGGCCATTGCGATCAAGAGAGTGTGTGTTGGGGGCGGTTTCAACATGTTTTTGGAAATCTTCGGTAACGTCCCAAGCTATATTGCCAACAAATTGATAACAAAAACTGTCAGTTATAAGTTTGGAGGGTTTCAAAAGGCAAGGGAACTGGGGCAGCGAAAGTGGTCGTTCCATCTAAGCTTTTTATGCAAACCGATTATCTTGCCATAAAATTTGATGAGTCTTGCATTTTTATGCTTGCCTTCCTACGAACGTATATTTGATCCAAGGTATTTTCAGGGTAATGTCTGTAGCTAAAATAAGTTGAAAAAAAGACAGACGGATAAACAGCATAATGGGCATTGCTCAAAAAATTATACACTATCTTTGTTATCAGAGTATAAAAACTTAGTTTCAATAATAAATAAAATAATAACAATAATAAACTGATAACAAAATAAAGTAATTAATATTGTTTGCTTTATTTTAATTACAATAATGTTACTATAAAATTGAAAAAAAATTTGCTGCATTCACATGTTCACATTTGTTGCTCTTGGTCAGACTCCTTTTTCCATCCAAGGATCCACAATGGCACTTGTCATAGTTAAGAAATTATGCAAAATTGCATTTATTTTCCTTGGTACTGTGTTGTGAAAGCGTGATGTCAAATGAAAGCACATGTAACTCTTCTTGCTTTTGGAAAGGCTAAGGCTTCACCAGGCTTCTCAAAAACGAAAATGCCTAAGGGAACGTGGTTCTATTAACCATTTTTCGGGACAGCAACCTGGAGAGCCCACATTCACATGGAGAAATCTGTAACTAAACGCATAAAATATGTAATTTAATAAAACAAATATATAACATTTGCTGATAAAAAATTAAAAATATGACTATTTCAAAAAACAACTGCCGCACAGGACTGTGTGATTGAGTTTATGCTCATTATAAAACCCCCCATAAGAAAATTAAAACATAAAATCTATTCCGACATTGCTAAAAATAGATCCTGCTCAGCAATTAATAATAGTTGATGCTGATCAAGAACATATATACTTTACGGGATCGGAGATGCTTCCTTCTGCCTGTTACATACTTTTGCACAAAACCATTATACCCTTTTTACCCATTTTTAATTGGTTCAGGGTATAAAAAAATAAAAATTTGACGTGGGAAACTCCAATCCTAATAAGACGCACTAATACTAAGACAAAGCATCAATATTTTGTACACATCACGCACTCCGGTTTAGAGCTTTCGCTCCCTACTGAGATTAAAATCATGCATGCGTAAATTATATCTCAATTTGCAGCGAAGGCTACGGAGGTCAAAGAGAACATTTTTGTTCTTGTGGACCGAAAAGAAAAACAAGAGAACAATAATGCGGTAATTTGTTAAGTTATGCATTTATTTTAGTTTTGTCTTACATTTTTGTGACATTTTAATGGTGCATGTACAGTTTGCAAACAAAGTGTTTACACAACCTGAAAATTTTTTATTTTTTCACTTTAGAGCTATAAGGTACACACTGGTTGTTGTTTTTAATTTTTATAAATAATTTAATCAATTATCTCTTAAACCTATTAAAGAAAACTTAAAAATAATTAATATTAACAAATAACAATAAAAAATACTAACAGGCGCACTTAATTCAACTGACACGATAGTGTTTACACACATTATTTTTTAGTTTATTTTCGTTGTGAATTTCGTATTTATAGTTATTTTTCTTAAAAATAAAAGCGCTCAGCTCTTCGTAATGCCATTTTCTGTTAAATTTCATAATTTGGATATAAAATTGAATCATTATCGGGAGAGTGTTAGACGGTTTAAAAATGCCAGGCAAGCGGTATCTTTTGATATCTCAGTTTGTTTATTATAACTCCACGATCGGGAAATCGGCCTCTGAGATTGCAGAAATGTTTGCAATTAGCAGGAAAACTGTATACAATATTTTAAACTGCGTAAAAACGAGGGATGGATAGAAACGAAGCCTTCAACTGGAAGACCGCGGGCAATAGCGCCAAGGGTAGAGCGAATTATGGTCAGAAATATCAATTAAAGTCCCACTATTTCGAGCAGAAGACGGAATGTGGAATTACCATATCTCGGGAATGTGTCCGAAAAGCTATAAAAAGTACCGACTTTTCATCGCGAGCTGCTCGAAAAAAACCGTTGATGTCGGCGCAGCATGTTAAGAGACGTTTAACTTTTGCCAGGATCCACGCGGAACAGCCAGATTCATATTGGGACGACGTTGTGTTTTGTGAATCCAAGATTATGTTATACCGTAATGATAACCCCTGCAGAGTGTGGCGGAAGACGTTAAAAGCACTGGAAACCAAAAATATTATACCGACGGTAAAATTTGGAAAATTGTCAGTGATGGGTTGGGGGAGCATCTCAAGCAAAGGAGTTGGAGAATTGTGCTTCATTGAATATACAATGGATGCCAACCATATTTAAGTATTTTGCGCACAAATTTGGTAGCCAGTACCAACCAATTTGGATTTATTAATGATGGCAAGCTGACGTATAAATTTTACCAGGACAATGATCCTAAGCATAAGGCAAATCTGGAGAGGTGCTGGCTGCTTTATAACTGTAAAAAAGTGTTGCATACTCCTGCCCAAAGCCCAGACCTCAACCCAATTGAAAATCTGTTGGCCTATCTCAGGAAACATTTTCTTCAGAGCCAAACCTGGTTACCCAGAAAAAAATTGAGGCCGCAATAACCATGGGGGTACATTTGACGAGTGAGACTCGGTTGCATTTGACGAGTGAGAATCGTCAACGATTTAAAGAGCTTCACACTGTTCAAAATTAATTAATTAAGTCAAGTCTGCAGTATATGCGTACACACACACATACTGGGAAGCACTGACTGTACGCGTAAGGTTTTCCAGGGTATCGTCTAGTCGGGACTCTTTATATATATATATATATACTTTATGGGGTCGGCTTCTGCCTGTTACATACTTTTGCACAAAACCATTATACCCTTTTTACCCATTTTCATGGGTTCAGGGTATAAAAAGAAAGAAGAACCGCAACTACATTTATTTTATTCTCCAATTCGATTTCACAATTATATTAACTTAAATTTAGTTTCGAATTATTAGGATGACATCCTCAAGAATGTTTTCATTCAGAGAAGCCCTTACAAGCCCTTAAACACGAATTTGAAAAGTAAAACGCTCTGCAGAAGTTAGTGTAGACGGAAAATAAAATAAAAAACAAAAATATGTATAAATATGTGTAACGTCACAGCATAGGTCCTATATAACATTTATGTGTAATGAGTTTCGTGATCTTCGCTTATTCTCTTTTTTTACCCTGCACCCATTAAAAATGGTATAATAATGCAAAAGTATGTAACAGGCAGAAGGAAGCATCTCCGACCTCATAAAGTATATATATTCTAGATCAGCATCAACAGCCGAGTCGATATAGCCATGTAAGTTTTTAAGTACAAGCAACTAACCACTGCGCAACCATGCGATCATGTAACCATAAACACGATTTGATTTATGTGTAAAATTTTGATTTATGTCCTAAAAAGTGACTAGACTATACCGTGAACCCTATACTTTACGCGTACAGTGAGTGCTTGAATTTTGAAACGTCGTTTAAAACATTAGTCGAAATAATGGCAATCTGTCAAATTTTTATTGAAATCGGTTGAGAAACATATATGGATATATGGAATATAAAAGCTAAGTAAAGAACTTACTGTACGCGGTAAGTTCAGGATATCTTCCAGGCGGGATTTCTCGACTGTTTTAAACTTATATTTTAGACATGTTTTCAGTTTTAAGCTTATTATTAGGTTCCTTTTTTAAATGATATATAACATGAAACGAATTGGCCTTTAAACATTTGGTTTTTTTTTTCTATCTTAAGCTTTATGGCACTTTTAATTTATCTCGACACTGTTGCAAAAAAGCTGTGCGCCACAAATAACTCATGTGTTTATGTGCGTCTCTTTTAAATGAAATATAAAACAATTTAAATTAAAAATCTAATCGAAACTGAAGTGCACTTTAACATTATAAATAATATTATATGATATAGCGTTTATTATACACCTTAGTGGTAAAGTTTACCATTAAAACTCTTGAAAAAAATCTTGTTTGGCTACTTATAAAAATACACACATTCATACGTACTTTGGTACATACCTGAGTTAATGAGTGTGGTTGCAAGGATCCGAGTTATAATCGAGGGAAAATAACACTACAATTTGAAATTTGATAAACGCCTTAAAGGTTGACGTCTTACTTAAAAACTGTTAAAATATGTTCACTTTTGTACGCTATAAAATTAAACTTACATCTATATTTGTATGTCTGGGGGATGATACCAAAACACAATATAATGAAATAAATAGATATTAACTGCGGTGTTCGACTTCAAATTGTGATAATATATAACATAGTTATTATATTTGTTTAGGCCGTTCAAACTTTGGAAAGTTAAAAAGTTAATTTTCTCCAACGAACCAGAAAATTAAAGAATATTAAAGATGCAGCAAATGGTTTATTATAATCTACGATACATCAAACAGCGATATTCAACTATAAGTTTGTACAAGGTATGGCTGCACAAACATCTATGGAACAATCGATAGTATCGATGTTATTAAATTTTGCGATACTTGATGTTGAACTTAAATATATGCGTTTTAATAATTTTTTTGTTCACTTTCGATGTAACGACCTTTATATTATTGTGGCGGTAAAATATAGCAAAAGCCAAATCAAATAGATATTGAATATAAAAATGTAAATATTAGTTATCTTACGCAGTGCGTAATAAAACAATTATAACAAAAATCGATACTTCTGGACTTCTTTTGTCGACAAAACCAACCAATGTGTGTAATTCGATTTACGCTTATTCCGATTACATTTTTGCAGGATTTTAATTTTGGATAACATTTTCTATAAAATTTCTTTTATCGAAATACCAGCATAAATGCTGTCGGACGCAACCGACTGCGGTGTACTCTGAAACCAGTATAAAAATGGGTGATGAGGAGTCAGCTTGCAACCGGAAAGATATGGCGCTTTCCGATTTTATTTGAACGGATAGAGACTGTTTATAGATAATGCATTCCACAACTCGTCGTTGCGGCATGACATGACATCTTCGATCTCGAAAGCTCTTTTCCGCAATTTCGCAGACAGCGAATGGGCGATGGTGTTGCGTTTTCAATCACACGAGACTGTTGTTTACCTTTCATGTCGTAGGCATATCCTTGAAACAGTTCGCAGACTCGTGACACGAAATTAGAAATGTTCTCTTTTCCTGTATTATATTTGTTTATAAATTTAAATAGCACCCACCTTGCTATCCGTTTTGTATGAAGACGGCCTGAAAATTCTTTTCAATAGCTAATAATCCGTTATCAGTTCGAATTACAAACCAGCTAGGTAGTAATAGAATTTTCTAATAGTAAGCTCTCGTTCTCGGTTTGAGAATAGCGCTTCGACTTCAACTTGAGATTATTTTCGAATCATTCTCCCCATGAAGTTTTAACAATACAGCTCCTAACGCAACCGGCCTCGTACCTGCGCATAGCTGAGTTTTGTGTTTCGGTTCAAAATATGTTATTCCACGCCACACTCGAATCTTTCAACCTTTCTGAGCAGTCATTTCGACGAGTCAGTTTTATCTGCCAGCTCTGGGATAAATTTACCATCGACTGCAGTGTTTCAAACACTGCTTATTAATACGTTTTTCTCTTGTCGTGAATGTGAAAGTGATGTGCATCGTGGACATTCTTTTTTTCCCAGATTATTGTCTACATGGTCTTATTTTTTCAACTAGTTCCTTTGATTTGGTCTTTTTAAAGGTATAACCGACAAAAGAGGTGGAGCGAAACGGATATATTAACACATATAGTCCGTCCAGAGGTCATAAATTTTGTCTAAGCACTTATTTAATATGTGGCATGATTTCATTTCGTAACCGACAACAAATCTTAAACATGTCATGTTTTTTACTTAATCTGACGGGACAACTTTAGTAAATTATCTGTTTAGCCTGTATATATAGCAAGTTTCGTTTTTCACCCTTCGTGATGCTTACATATATATAAAGTCTACATAAAAAAAACACAATTTATCACTATTCGCACTGAAAATTGTTTATTTAAAATAACCCTAAAATCATGATATTTTTATATATTGGTTTAATTTTTTTTATAGTTTCTGTCATTTTTCCATTTATCCGTTGCCTCACGTTTCGCTTCCGGAACAAGGGAACTTTTTGCTCCTCCTAAAATGTTAGTAGTTGCTTGTGTTGCCAAAACTGCCGGACACACAACTAACTGAGGTAGTTGCCTAACAACTGCACCAACTGCGCCACTATATCCTTTTTGGTCGTGCTCTACAAATGCTGCTTCCAATAAAGTATTTGCCGATTCGTTTATTCCCTAAAAGTAAAACAAGTACGAGTTAAAATAAAATAAGTTATTCTTAATTAATTTTTATTGATATAATTTTAAATGAATAAACATTTAAATTAATAAAGAACACGTAATAAAATGTAACAATGTAAATATGCAAAAAAAAACTAAAGGTACGTGGTAGATCATATCGTTTAAAGTGTTTCTGATGTTATTTGTAAAAGTATAAGTTGGCTGATTCTCACAGATTTTTGAAATGTATTACTGATGTTATTTGTAAAATTATAAGTTGGCTGATTCTCACAGCTTTTGAAAGTAATAGTACTACTACAGTAAAATGCAGGAATATGATATAACTCAGTAATGATGCATTATTCGAATTTGTATATTGTATATTGTACAATAGGAATCTCATATAAATATATATATATATAACCAACAAACTGTGGTTAAATTCCTAGTTGGTTGGTGGCCGACCGACTTTAGCTGTTAGTATTCATAAAAAATACTACATTTTTGTAACGATATTTGGTTAAGTACAGTTCCAAATTGAGTGTACCAGCTTGTCAGCAAGTGGTATAAAAACAAACACAGCTGTTACTTAACAGACCCTGTTAAAAACTATTCCTAAATTCAATTGATTAGATGTTCTTAACATGATGTGCTTAATTTTTTTTGCATGATGTGTAAAATATTCGTTGATTGAAAGCCTCAGAGCTTATTTTGTGATTTGATTGAAATCGGTTGAGAACACCCTAGATATGTTCCAGAAGACCCTTCTTACTAGTTTATAATGGTTTTGTGCAAAAGTATGTAACAGGCAGAAGTAAGCATCTCCGACCCTAGAAAGTATATATATTCTTGATCAGAATCAACAGCCGAGTCGATATAGCCATGTTTGTCTGTCCGTCGGTATGTATGAATGTGTCGATCTCAGAGACTATAGACGAAATAATAAAATCGGTTAAGAAACACCGGAGATATAAAATATTGAAGTTAAGTCAAGTATGCAGTATATACACACACACCCACACACTCGTACTGTCAAGCACTGACTGTATGTGCTTAGTACATAAAAAGCAAATACTTTGTCAATCCTTGAATAAAATTTCAATTGTCATACGTTTTATATTAAATGCTGTGTTTTGTTTTGTTTTGCCGAGACGCAAGAATAACTATAACCTAATTTAGTTTCAATGCGATAGCGCAAAAAGCGCAGATAAAACTTTAATTTAATTTAATTACACAAAAATTATAATCAATGTATTACTTTCTATTACAAAATTACCTCTTTTACAATTGTGTATGCGTTTGAAACACCTTCACGTAAATCCTTAGGCCGGCCTTGTCGTCGTTTAACATGCTTAGTTTTTCGCCTTCTGCTTAGCGCTGGCCCAGCAGACAACATGTCAAATGTAGTTTCCGCTGTAAACTAAAGATATTTAAAACAGTGATTTAGTAAATTTATTTATATATGAATGTAATATACATTGTACAGCTACGAAGATTAAACCTTCAACACTTTGTCCATTTGTTTACTGACTCACAAGCAAAACATGGTTTAATTTATTGCAATTACTCCAGGTGAGAATTTTGTTAGAGGGTAAACACTGAACGTAAATATAAGTTTTCATTAATTTGAAATCGATATGTTTTCCGAAGCTACCTTTATAACAAGTGAAATCGTGGTAGCAGAATTAAAACTTGTGGTAATCAGTAAGTTTGTAAGTGCAAAAGAAAAAGATCACTGTTTTACTTCTTTGAAATGTTGCTCAATTTCGAATCACAGCACAAAGAACAGCAGACTGAGTGCCCAAATAGATCTGGCTCTCAAAAACAAGGCCATCATATTGCTATGTTCCATCCATAACTTCTTCTTCCCCACCTAATACATAGTATCTCTCCCTACATTTTCGAAAAGTTCGTAAAAGAAGATACAGTAACAACTGAAGCTGCTCTGAGTAATTACTCTTAAGTTCTCATAAACCGATCGGTAACCAGCCAACGGCGAATTTGCATTGCGTGCGGACAAACTGTGGCTGACGCTGAACATTTCATGGGTTAAGCTTCACTTATCGTGTGTGCACTAAAGCCACCGCATTAAACCTCGAGTATCACAAAAAAAAACCGCTTCTATTTTTTTTTAAAGTATTTTGTTCGATTTTTTTGATTTTTTTTGTATGGTTTTTCTTAATTATTTGATTTGCATGGTGGCTTGTGCTTCGTCAGCTGCGCTTTGCACTTTGTACTCTCATCATCTTGTACACTCCACATTTGAAAGTTAAAGTTCCCATGGAAGAAAACAATAGGAGATCACTTTCTATGGACTCACTCGAAAGCTTTCAGGTGTTCTTCCAAAATTGAGCATTGTTTGAAAAAAAAATAAAATAAATATAAAATATCGACAGACGTTCAGGGTATTCTCTAGTCGCAATTTTTCTACTAGAGCATTCTTAATTTTTTTGATATTTGTTTCCATGAAACAATTTATTTATGTACATAATCATAAATCAATTTACATAAACCAGTATTTCGACTCAATTATTTTGTACATATCATATACACACGTTTATCGGTTACATAACTATTTTTTAAAATAAAATCTACCTTTATAAAAGCAATGTTAATTATATTTTATTTACTGTATTTACAGTATTTAAATTTACCATATTTTATTGTAATTGGACGATAAATGCTCAAATCATCAAACAATTTATTTATATATATATTTTTTAATCTCACAGTAGAGTTTGTTGATTGGATAGGATTTCGATTAAAACATACAAAACACTAAACACGATATAAATAAGGTTAATCTAACTGTTTCGGAGGATTTGTAAACGTCCTGCTGTTCAAATAAAAATTTTATATTTACCTGAAGTAAGTGAATGATTCTTGATGTTATCTCAAGTGCTGCAAACGCCGTTCGAGCACTGAAACTTTGAGCGCCTAGTTGAAAGCCACGAATTATTCTTCCGTCTTTGTTATACTGTTGCAATGGAAGTCTAAACAAATCAAAGAAGCCTTGAACTACAATAAATAAAATAATATAAATAGATTAAAATTATAACCATAATATTATTATGTGTATATATATATTGCGTAATAATAACTTCTGGCGGATAAGAATAGTCATTTTCCTAGTTCTAAAATCACATGAGAAATATTCTAACTGGAAATTCCCATATCTCAGTTTTAAGTAACCAAACTTGGTTAAAATATAGCTAGATCTACATCCATAAGATAAATAATATTACTAATATTTATGACAGATATATAAATAAAGCAGTATTGGTTTAAGGCAACACTAGGGTTAGTGTTAGTGAATACTACAGAGAGCTATATTGAAACGAAGATTGGTGACTCCAGCCTAAAGTTGTGTGGCGGTATAAGTGGGCGTGCCATCCAAAACTTTAATGCAGATCAGAGTATACAAAAAATATTACGGCGCGAAAACAACTAATTTAAAGTTAACTTTCAGTTTAACACATACCGATGGAACACAAAGTCACATATATGTATAAAAATTATAGTACTTACACAGTTGTAGTACTGCATTGGTAGGTCCGATTCCACTTAGTATGTTTGGCAGTTGATTTCTTTTTATATCCTTTAGCCATTCCTTACAAACAAATTCAAACAATTTGTTCCAACCCAGCAGTCCCCGTCTGAAAACAGATAAAAAAATCACAAATTGAAAGAAGTGAAAACGTTGCAGTGGAACTCAGCGGACTGCGGAATGCTCCGAAACCAGCATAAAAACTGGTGGTAAAGAGCACGTTTAAGCCGGCTCGATAGGGAAAGTTTGTTGTTTGTTGTCTGCTGTCCCCTAACCCCTAGGTAGTACAAGTTTGTTCCAAATTATCGATAACTCATCATGTTTCAGATACACACATGTGATTGACTCATTCATTTTATATATATATATATATATATATAAATAAAATCTTGAATTTGGAAAACCAGAGATATGGAATATTGAACTTAAATCAAGTATGCAGTAAAAATTACTGTTCGGGCCTCTTGTAGTCGGAATTTGTCGACTAGAGCCTATCTATTTATTTAATTAAACATTTCTTAGTTTTACAGTAATGTTTCTTTTGTTATGCCACTATTCACATGGAGCACACATTTGTTGTATCAATTTATTTGAATACATTGCTATAATAATTATCTAAAATTGTTTCATTAGTTTGTGTAATCGCCCATAGCCGATATATTTGCTAAATTTTCTCAAACGACTTAATGCCCTTATCTTTAATAAGTCGTCGTGCCTTACCCGTAGCTCTAATTGCATTTTTGTACCGGAAATCACAGAGAGTTAACTATTTTTACAGATTATTAAGGCCATATTTGCTCCAGGACCTGATGAAGTACCCAACTGTGTGCTTAGGTACTGTGCTCAGGGTCTTTGCATGAATTGTGCAGTTTATAAATGTTTATAAATGATCTTCAGTCTATAATAAATTACTCTCGCGTGATGATGTATACTGATTATGTAAAATTAAGCACGCCGGCTGCCACTCTTATGTCTGCTTATAAACTACAAAAGGTATTTAGACAATTTTTAAACTTGGAGTAAAGTAAACTTATTGAATTTTAATTGCACTTAATGGAAAGTAATGTCATTTTATAGAAGAATGCCCTATTTCAATATTTATATTCTTGATATTACACCACTACATTGCATTGAATTGGTTGAAGATTTGGGTTTCACAATGGACCCAAGGCTTAAATTTGATAAGCCTATCTCTTCCATTACAAATCGAGCATCAGGTGCTCTGGGGTTCATTAGGCGTTGGTCGAAGGAATTCGACGACCCCTAAATAACAAAAACTTTGTATATTTTTATACCCTTAACCCATTGAAAATGGGTAAAAAGGGTATAATGGATTTGTGCAAAAGTATGTAACAGGCAGAAGGAAGCATCTCCGACCCCATAAAGTATATATATTCTTGATCAGCATCAACAGCCGAGTCGATATAGCCATGTCCGTCTGTCCGTCCGTCCGTCCGTATGTATGAACGCGTCGATCTCAGAGACTATAAGAGCTAGAGACTCCAGATTTGGTACATAAGCTCGCCTAATCCCTAGGCAGTACAAGTTTGTTTTAGATTTTCGGTAACTCTTCCCGTTTCCGATATACACATGTAATCGATAACAACAAAATCTTCAATTTGATGCAGTTTGAAAGATTAGACTAAATAAAGACAATCTGTGAAAATTTTATTGAAATCGGTTGAGAAACACTGGAGATATGGAGTATTGAAATTAAGAAGGTATGCCCTATACGCGTATATATACAGACACTCACACATACATACTTGCAAGCACTGACTGTATGCGTAAATTATAGGGTTAAAGGTATAGTCTAGTCGGAATTTCTCGACTAGAGCCTTCTTACTTGTTTTGTCTTGTACTACCGATTCATGAACATGGATCTTGTATATGGTATGCCAAATACAGAATTCATCAGGATAGCATGGAATCTTCAAAAACAATTTCTGCCTTTTTTTTAGAGTACATGACGCAGCAATATATTTAAAACTCCCTTCAGTATCAAAATTTACAAGAGCACCTTAAAAATGTTGTTTTACTTACCGGTTTATTACTTCACGTAGACATATTCCAGAGCCTTGTAGCTGCGCAAATCCCATTAATAGACCAGTTATTGGACCACGGGAAAGTTCTATCCTTCGGCCGTGGTAGTCAAAGCATATTGGTAAAGCAGGACTAAAAATAAACTCCTTGAAATATGTGTGATGTACGTCGTTTGCCGAGGAATCTTCTGCAAATTCAAATGTTTTTGTGGAGTTTGAATCTTGCTCTTTCTTTTTTTTCAATTTAAAATCATGCACAACATTTGAAAGTTCATTTACAACTATCATGGGATCATCTTGATCTGTAACACAGTACATATTATCCGCATTAGTCGAACTTTTCACTAAGGCAGAAAAAAATTGTTCTAAAAACAATAAAGTGTCTTGGTCAATGTTAAGTTTGATAGGTAAAATTGAAACTTTTAATGAACACTCCTCGGCCCGGTTTTTCTTTTCATTTGATCGAACATTTAAAGCTTTCACCGTTATCATGCTTTCATCGTTTTTCTGTGGTATGTTGCTTTTATTAAGGTGATAAAGAAGCTTATTAATATCTGAGGTAAGTAAACGGTCACGAATTTCAATATCCGAAATAACCAAAACTTGTCTTGATGAATAATTCGAATGTTTCGGGTATGCATCATGCGAAAAGCGAATCTTTGTAAATTGAATTTCAACAAGTACATCTGAATTCCGTGATGTATTCAATTCATCATATACTTCTTTTTTTTGTTTTGTTTGTTTTTTCCTTGGTGCTTGTGACACTCCATGCTTATAAGTTTCGGACATTCCAATTCCAGTTGTGAAACTAAAAAAAGAATATTAGATTAGTTTAGTCATTTGCATATTTGCATATATATACTATTTAAATGGGTTAAATAAATAAATTGGAGCCTTAATGTTATCTGCATAACAGACAAAACAGACTTTTTTACTTTAAAACATTAATTAATGAAAATAAATTATATTAAAATTACATAAAATATGATATCATTAAACTTAAAGTTCAAATTAACAGTTCCGATTCGAATTATTTAAAATAGAATAAATAAATTGAAACTAAAACGATTAGTAATCTCTGATCATGTTGTCAACTCAATCTCCACCTGCTGTTGCCACTTGTCGCCGCCCTGTCAGTTTCACTGGCGTTGACCTTGTCGTCGTCATTTCCTTAGTGCTGGTAAAGTTGCAGACTCCGTATTTGAAGAAAAACCTCACCTAAGTTAAAGGCAGATCTTACTTACTTATAAATACTGTTTTCAATACCTTGAATATGTTAATTGTCTGTGAAGATATCAACGATTGACTTAAGCTTTGAGTAGCAAGTTCAGTCGATCTAATGTACATACGTACAGTCTAAGGCCTAGGGTATCTTTAAGTTGAGCTATGTCGAATTCAGCCATATAACTGTTTCTTTTTTAAATGTACAATGTAAGGAACTTACTTTGTCTTTTCTTTTTGTTGTTTGTTTTTTATCAAATCCGGAAAATCTTTTCCTCCAAACAAATGCCAAGTAAATGTCATCTCACAAAGGGTATAGCTTTGATCGGGTATTGGAAAATGTACAGGAGGCCGCAGTAAGTCTTTTTTTTCACTCGGTAAACAGAAATGGTTGTCAACAATTTGAAGGGGATCTTCAGAAACATATATTTGCTCGACGCCACATTTATCCTTTAACGAAAAATTATATTTAAAAAATTTTTGTTTATTAAAGTTTAATTATTAATAAGTTATAATACTCTGAGCCCATTTTAAATGGATAGGGTGCTTGCAATATAGCCCGGGCGTTATTTCACCCTCAAATGTGTCGAAACGACGGCTGTAACACATTCAGAAATTAATATTATTATTAATTATTAATTAATTAATTATATTAATTAATAATATTTATTATTAGTCATCAAATAGTAAACAGGCCAAAAAAAAAAATGCATTCATCAAAACGACTGAGCGCAAAGCAGGAACAGCAGTCGTCGATTTAAGAACTTTGATTATGCTTTGATATTACTTTCGTTCCTCAGCGTAAGTCGAAACAAATCACGACTTTGGTATATACATTTTATACATGAACAAGTTATACTTAATGCAGTTTTTTTTTTTTTAATAATAAACCATAATAATAATAAACCACTTCCTTTGTTTAAAGTCGTACATTTTGTGTCTTAGGGTTCATTAAGAGCTGGCCAAAAAATTTAATAATTCTACATTCCAAAAACTTTTTATATTTACACGTCTTGTTCTTGAATATGGTATCCCAAATACAGGATTTTAAACAGAATAGATTAGAATCAGTGCAAAACTAATGTCTGCCCTTCGCCGTGAGGGATATTAACTGCGACACTACCATTAACTTACTTTCTTACCATTGTAGACTTTTATTAATAAAGGGCTAAGTATTATATTTTTACACAAATTATACAAGGGTAAAATGATTCTTCTAAATTAATCAACAAAATTAGTATTGCAGCTTCGATCAGGAATACCATAGATTAGCTACATAATTCTTCAAAATCGATCTACTAACGTTGATAATATTCATAACCTTTTTGGATCTTTTATTAGTACTTTAACGATCTTTCCTATTTACACCCTTAATATGAAGTCTTCCATAGGTGTACATGTTTGCGACCTTCGTACCCGCACACTGTTGACCAAGTTCGAAAATGTTATTTATTATTGTTGTCGATTATACATAAAAATTAACAGCGGAAGGAGTTACTGGTGAACTGAAGCGAACTTAAACTATCTGCGCTATACGAGAAACTATATTAGAACTTAAATTCTCTTAAAGGTTCTTCGATCGCAGCGTTCATGCAGACAATTTGGCTGTTAATTTAGATCAAGAATTTATATATTTTATGGGTTCCGGACCCATACTTCGATTTTTCTGTTACATACATTTGCACAAATTAAATGCAAATTTTTAAGTCTCAAGCTCTTATAGTCTCCGAAATTGAAGCGCTTGTACAGAAGGACAGATAAGCGGACTTTTGCACAAAATCGTTATACCCAAATAAAAAACTCTATACACGATGTAAAATACTTGTGACAGAAGACAAGTGACGAATTTATTTAGTAAATTGGTTTAAATTAATTAAGCAATCTTGTAAAAAATAACTAAATCGCCAACTCTATTTTATTTTCAAAATGGTCTTAACGTGGAATTAGAAACTGTTTTACCGGTTTCGTTTTGGTTAAGCACATACGGAAGGATATACAAGATTCTAGTCGAGATAGCTCGACAAAAAATTTATTTATGTATGTGTGTGTGCACGCGTATACAGAAAATGCCTACGCTCTCTGTTCCAGAAAAAAATATATTAGGTGATAACTTATTTTAAATTCTATATTAAGTTTTCAGTCAGGAGGCAATTTATTTATATAATGATGCTATGGGGCTAAATTTCCTGCGCCCTCACTTCTTTCAAACTTCAATCAATTGACGTCGTAACAATATCAGAAGGGCAGCTAGTTGGCTTTACCCTTAAAGCTTACTAACTTACACGTGGATTTTGTGAAATTTCAATCTTTGTATTCCCCTATTTCGCGAAAAAACGAGTAATACTCTTTAAACTATGCCTTGACAACAGTCAGTTAGATAGCCCAATACGACAAAGTTATATCGTTATCGTTTATATTTAGCTAATAAGTCGCATCATAGTGATCTAAACTTAATTGATTTTAACATTTTAAAGTGTGTTTTTGCATATCTTACCATAAAAATAAGGTCCTTATCATGTATTACATGAAAGTCTTTTTCCTCTAATACCCCCGCATTAGATAAAGTTGCGCCAAGCTCTGCTCGAACTTGAGGTGAAGAATTTTTTTCGTGCATATAACATGATTCTAGAATTATATTTGATTCAAAGTCTGACATATTGCATGAATCAAAGCTGTTATTGTTAAATGTACTTTGTGGACTTTCAATTTCACTTTCTTTTATCACATTATCTGCTTTTGATAAATTTGATGGGAAAACTGGTTGTACATCTTTTACAGCGTCGGCCATAAGCGTATTTATATGCATCAGTGTCTCATCATTGTTATGCTCCAGTATTTTTGCTGAGCTGTTATCAGGTTGTTCAAAGTCATCGATGCTCTTCTCTCTTGCCATTAAATCTTTATCATTTGCTATGTATGCAATTAGTTGAGCTAACGCGTCCGCTGCGTCAAAGCACGTTTTCAAATGCATATCATGAATTGAACACCGCAAGTCTATATTTGGATATAATTTACTCTGATCATTAAGGTGTATTGAAAAATTAAGCAGTCCCACGTTTAAAACTGGTATTAAGTCGGAGTAGCTTATGTGCTCTTGCGATTTTTTAGTATCGTTGGCCATTTGAGTCTAAAAGTAAAAAAAAATATTTTATATAAAGATAAATTATATTTTGAATGTTTCTTTAATACGTAGAGGCAATATAGGCAAGAAATCTTGACTAGTAGATACCCTGACCCCTAAACATTACACGTACAGTTTTTGTTTTTATGTATGTGTAAAACGCAATACTGCACTACTGAATGCTTGACTTGACCGGCGATATGCCGGTGTTTTTCAAAATATATAGATTTAATTTACTTATGAGTATTTTTTGACTTCAGCTTCTGTATCAAGTTCCAATTTTTATAAATTCAAAATTGTATTGTTAAAGGTAATAACAGTATTCTGGAAACCGAACCCGTTATTGATAACACAGGTATGCAACAAAATGGGTGTTTTAGGTTTGAGACGTGTTCTTTATGTACTTTTGTGCACCCAATTCGATGGTCGTTTGCAGATTGCGTGTACGGATTTTAAGAGCCCTTAAACTTAAAGACCCGTAAAACGAGTTTTCTCCCAATCTTGACGTACTTGAAACCCCTATGTGATCTTTCCTGAGATCGACGCGTTAATACATACAGACGGACATGACTCGGCTGATCAAGAACATATATATTTAATGAGGGAGCAGATGCTTTCTTCTGTGTGTTACATAATTTTGAACAGAACAATTATACGAATTTCATAGGTTTAGGGTATCAAAAGAAGTGAAATAACGAATGATGGTTATGCTGAAGTAATAAGATTCTTTTGTACATACCTACTAAAACGTTTGGAAGATCATTTTTGGCAGAAGTGCATATTTATCGTTTTCGAATTTCTTTGACAATTAAAAATGATTACCACCATGCGCGATTTAAAAATGAGTCGTTTGTAAGCTCCACATATAATATAACTAACAATATCGGTAGCAATCAAGTACTAAGCACGCAGGCGACTGAAAAGCAATTGCCTGGTAATTCCGATTTTAGCAAGACTCGAAAATTAATCCCCTGTATTTGAAGATTGGGAGCAATTAGATAGTAAAGCGAAAAATGTGGCTCGGAAATGAGTTACCTTCATGCTTTATATATGATAAAAATAATAAAATAAGTAGCAATTACATTATTATAGTATTATGCAAAAAAGTGCTTAGTCAGACAGACTGACAGACCGCATGACGGTCATTACACAATACAATTTATTTTTTACCTTCGGTTTTAGGGTATAATTATAGAATATAATGGGATCTTTGATAAACTTACTGTTGGTCCAATAGATAAAATGCAATCTTCAGTCATCAGGCGTAAAGTACATCCAGTGATTGGATATATAATGTTGCAGCTAAAGGAGCAATACCCCACGTCAAGTAAAGCACGATAAGCTAGGTATTTGGGCCTAAAACATTAATTATTTATTTGCAGTATTAATTGTTATAATTCAAATACAATTACCAACTTTTTATATACATTTCTAAAATTAATATAAATGATCGAGGTCAATTGAGTAATTTATTCTTTTTTTATACACTGAACACATTAAACGGGTTAAAAGGGTATAATGGTGTGCAAGTATTTAACTGGCAGAAGGAAGCATATGCTGTCACAAGAGCGTAATGTTCGAGCTCAGACGTCTCGAGAGGAAAGAGCTGCAATCGCAATGCCTCACGGTAGTCCCGCCCGACCACGGGAAAACACAATGCAAGGTTACAGCTTAGTATAAACATAGTCATATCGTAATGCAGCGGTCGGGGAACAGGGGTAAATTAACCCTTTTTGGGTAAAAGTGAGATTTGGGGGGGTAAAAGTGAAACTTGAAATGGAGATTTTTTTTTTTTTTTTTTTTTTTTTGCTTCTTTACCAATGGGTGGGTAATGTCAGTTCCACAAAAATATTTAGGGGTAATGATTAAAAAAGTTGCTCGTCCGCTGTCGTAATGCCTAGTATAATCCTATATATGTATATTTATTAATAAATGAATTTAAAAAAATATGCTTGCAAGCACTGACAGTCCGTATTGTATGTATTGTAAGTATTGGGTGGGTTAAGGGTCTAGTTGGGATTTCTAGACTAGCGACTTTTTACTTGTTTAATTTTAGCCTTTGCAAGAAAAGTAATAACTTCATAATTAATGTTAATGATTAAGTTAAGATTAAGTGAAAAATAACTTACCGATATTCCAGTGCAAAGTTCCAAATATGTCCCTGAATTTCCGAAACAAGCGCATATGGCTCATACGCTTCAATAGGAAAATCCTAAAATGTAGATACTGTATAAGTAATAATTTAGAATGCTGTTGTAAAAAGTTATATACGTTCTGATGCGTGAATTAATTTTTTTAAATACATATCGACGGATTTCTGCAGAAATATCGTAAGATGAAAATTTAAAGTACACCGGACAGTTTTTCTGATTTTCTTTACCTCAGCTTTTTTAGAACGAAAACTGCTTGAATATTTTGAATTTTAATAGTTGAGGAAAAGCTTCGATATGTACTTGGTGTTTCATACCGGAGTATATTTCAATAGACTATATATCCTTAGATTTTTTGCCGATCTTAATGAAATTCTCTCGAATGATCAATATTACGTAAAACTATGAAAAGCAAATGCCAAATCTTTAAAATACTTTGTTTCGAAAAGGGAAAGATTGATCAATAAATTGCGCGCATAGTATACGATAATGTATGTACGTACTTAATCTAAAGGATATCTGTACTCTTAAGGATCGCCGTGTTCATATGGGAAATCCCGACTAGAAGATACCCTGAACGCGTACAGTCACTGTTTGCAACAATGTTTTTTTTTTAATTCATATAATAATTCATTATTTATATATACACAAATCTAGCTATTACTACGTTTCTACTAAGCCGTAGACCTTAGATTATGTTTTCCGCTGGTCGTGCGGGACTACCATAGAGTCTCGTAATCAGAATTATGCCACTTTGTGTGTGTTCTTTATGTATGTTCTTTATCTCCGGTGTTTCTCAACCGATTTTCATTATTTCGTCTAATGTTTCAAGCGCCGTCTAAAAGTTGTCTAAATTCAAGATTTTGTTGTTATCGATCACATGCACATATCGGAAACGGGAAGAGTTATCGAAAATTGGGAACAAACTTGTACTGCCTGGGATTATGCGAGCGTATGATCGAAATCTGGAGTCTCTAGTTCAAACACACTTTAGCACGTAACCTTACGCTAACAATTAGTATCCAATTAACAAATAAATAATTAATTAATAAGGCAATTGTTTTGCGGGTATATTAATATTATTAATTGTTTAGGACTACAAATAATCCAAATTTCATCATAAATAAATATTCAATGAATAATCGTACTACTTTTTATGATTATTTTCATATTTAAAAAACAGTTTTAAAGAAATTTTTTAAGAAACTAATTTAGAATAAATAAAGTCAATTTTTTTTACTATGTTAAAAATTTTAATATTCCAACCCATCGGGAAGATAGTTAAAACCCATTACAAAATTCCACACAGACAGACATATAAAAACGCTAAAACTAATAAAAAAAATAAGTTTTAAAAAAAATAATTAGACATGGGAACGTGCTTAAAACAGAAAACAATTATATTTAGCCAACAACCGAAAAAAAATGCAGAAAATTTTTACAAACTGCCTTCAGACAACAAGCACACACAGTTCTCACATATCAAGTATTATACTACTATACTTACATTTACATTTAAAAAATCTGTTAATTGATTAATCCAATGATGTTTTAAAAGTGCAGGTGTATGACACATATTGACACCATTAATTCCAAAGGCAAGTTTCATTCTCTGTGAAATAAAAAATTATGAAAATATATAGCCATAAGAACGAATGCAACAAAATTTTGATTAAATAATTAAAATGATAGTAGGAAATAGAATATTTTGAACACATGCTTTTATAAAGGTAGATTTTTAATCATGACGATTTTTACGAAGTGGTGCTATTATTTTATTCTCATATTTTTACCACTTTTCGCACAACACTCAATAAAAAATATTCTCTACGTTTAGGAAAAACTCTAAACATTAAAATAAATACACACTTAAAAAAATTGGAAAAGTTTGTAAAAAAAAGTAGCTTGGTGGTACCAGTAAAACCCTTGAAAAGAAGGCTTGCCTACTAAAACAAATTAGCTGGACTTAACCAAGCTTTACAAATTTTGGTTCGGTATTAGGCTTTATAAATAAATTAATAAAATTTGAAAATTACCTTTAAGCGTTTATCTGGTTGCTTTCTTATTTGTACTACAATAGAAACCATTTCGTTTCGATTATTTTTAACGCTCAGCTCTTTTGGTATATTGCAAATTATCCGCATCAGATTTGTTTCAATATCGTCACTCCAAGTTGTATCACATTTGCCTAATATGTGTCCTGTAACATTGGAAATTGAATTAGTAAGGGAAACTCAAATTAAAAGCATGCCATCCAAACATTTAATGCAATTCGTGACCGAAGTCACCAGTTATCTTCCCACAAAATTTGGTGAGTTTAGCTGATAAAATGTGTGATTCATCGACTTAAACCCCGAGGTGTATCGACATGTTATCGATTTTCAACTGGGCGTAGCGACCATATATTGACACTTTGACGCAGACATGGACCAAGTTATTTGCAAAGATTCAAGACTCTAGATTTATGGGTGCCCAAGTAACTCGCGTTTATACGAACATACAGACAGACACACATCATGACGGAAATTGTCCCTCTTACTATATTTATTTTTTTAGGTAATCGAAAATAGTAAATAAATAAAATAGAATTTGCTAAAACAGTTAATTAACTTACCACAGTGAACATCCAATTCTCCTAATTGGGTACAAAAATAGCTCAGATTTTTGTCATTGTTAAATTCAGTAACCGAAAATAATCTAAATTCTTTAAAACTCAACTTTAGTTTGCCGCGTGTTGTTGGTTGTTTTTCGAAGTCCAAGTCGCAGATATCCGTATAGATAAATAAAATTCCATTGTTTACAAATAGTTCAAAGAGGCAGATGTTATTGTCTTCACGTAATGTTGCTGAATTTGGCTCCCACATTAATAAGTTCCAGTTGAGACGGTTATAAATTATTTCAAATAGCTCTTTAGATCTAAAAAACATACAATTTTTTTTAAATAATTTTTAATTTACCTATAAATAATAAATTTACCACGATAATGCAAATCAAAACAAAACAAACAAGCAAGACTGATTTATTTTATTAGGGTTACAAAATATGAAGAGTAAATGCAAAGATGTAGGAAATGGCTAACAGGAGCCTTATGTATGTACACTTTGACACGAAAAGGTTTACACAACTTGAAAAATTTTGATTTTCACTGGATTTTAAGCTATAATTAATATTTTGTATGACCACCGTTGCCTTCTATAACTGCTCCTAGTCGCCTGTTCATCAATTTGACGAGATTTTGGACGTATTCCAATGAAATATTTTTCCAAATTTTACCGTCGCTATAATATTTTTGGTTTCCAGTGCTTTTAACGGCTTCCGCCACACTCTGCAGGGTTATCATTACGGTATAGCATAATAATCTTGGATTCATCACAAAACACCACGTCGTCCCAATATAAATCTGGCTGTTGCGCGTGGATCCTGGCAAAATTTAAACGTCTCTTAACATGCTCCGCCGACATACACGGTTTTTTTTCGAGCATGAGCATGAGAAGTCGGTACTTTTTTCGGACACATTCCCGAGATTGGCAAGCTTTCTGGTCGAAATAGTGGGATTTTAATTGATCTTACTGACATTAATTCGCTCTGCCCTTTGTGGTATTGCCCGCGGCCTTCCAGTTGAAGGCTTCGTTTCTATCTTTTCCTCGTTTTTACGCAGTTTAAAATATTGTATACAGTTTTGCTGCTAATTGAAAACATTTCTGCAATCTCAGAGGCCGATTTCCCGATCGTGGAGTTATAATAAACCAACTGGTTCATTTCAAAAGATAACACCTTGTCAGGCATTTTAGAACAGTTTAAAACTATCCCGATATGATTAATATCTATATTAAAATTATGAAACGTCTCAGAAAATTGCATCACCAAGAACTGCGCATTTTTATTTTTTTTAAAAGGAACTATAAATATGAAATTCACAACGAAAATAAACAAAAAAAATAATGTGTGTAAAGTATTTCGTGTCAGTTAAATTTAGTGCCTATGTTAGTATTTTAAATTGTTCTTTGTTAATGTTCATATTTTTCAAGTTTTGTTTAATAGCTTTAAGAGATAATTGATTGAATTATAAATAAAATTTAAAAAAAAAAATTAAAAACAACAACCAGTGTGACTCTTATAGCTCTAAAGTGAAAATATCAAAAAATTTCAGGTTGTGTAAACATTTTCGTCTTAAAGTGTATATACTTATGTTATGCCGTATGCTTCAACAAGTTCCTATCAGTACGCTGGTAAATTGGTTTCTAGTATTTGATGAAAGATCGATTCAGTGGAATGTTTCGTGAATCGATTCATAAGATTGCAGTAGGGAATGGAATTTGGATCGGTTGTACGCGCCAAGATAAACATACTTATCCATGCTAACCTTGCTTGTTTATAAACTAATTAAGACTTTCCGTTTTGTCTTTTTTATACCCTGAACCCATTGAAAATTACTAAAAACAGTATAATGCTTTTTTATGTATGTAACAGGCAGAAGGAAGCATCTCCGACCTCATAAAGCTGAGTCGATTAATTACCGTCTTTATGACCCAAAAAAATGTGTTTTCGAAGTTTTGAGTGGGGTTTTCCTTTCTGACGTGCCAGAAACACCTATATGATCTGTTAGGCCTAATTTACGAATATACAACATGTATCTGTAAGAACTTAAAAACATCCTGAAATATTTATATTTTACTTACTCTAGTACAATTTTCATATTTGAAACAGAAACCAAAACTTGTAAGTTGCTCGAATCTTTACAACCTTTACAGAATTCGTTGATTTCATCAGTGTCTCCTGGCAAAAAGAAATCGGTCTTATCTGTAAAATAAAAAACAATAAGTGTGCAAATAATTTATGACCGATAATTTAAGAGGAAAACATTTTTAATTTATCGTAAACCTATAAAATGGGTTTCAATGGTATAATGGTTAAGTGTAAATGTATGTACAAGCAAAAACTTATAACGCGCGAACTCAAACCAATAGGTTACGAAGATCACCAACATGTGACCCAAAAATGACAAATTTCAAAATGAATTGCAACTATTGCGGTCAGATAAAATTGTTCAAACAGATTTCGATCATTAAGTTCCGTCTTATATATTTTATCCACAACACAGAAAGCCTTTATTGCCATATTGAAGATATATAACATATGAGGGGAATTGTCATTTAAGTAAGGAATTAATTAATTAAAAATGTTTCACTTTGTTTTAGTGGTAGAAAAGGATCCAATATTAATTAATTGATTTTATTGTTGTTTATATAAGTCCACCTTACGTGTTTTACTTTGGCTGTACAGGTTTATTTTACAAAGTTTATTTTATTTAGTTTAAAACGAATTGTAGATTTTTTCAATTTATTGTATTACTAAATGTTTTAAGTAATTTAAGTTAGTTAAACATTTCAAAAATTTCACAAACTTCTGATACGAGCAGTCTTTCTCAAGTAAGTGAGACTAATTTATCGATACCAATACATACGGCAATACTGGCAATTGATTACAATTGAATTTTTAATTTGAAGCTTCATCCAGAAACGGTATAAAAGAGAATAATAATCTGTAAAAACTTCATCGAAATCCTTCTTGCAAATTCTTTAGGCTGTCTTAACAAAAGAGCATACAGCAACAAACATTAGGGAATAGTATACTAAGACTAATTATGTACTATGTATGATTGTTATCCTTTTGTGTTCTTTAATATTCTTTATTCTGTCTAATTCAATTTATGTTTGATGTTTGTGCTAAAGAGCAGCTTTTCAAATCTCTAAAATCAGACCTTAGTTGTGACAGAACTTAGGGAGATTTAATATTTCGGTAAATTTAAATTAAAAAGAGATGCGTTGCTTCTGTCAACTGCTAAGTCATGCGATTGTGTAACATTAAACCTACTATTTACAATTAGTTTTGATTTCTGTTACCTGAATCCAGTCCTTCAATATTCGATGAATAACCATAGGAGCATTTTGAGCTGAAAGGTGATTTACTTTTTTGTTTCGCGCTGTTTTTAGGCAAATTTTTATTTGTGTCCGTTGTGAAATCATTGGAGCTTATTACTTTTACAACAATTCTGAAAAACAAAATTTATGAATATATGTATTAATTTTTATCGTTTTTTAGTAAAAGCCATTCAAGACTACTTAAATTTCCTAAAGACAGTTTAAGCTGAATAATAAGTCAAATGGCTCTATCCGAGATAGCTCGACTAGGAAATAGTCTAGGCTTTACCTTTACAATCGTTTTTTGTGTGTCGGCCTTACTCGACTAGATCCTTCTTACTTATTGGTGAGATAGAGTTCACCACTTATTCTACCGGGCTGGTAACCCCTATTTTAATTTTTATAAGAACAATGTGGGCACTACTTCCCATATATATATAAAAGGATGAAAGTTCTACAGCAGTTGGGGAGCAAGTTTCGCACAATTTAGAAGTATTAAACTTTTAAACGAATATTAAACAGACAAACGTAGCTGAACGCTGAAGCTTAAACTGTTAATGGCGTCCTTAAAGTAAAGTAGTTTACAACTTACTTTTCCTTGTCAGCCGTCAAGTTATCCAATCCATTTTGAGATGAGCATTGGAGGATACGAATGCTTTTATCCATTACATCATCCTGAAAACATATAACGTAAATTTTTGTAAAATTAAGTAAGCAAACATGGGTTGGTTTCCTAAACCCACCCACAAAAAAAATTCTGATCTGGCGGTCTGTTCAGGGTTGCTGAATGCCAATCCTATGTCTGTTTCACGATGTCAGACCAGGATTTTGAAAAAACCTCAAAAAACCACCGACCTTGGATTTTTAGTCAGCGACTCCGAAATCATAGTCAGACTCAAAAATTTCATAGTCAAAGTGTTACTACTAAGAAGAAAAAACTCTCTGAACATTTCAAATAAAAAATTTGAATACCGTGAAACTTGACACAAAATGTTGGGGAGTCTAACATTACCATAAAGTTTGAAGTTTTGAAGTTTGCACACAATTAATATTTCTGCATCACTATTAAATAACTTTACTTGTGTATTCAAAAAACTAATGTTATCATAAAGCAGTATTTCCGGTTCTATCACGAGAATTACTCCAAGCATGAAACAAGAATAGTACAGTCGTGGCTTATCTAGAACTGCCCCCACATGCTAATTCCACCGGCCGAGTTTTTCGGTTTAAGCAAGCCCTGAAAGGGGTTCAGATTCTATCTTTCAATTTTCAAGTAGATAATTGAACATTTTTCTGTGAAAAGCGATTTAAAAAAATTACTTACACAATAAAATCCATCGACTTTATCCACAATAACAGATAAATACGTATTCCATTGAATTAAAAGATTATTGAATTCCAATAAGAGATAGTCGCTTAGTATATTTTTCTTCAAACAGGGTATATTCTTAAAGTCTCCAAGTAATCTTCCATCTACGACTGGAAACCTAAGTTTTGAGAAATAAACAGTTGTGAAACATATTTAAAAATACAAATAGTATTAGGAATTTCTTAAAATAGTTAACGTGATTTTTCAATGTATCTTAGGACAAGCTTTCCTCCTACTAAATTTGATGACTCAAGCTCAAAAACTGTGATAGTTATACACATTCCCGTTTTTCAAAGACGACGGGCTTAGGGCGGGCATCCTTATTTTTGGGGAAATAAGCAGCTATCTTCTCACCAAATTTGGATTCTGGCTGTTAAAATGTGTGTATTATCGATTATGCTCAGACCTGCAGATTAATATGCAGGAATACATTTTTTGCTCAAACCAGTTTTGATATGGGACAATATTTAATCTTTGGAATACCAGTAAGAAAACTGACCATGTATAAACTTGGTTGAGGATATTACTGTTAATGAAGACGACGTACTGATATATGCAGCAGCTTTAAAAATTGCTATTCTAGTACATCCGGAATCTTCATTTTTGCGCATTGCACCCAGGTATGTTAAATAAAGTACCCGAAATACCAAACTTCACACGGATAATGATAAACAAGTAAGAAGGCTCTAGTCGTTAAATCCCGACTAGACTATACCCTGAACCCTATACTTTACGCATACAGTCAGTGTTTGCAAGTATGTGTGAGTGTGTGTATGTATACGCGTATAGTGCATACTTTCTTAACTTCAATACTCCATATCTCCAGTGTTTCTCAACCGATTTCAATAAAAATGTCACAAATTGTCATTAAGTTTAATTTTTCAAAGTTTTCTAAGTTCAAGATTTTGTTGTTATCGATCACATGTGTATATCGGAAACGGGAAGAGTTATCGAAAATTTAAAACAAACTTGTACTGCCTAGGGATTAGGCGAGCTTATGTATCAAATCTAGAGTCTTTAGCTCTTATAGTCTCTGATATCGACGCGTTCATACATACGGACGGACGGACAGGCGGACTCGGCTGTTGATGCTGATCAAGAATATATATACTTTATGGGGTCGGAGATGCTTCCTTCTGTCTGTTACATACTTTTGAACAAACCTTTTTTGAACCATTATACCATACCCATTTTCAATGGGTTCAGGGTATAAAAACAAGAAATGTAAGAAAGCACACGAAGTTACCAAATTCGGTAGTAATTTGGATATTACGTAAGAACTGCTATAAACATTTTTATATAACGGCCACACTTGTCGGTACCAAAGCCTAATTGGTATGAGCGTCAGTCGCAAGTTTACTGGTCTAAACTTACCTTAAATTTAATTTGAATGAATTACATTTAATATGCACATCCATTGGATTTGAATATCCCACTGTTATCTCGTAGGCACTCTTTTCCATAAAAGGCGATGCTCCTAGCAGTGCGTTTAATCTGTTATAAATTGAAATATCAAAATCAGTAGTACAGTTATCAAAGCTGCATTCAATAGTGTTACTACATGTGTTGTAGCTTTGCTTGAAAAGATAATTGGATTTATGTGAGAGAATAATTTCTGGTCTTGTGTGGTAACCATCGTGACAATTCTGAAAATAAAGGAAGCAAATTAAATAAGTCAACAAAGTTAATTTAAGTAAATAAAATGCAGACCCAAGCAAAAGTATAAGTGATATTTTTAAAAGCGCCTGGCGATCGTGTCACTTTACTCGAAACAGACAATTTATACATATCCTACTGTAATATTATTAATGCGAAAGCTTGTAAGCATATTTTTTTTACTAAAACTTTACAATAATATAATTTCTATTTAACATATAATTTTAAAATATATTGTGAGATTGGATTTGCTCTGTGTTGTTCTCATATGTATGTGGTATATTATAAGAGGATAGGATATTTTGCATTCGGCGCCCATCAAAAAACAATATTTTTACCTTCGGTATTAGAGTATAATAATACCAAGTTATATTTATAGCAAATAAGTGCGGACTTAAAATTAACTCCCTGAATGAATATATTTTTGCAGATCTACATAATTATCAATTTTATATGGATACAGAGCACAAAAAGTAAATCAATACTTACATTTTTTCTGTCAAACAAAATAATGTGATTTTCGGTGTTTTCTAATACTTCACTGAAGTCAAACATTGTTGCTGATAATGTACTTTTTAAAGACAACTCATTGCATAGCCTTTGCTGATTTCCATTTACTAATAGGGTGGATACCATAAACAACAGATAATTGTGGTTTAATATTGGTATGCCGCGCTCTTTTAGAATATTTCCCATGTATGTGCTTGGGAAAAAATTATTAGCAATATTGGAATAGTTCACGAAACTTTCATTAGTATATATACTGCTGGGTCCAGAGCAAGTTATGTTTTCAACAAGTATGTCATTATGTAGGATAACGCCTAGAATTCTGAATATTTGTATTTTGAATTTTAGAATTTCACCAGATTTTTCTACGGCACTAATATTTTTATTAGCGTTGCTACAGGACGTTGTAATGCTATTTGTAGATGTCAAAGATATATCAGAATTCGATATTTTAATCTTATTTATATCGGCATACAAATATTCTGATTTATTATAAGTATCTTCTTCACAACACCACTCTCCATCTTTTTCAATAATTCCTGTCATTTTTGTGTTGCAATGTGGATACGAAATTTCTGTGTTCAAATTCGAATACTTTTGTAACATCTTTTCTTTTGGGCACACATTATCGAAGCCCTTTAAAATTTTGATTAGCAAATGCGTTTGACGAGGAGTGAGCATAAAATAAATGTCATCTATAATAACTTCCAGATTGATTTTTGGTCCAACTATATTTTCAGTTTGTTTTACACTTATTTCAAAATTCTGACATCCTTTGAATTCCACTATTTTACATAGACGTGTAACAGACGCAACTTCTGCAGTATGGCACTCCCCATAAATTAATTCTGAGGTATGAATAGTTAAGTCTTTGGTTACCAAGTTATGCTTAGCAATCATCGGCAAATGTTTCAAATTTTCAGGTTGATTTCCGTTTTTGTTATTACTGCCAGCATCATTTGCTGATGATTTTCCATATCCAGTTTGATTTTTATACTCAACATGTGAAGCTTTGATTGATATAACAAGCTTTTTATCAGACTTTGGCACCGGGTATTCAATATTTATTGCCGTATTAGTTAAGTTCGCATGTATGCGATTGAGAACTAAAAAAAGTAAACAAAATAATAATATAATTAATATATATATATATATATTTAATTAATATAACATATATAAATATTAGGCAATTCGGCTCATATGCATTATTATTTTTTGCTTTGCTTAAGTGTTATTATTGCTTGCATTGCTTAGCCCATTACATAAAATGAAGCAAAAACAAAAACAAACACCAACAACACGAATCGATAGACCTGCCCAATATAAGTTGAGGTTTTGTTTTGCTTTAACGCTTTAATTTAGTTATGCTTAAAATAAATATAAATTATCTGCATCTAAAATATGAATCATTGGACGTTTATTTAAGTTTATTGAATAAGTATTTAAATGAACAAAATTTTTAAACAGGCATACAAAAACAATGTTGTCATATTTTACACATAAAAATTCTAGTACCATTCTCGTGCAACCGAAAAGTGGGTCGCCAATTTGAATTTCTTTTGCAACGTTGCAAAATTGGCTAATCAATGATAACACTGAAAGTGTCAAAGTATCACACTAAACCAATACACTAAATTACCTTCAAGTTTTTTATGTTTTATTCTTACTATAATATAAGGCACTAAACTATCACTTACCGTTGTCAATGGTTTCAGCAAACTTCTCCAAACCAATTAAGGTATTGTTGTGGTTTAAGAAAGGTATGTCATCATCAACTTGCATCATGCATTCTTCCGCCATTTGCATAGAACTACTAACGGACGACCACATCGACTCTAACATAGTTGTTCCACTTTGACACCGCGACACTGGTCTGAGAGTTATTGTCAAATTTGAGATGTTGAGTAGGCTATCATTGGTCATAAGAGCATTCCATGGAACCACTGCTGTTAAACATCCGATTTGTCCCGAAACAACTTCAAACTCCCAGCCTTGCCCTTCAAACAATTTATTGAGGGCCTAAGAAACAAACATTTTCAATAATTAATTTTATTAGTTTTATCATTATAAATGGGCAGACGAAAATATTTGCAAGCAATATATATATTATAAAAAAAAAATATTCATATATATTTGTATATATATATAATTATTGAAAATTGCTTGCTTTTATAATATATATATATATATATATGGCAGCTGGCGTCGATAATTTGGCGTTTACCGAGTGTATGTATATCAATATACTTAAGGAAATTTTACACCAAATCGACAAGGTGAGATCTATTAAGAGAATTACCCAAAGCATATGTCCGTAATAGTACAGTCGTGGCTTATCTCTTTTTTCCATGTTATATATATCATACCCGCGCGGTTGTCGCTTATGTATCCGAAGAACTTTTGGAATTATCTTCTTGAATTATCCTTAAACAAATCACCCTACTCACTAAAAATTCGACATTTCTTTTTCATAAATGAATAAAACAAAACTTTCCAAAATGAGTCTGTATGCTCCAAATATGACTGAAATATCAAGCATGTAGGCGACTAAAGTCTGACTCTTTACTTTGATACGAATTACTTAAAAATTATCAGAAAGTTTTATATTTAAGAGCTCAGAGTATAAATATTTATATAAGTTAAATCTTTCTGAATATGAAGCTGGACTGGCAGTTTCTAGGCAGACATTTTTTAAAATTCCATTCTTATTTGATAGCGTAAATGACTAAATATTATTTTCTACATTATACTCATCACTAAAGAACAAAAAATAAATTTTTAAATAACATCTGCGACGTATTAAATGGATTTTGAAATAATCATATCAATATCAAAATCATAGCCCTATACAATAGACCAATACGTAATTAATGGTAGATAATCTAGTTTCTAAGACGGAAATACTGAGCCACAATAACACGGTAGTGGGCAGATCGGAAACAATATTTTGAAACTTAAGTGTTTATAAATATTTATGCACTTCGAAGGTTTATGTAAAATACAATTTTTACAGAGTAAAACCAACTTCTACTTACGTTCACCTTAAGTGAAATATTTTCCACAACAGCTTTTCCATTGTAAAGATCAACTTTTAGTTGTTCCAAGTTAAGATTATTTTCAAAAAACTGACCCAAATACCTTTGTAAAAGGTACCTGCATGTCTTCGTTTTTAAACCATCCCAAAGGTTAAACCACGACATCTTTATAACGTCTTTGAGTGAAATATACCACAATACGCAAATATAAAGACCTTTGTTATTATTTTTCTTTCATTGCAGATGAATTACAAAGGTAGTGATGGCATTAATCATATTGTACACAACAATCGATGGTTTCTTTTCAGTTGACGAACAGTGTTGCAAAAAGCGGAAAAAAAACCAAAACTTTATAAGCTCAAAAAATTGCGTCAGTATATAAGTGGACACACAACCCATATTGGCGGCCTTATTGCAGTGGAATGGTTTTATATGTACATCTAAATTTGCATATTATATACAATTGAAGGTTTTTGATATTTTATTTATAGCTTTCTTAACAAAAACTGTAGAAACCGCAGTTTATGACGTTTATGGAAGATATCGCATTAAATACCGATTTTAAACTCATTTTTTCGATTATTGTGTAACATATGATTAATTGTGTCATCACTATCTATTAGCTAATTTATAACATCCCTAATGCAAAAATTTGTTACCCAAATCTTAAAAAGGTTATTACAAAATGGGAAGCCGGTTGTTAATGCCATTTATCATGTCAAGTAATTGGAAAGCATGTGGATTTCGACTTTTAAATCAAGTTAATGTATATTGCAACCCCTACATTTCCATTCGAAACACTAGTTTTTTTAATAAATGTAAGTACCTTATGTATGTGGTAAGATTTTTACCTATTGTCGTATTCGACCTCATTGTATGCCATTTAAATATTGTTTGATTATTACATTTATTTTGGTAAGTCAGACAAGAATTTCTTAATATCAAACAAGAATACTTCTACACGAGGTGGTGCTAGTGCTAGTAATGCCAGGCCTACTGATAAGCCCACAAATTTCTGATATACAATTTTCTAACAAACGATATTAAATTAAACTAAACAAGAAGGCTCTAATCGAGAAATCCCGACTAGACTATACCCTTAACCCTATACTTTACGCATACAGTCAGTGCTTGCAAGTATGTGTTAGTGTGTGTATGAACGCGTATAGTGCATACCTTCTTAATTTCAATACTCCATATCTCCGGTGTTTCTCAACCGATTTGAATAAAATCACAGATTGTCATTATTTAGTCTAATCTTTCTGCATCAAAAAGTTTCCCAAATTCAATATTTTGTTGTTATCGATTACATGTGTATATCGGAAACGGGAAGAGTTATCGAAAATCTAAAACAAACTTGTACTGCGCGGGGATTAGGCGAGGTTATGTACCAAATCTGGAGTCTCTAGCTCTTATAGTCTCTGAGATCGACGCGTTCATACATACGGACGGACAGACATGGCTATATCGACTCGGCTGTTGATGCTGATCAAGAATATATATACTTTATGGGGTCGGAGATTCTTCCTTCTGCCTGTTACATACTTTTGCACAAAACCATTATAGCCTTTTTACCCATTTTCAATGGGTTATAGGTATAAAAAAATAAACGGCTTAGCTTATTTTTACCTTGAACTTACACTGCGTTGTCCCAAATGTTAAACTTTGTTTTGATGTGTGTATAGAAGGTATAATGGTGTTGTCCAAATGTACAGTAAGGCAACAAAGTGTTTACACACTGTCAAAAATTTTGTTGTTTTTACTTTAGAGCTAGAAGAGAGACACTTGATATTAATTAATTTTCATAAGTAATTTTACCAAGAAACTTTTTGCAGAGAAATCAGTTTTAAAATTCGTGTGATTATGTATCTGACATCAAACTATTTTAAAATTAAAACTTGTTCCTTTACAGTACCTGCTGACGATATTTGGCGAGGAGTAACTGCAGTTAGTAACGCTGGTAAGAAAAGAGGTCGCGGAAAGGGAACAGGAAGAAAAATTGCAAAAGATCTTAATAAAGGTCAAACAATTGGAATTGGAAAATTGAGTTGCATTTGGCCAGGCTTAAATGCGCCGATTCTGAGAGGAAATGAACTTATTCAACAACAAAAACAATTTGAAAACGTGGATAGAGAAAAAAACCTAATAAGTCTGCGTGACTCCTCTAGTAATTTTAAACTAACAAAATTAAATTCTATTGATCGTGGATGGTCTGGAACTAAAATGTCAGGTCGCAGTATTGGGCCACCTGATGCTGTTGGGGAAGATACTTTTAATTCATTTGATACGCGTGTACTTGAAAATAAAATTGTTTTTATTATGAAAGGAAACATGGGAAGAAAAAGAAGATATTCGGTTTTATCTGTCACTGGAAATACAAATGGCTTGGCTGGTTTTGCAACGGCTAAAGCTCCAGAAGTTCGGACAGCTCTACGAAAATCTAAAAATCGAGCTGGACAGAAACTTATAAGCATTAATCTTTATGAAAATAGAACTATTAATCATGATTTTTATACTGGGTTCGGAAAAACTAAATTATTTGTTTTTAAAAAGCCAGAAGGGCATGGCTTAGTATGCCATCGGGCTATACAAACTATAAGTAAGGTTATCGGAATAAAGGATCTATATGCCAAGATTGAGGGGTCTACAAATCTACAACACATTGTTAAAGCTTTTTTTATCGGACTGATGCGTCAAAAAACATATCAAGATATAGCTAATGAATCAAATTTGCATATTGTTGAACGACAAATGTCGAAAAACGGTTTTACACAAATAAAAGCGAGTCCCCTAGTCAATACGATACCTGAAGAAAAGGATCGTAAAATAGATTTTATGCAATTCACGTTGGGAAATAAAATTGTATTAAAAAAAAAAAATTTGCCACCTTTCTATGTACATTCGAAAGGTCATAACATATATGAATATAAAAAAGAGCGTTTTCGAAACCAAGCAACTGTTCGATTACAAAAATTGGTAAACTCTTATTTATAAAATATTAAATTATTGTGCGGTAAACCGTTAATACTATAAACGTACTATATTTTAACGTTAATAAACATATGTGCAAAAACGAAATAAAATATAAAATTATAAAGACTAGTTACTTAATAGTTTTAATTGAACAATGCAGCACAAAAAAATGGATTATCGTTGCAGTCGAACACAATCCTTTGCACAATATTCTGCTACCAATATTAAGAGTGCTCCCGACTGAAAGATACCCTTTTCCCTAACATTTTTTAAAATTTATTTATTAATAACAAATCTAGGATTTTACTAAGCATTAAGATATGACTAAGCTGTTAATCTATGTATATGTTTTCCGCTGCTCCGGCGGGACTAACGCGAGGCATTGCGTCGTCCGAGCTGCAAAATCCATCATGCTGCGATTGCAGCTCTTTCTCCCTCGAGACGTCTGAGCTTGCACATCATGACCGCTGCAAAGTTGGTTGCCTCCCATCGTTGTTTATTACCAACTATGAGGTTGATAATGTTCTCTAACGAAATGCGCTCCCATTACTGCCTCCAGACGGATACGATCCGCTTTAAAGCGCGGGTTTTCTTTGGAGCTGAGGGACGTATCTCCTCAATGCCTCGCCTATAGCTTCGGGTTTGCATATACCAAAAATCGTCTGCATACACCATCGTCGACCTTAGAAAGTTGTTGAAGACCAGTCGGCGCTTGTGCCTTGAACACCTCGTGTTAATCATCATCAAGAGAGAGCTCTTCCTGTTCTGGATGTCTTCTCAAGATGGTCGCGCAAGCAGATCCATCTATCCAGTATTACACAAACACGTGTTTTGAAACAAACTTATACTGTATAAGAATTAGATGCGCTTGTCTCTCAAATCTGGAGGGTCTAGGTCTTATAGTCTATGTTGTCGACTCGTTCATACATATAGACGGACAGACGGACATGACTCGTCTCTTGATGCTCATCAAGAAAATATATACTTTATGGTCGGATATGCTTCCTTCTGATTGTTATATACTTTTGCACAATACATTTTTTAACCATTTTCTTTTCTCATTGTTAAAAGCCTATCTTAATTTTTAAAGATATAATCTTCTGAATCTGAAAAATTAAATTTTCGGATCCTTTTGTTGGTAATTTTTGAAAGCTAATGATGTACTAAAAACATGACGATTATTCAGGGACAGAAATTAATATGTTTAAAATAAAATATTGGTTCAAAAGATGACGAATAGTACTTTAAGAAACTATAAAAAAAATATGTATAAAACTCTTGTTTTTGAAACTTTTATGTTAGCATATATCGAAAACTTAACCAACCAAAAATTTAGAATGTTATGGGGGTATCTACTTAGATATAATGTATTGATAAAATCAACTTTTTAATTGCGGCATGTTTGGCGGGAAATAAAAAAATGTACACCGTTTTCTCTTAATTCACAAATTAATCTAACTTAACAAACGAGTGGGTATTATATACCTCTAATTATTGATTCAACAAGTGAAGCATACAAATAAACTGTTGGCTGGCTGTCACAATATCAAAGATGCGACTTACAAATTTTGACAGATGTTGTGACATTATTTCTAGGCTTTAGCAGTAAACTTATGCAAGTTAACGATTGTTAATTTCATTTATAAGAAAATATAACACCACGTCACAGCATTGTATGTTTGGCTGGATGTTATGTAGCTGGCAGATACAACAATGTTGTGTTGCCGCTATAAGTAGATATGCGTAGCTCAGCAGCTCTTATTTCTTAAGCTATTAAACATCGAGGTTCGGTTGAAGTGATGAACACGAGCACTTGATCTTAAGTCAAAAAACATTAACGTTCGGTCGAAGTGATAAACATGTCACCACGACCAATTGAACGGGTCGCATAGTCGGCAATCACTATGATAAGGAAATGCAAGACTCAGCACTTCATGCGAGGCTTAGCGTTTTCTTCTGTCTTAGGTTTCGTAAGGACCATAATTGTACTCGTATATTTAGTCTGAAATAGTTATTCAATAAAGTCGGTGTATCGCCGGACGAATAAGAAAACGTATCTTCAGTTAACTCATAACATGCTCAGGCGCTCCGTCGGCATAACAAGACGTGTTGCACCACGTCTGGTCATCTCGCTAAACAAACATTAAGGAACATACTTAATAATAAATTAATATGTCCCTTAATAATATAACTAAATAATCCATCATCATATGTTGCCAAAGTGAACGTATGAATAAAGGATCAAATGCATTTCTTAATGCAATAATAACTATTAACGATATTTATTAGATATAATTGAGATGTACTAATGCATACAACTCAATTGCATTTCTAAATGCAATTCCATATCAATAAAAATATTGATAAGCTTTGTAATTTGCACAACAAATTTTATGGAATGATAAAATCTATTTGAAAGTAAAGTGGAATGTCGACATAAAAATTACATGGCATAGTATTATTAGTCAAATTATCTTCTCGCCATTAAATAAATTTATTTTTTACCAACATGTTTATATTAATGACTATTTAAAAATATTGGCAATAATATGTAGATACAGCGCATTAAAATAAAAATTTATACTTGTAATTAATAAATATATTATAAAAGAATTTTAAATAAAAATAAAACTATCACATGCGTATCAGCAGGTAAAACTGGCATAACCTGTCTTACAAGTTGATACAGACCTATACAATTCATGTTTATAATTGCTTGTAAAATTAAAACAGGGAACAAATGCGACAATTGACAGCGTAAGCTACTACTTACTATATTTAACATACGAAATGTTCTGGGCTTCGTTAGCAGGTTTTTGAGTTTGGAAAAATGTAATTTAGTAATAAATTTTAATTTAAACATAAAAGATTAATAAATAAATTTATAGAAATCTCTACTATTAATGCCTTTTTAGTTTCATAATATTGAATAAGCCGACGATGGCGGTTAAAGATATTAAGAAGTATCTAGTCGAGAAAGCGCGACTAGAAGATACCCTGAACCACATACTTAGCGCGTACGGTCATATATATATATATATATATATATATATATATATATATATATATATATATATATATATATATATATATATATATATATATACTGCATACTTTACTTAATTTCAATGACGAATCTGTTGATGTTGATAACATATGATAATATAAACATATATTTTATGGTAGCGGTCGGGGAACAGGGGTAAATTACCCATTTTTGGATAAAAGTGAAATTTCGATGGGTAAAAGTGAAACTTGAAATGGAGATGTTTTTTTTTTTTTTCTTCTTTACCAACGGGTGGGTAATGTCAGTTTCACAAAAATATTTAGGGGTAATGATTTAAAAAGTTCCCCTGCCGCTGCTTTATGGGGTCGGAGATGCTTCCTTCTGTCTGTTACATACTTTTGCACACAACCATTAATAAAATATATACATACAATGCCAAAACGGCTGCAGGTGGCCTAGGCCCGTCATTGAGTGTATGCATGTGTGTGTGTCCAACGGGAATAGGCAAAACGCAACAAGACTAACAACAACAACACGTAATGATTGTCGTTGCTGGGACACACAAGCGGAATATGTTTTAATACCCATTTTTTTACAATATTCAATTAAAGTCAATGATATTAATGTATATATTCTTAATACCAGGAGAGTTAATGTTAAGTATTTCAATGCAAAATGCGTTTATTTTATGGTTAGTGTTAATTTGGTATTTAGTCATTTTAAACCTGTTCAAAAAGTCATTAATGATCTACCTAATTCCAAATATATACATAAGCATATATTTTGGAAGTCATATTTTAGTATCTTACGTTTTGCACAAAGTTCTTATAAATTCTATATTACCCTCCCAAATAAGCCATTAGCATTATTCAACTAATTGTCGAAAATTGACGATCTCAAGTTCTGTGACAACAACAAGAGCAAAGAAGTATGGCCACAAGTAATCTTTGTTTCATGCATCGCACACTTTGTGAATGAGTTGACAAAGCAGAATGGGTACTTATTCCCCTTTCCCCCTTTCCAACGATCTATACATGTAAGTGACGTTTTCTGTTAAGCAAAAAGGCGTACTGTTTACCACTCTTGTACTTTTACATACTCGTTGAACCTTCTATACATGCCAAAAGCTATCGATATAAACGAATCTCCAAACACATCGATACTATCGAAATTCAACCGTCTCTAGGCGAAGGCGTTACCGAAAAAAGGTGAAAAAGGACTGTCTGAGAATATAGCATTATCGCTTCAATATGGGATCTATATCGGACTTTGGGCAAATAGCTCTAAAATGGGATCCAAAAAATTTAGAAATCCGTACCATGTCGGTAGAGAAAACCTTAGAGCCGTTGGTTCTTCAAGTGACAACGCTTGTGAACACTAAAGGTCCCAGCAAAAAAAAAAAAGGTAAGATGAGTAGTCTAAGTTGTATTTTTTTGCTTACTCTGAACTTATGTCTAGTGTTATTTTTATTAAATTTTCTAATTACTTATTTTTTAAATTACATAGTAAATAACTCGATACAAATATACGTATGTTTGTAAATACATGTATGTACTCATGTATGTATGTGTAAATCTGTATCTATACCCTCTACTTCGGAGCGTCAGGCCAATAACAGAGAAAACCTGCAAGTAGCTATTGTGTTTGAATGCTTATTTTTTGTTTAAAAAATTGTACATTCACATGGATATGTCCTAGAAATGTCCATAACCATAATTCTGTGTTAGTACTGTGGTGACACAATTGATTTTTAAGAGTTAAAAAATATTTGATCTAGTAGAATGGGAAGTTTTTTTTAGAGTTGAACAAAAAGTGTTGCAACAAGCTCCAATGTTAATTCTTTAAAAAGACTTCTGCAGTATTTGATGACTTAAAAATAAATTGAAGACTAATTATTGATCATATAAAAAACTTGCTTGCTTAAAAGTAATTGTGAAACTAAATCTGGGTGCAATTTTTTGTTTTTTGTTCTTCATAATATAATGTGCATCATTTTAATTAAAAGTGCTTAATTTACATATAAAATTAAGGACAATTGTAACAGCACATCAGAAGATGGCTATTAATTTCAAATCCCGGGCCCATTAAAATTTCTAAAAAAGATATCGAACTCATTAAGAATACATATTCATCACCAGAATCAACAACCGAGTAAAAGTATTCAATAATAACTAACATTTTACATGCTGATACCAAATGTATAGAGTGTATAGGGTTTTCGCAATGTCCGTTATGGTTTATGTTCGTTCGTCTTTCAACGCAAATTTTTCAAAACTGTCAAAAAGAGTCTCGTCGCCCACTTGGTGGGGTGGGGGTAATTCGATAACAAGACGTTACACCTCGGTGTACAAATCAATAAAAACAGTTATTTCGCCCATTCCTACAGCCATTTCTGAGATATTTACGTCCCCCAAACATTTTTATAGAAAACAAGTAAGAAGGCTCTAGTCGAGAAAACCCGACTAGACTATACCCTTAACCCTATACTTTACGCATACAGTCAGTGCTTGCAAGTATGTGTGAGTGTGTGTATGAACGCGTATAGTGCATACCTTCTTAATTTCAATACTCCATATCTCCGGTGTTTCTCAACCGATTTCAATAAAATTTTCACAGATTGTCATTATTTAGTCTAATCTTTCTGCATCAAAAAGTTTTCCAAATTCAAGATTTTGTTGTTATCGATTACATGTGTATATCGGAAACGGGAAGAGTTATCGAAAATCTAAAACAAACTTGTACTGCGCGGGGATTAGGCGAGCTTATGTACCAAATCTGGAGTCTAGCGTTCATACATACGGACGGACAGACGGACATGGCTATATCGACTCGGCTGTTGATGCTGATCAAGAATATATATACTTTATGGGGTCGGAGATTCTTCCTTCTGCCTGTTACATACTTTTGCACAAAACCATTATACCCATTTTCAATGGGTTAAGGGTATAAAAATGTTTAAAAGCTATGCCAAATCCTTCTGCTCCCTACCCCCTTTTGCAAGCCGGTTGCGCCGTTTGCAACTTTTACACTTGAGCTTATTCATTTTTATTAATGTCAGCTTGAAAAAGTTAACACAGAAAATCAAATGATTTGTACAAATTTGAATAAAACAACAAAATATTATTATTAAGAACAATTTATTTATTATGCAAGGCGTTACGAACAAGATTCCTTGCCTCATTAACAAGTATGTCAAGTTTATTGTTTATTTAGTTTTTTTTTTTGTAAATTATGAATGTAAATATTTTTAGGAAAATCTAAACGTGCAAGTGCGTTAGTTGCGGCTGTTGAAAAAGCCACCGAAAATTTTATTCAGAAAGGTGAGCAAATTGCATATGAAAACCCGGACATCACACAAGAAATGCTGTCTGCTGTTGACGAGGTGCGCAAAACAGGGGATGCTATGAGCATTGCAGCCAGAGAGTTTTCAGAAGACCCGTGTAGCTCTTTAAAACGTGGAAACATGGTTCGAGCAGCTAGAAATTTGCTCTCAGCTGTTACACGTTTACTAATATTAGCAGATATGGTTGATGTTCATTTGTTGCTTAAATCTCTTCACATTGTTGAAGATGATCTTAATAAGCTTAAAAATGCATCAAGCCAAGACGAACTTATGAACAATATGCGGGTAAGAGGATATAATGCTTTTAAAATATAGTTATTAAAATGTGAATACCTCATATGTTAGCAATTTGGTCGCAATGCTGGAGAACTTATAAAACAAGCAGCAAAACGTCAACAAGAGCTAAAGGATCCGCAACTGCGGGATGATTTAGCAGCCGCTCGTGCAATGCTAAAAAAACATTCAACAATGCTGCTAACCGCATCCAAGGTCTATGTTCGGCATCCAGAATTAGATCTGGCTAAAGTTAATCGCGATTTTATTTTGAAGCAAGTGTGCGATGCCGTGAACACGATTAGCGACGTAGCTCAGGGAAAATCATCACAGCCCACTGATGTTTACAGTGGTGCAGGAGAACTAGCTGCTGCTTTGGACGATTTTGATGTACGTTTTAAAAACATGCAGAAACCATATATTTTTTGTCTAAGCGTTTTATTTAGTAAATCCTTTCTATATAAAATAAAAATTTTTTATTTTAACTTTAGGAAGGAATTGTAATGGACCCACTGACCTACAGTGACAAACGGTCGCGGCAACTTCTCGAGGAACGTCTAGAGAGTATTATTAGTGCTGCGGCATTGATGGCCGATGCAGACTGTACACGTGACGAACGCAGGGAGAGAATTGTTGCCGAGTGTAATGCCGTTCGTCAAGCTTTACAGGATCTCCTGTCCGAATACATGTCAAATGTAATTCTCGAATCAATATGAGAATGAAATGTGCAGTATTTAACTAACTTAATCTATTTTAGATGAGTCAAAAGGACAACAGCCCCGGGCTAGACCGTGCGATTGATCAAATGTGTCGCAAAACGAGGGATCTGAGGCGGCAGCTTCGAAAAGCTGTTGTTGATCATGTGTCGGATTCGTTTTTGGAAACAACAACACCTTTAATTGACCTAATTGATGCCGCCAAATCTGGAAACGAAAAGAAAGTTCGGGAAAAGGCTGAGATATTTACAAAACATGCCGAAAAATTAGTTGAAGTTGCTAATCTCGTGTGCAGTATGTCAAATAACGAGGACGGAGTAAAAATGGTTCGTTATGCTGCAGCTCAAATAGAAAGTTTGTGCCCCCAAGTAATAAATGCTGCATCGATACTTACGGTTCGACCAAACTCAAAAGTTGCCCAAGAGAATATGGCTGCTTATCGCCAAGCTTGGGAGGTGCAAGTTCGGATTTTAACAGAAGCCGTGGATGACATTACAACCATAGACGACTTTCTAGCTGTTTCTGAAAATCACATTCTTGAAGATGTAAATAAATGTGTAATGGCCTTACAAGTAGGAGATGCCAAAGACCTCCGTGGAACTGCTGGGTCTATTCAAGGGCGATCTTCCCGTGTTTGCAATGTTGTTGAGGCAGAAATGGACAACTATGAACCATGTATTTATACGAAGCGAGTCCTGGAAGCGGTTAAAGTGCTCCGGGATCAAGGTTAGTATAAAAATGTCTTTTATACCAAAATAGCGGCCAATAAAGAGTTTCTCCGACTCTCCTAATCTACGAGAATACCCAGTTATATAGAACTCTAAATCGATACAACTTTGACATATTTTTCAAAAGACAACAAATTTGTAGATTGTTGGTAACCTCTGTCATGATTTGCTTTGAATTCCAAAGTCCATAGCCATTTAATGTAACTTATCGCTTCAATCACCTTAAATTTGAAGGTGATTGGACATGCTTAATGCGAATCTGGGCAGGTTTACGAAATTATTGAAAGAAAATACAGAATTTGTATCTACATACAATTGAATACAAAATCTATAACCGCAAAGTCTACGACCGCTATGTCGTACAGCGATTTAGCGTCAATGGAACTTATTGTTTTCTTGGTTTTGGATTGCATTATAAGAAAGAACCATTGTTCGTTCGATTTGCCTGCAAAATGTGCTCCTATTTAAAAATAAACCATTTTACAGATAAACATTTGGGACCAAACAAATTTTCTCTCTTGCAACTATACTTCTAAGGTAAGATTAATTATATGTTATTCGAAATATTAAATCATAGTGCAGAATTGGGTGTTTTAAAAAATGCAGCCTAGTTGAATCGGGGTTAAAGTCAAACAAACAAGTAGCAACATGGCGCCCAATACGGGCAACATCAGATAAATAATGATTTAAAGGAATTCCACCTTTCGTTTTGTACATAAATTCAAGTATGTCTTCGATGATTATGATTCTCATTCAATCGGGTGTAAGAAAAAGAATGCGCGAATATAGAAAAACGCGAATGCAAAACATGATTCAGCTCATCACGATTTTTGTTTTCCGAGTTCCCTTGAGACTGCCACCAAGAGGAGCGAAAATGTTACCAGCCCATGGTTTTGATTTGTACTACATTCAGTTTTTGCATGGCAATACCATTTATTGGACGTACACTAAGATAAGCTTACGTGTTTTTTTTTTTTTTGCAGTGATGATCAAATTTGAACAACGTGTGGATGCTGCTGTGGAAGCCCTTTCCACCAATACAAACAAAAATGTAGACGAGAATGATTTTATCGATGCTTCGCGTCTGGTATACGATGGTGTACGTGAAATTCGCCGTGCAGTATTAATGAATCGGGTAAGAAATTATTATTCTTTTTTTATATAAATCAGTACTTAAAAACTTTTAAAATTTAATCAAGGAAACCCAATTTTTAACATAATCTAGAGTAACAATTTAACAATTTAATTTTTGAAAAATCTTTGAAATCGGTCACTGTTTTACATGTTCTATCATTCTTGTTTTCGTTTCAGAGTTCTGAGGACCTAGATACTGATACCGAGTTTGAGCCAGTCGAAGATTTAACATTGGAAACACGTAGTAGATGTAAATATCTAGTTTTCATTTGAAAGAGTAGTTTGCAATCATCTGAAAAAATTTTAATGATTCGAAATTTGTCATTGTATTAACTCTGAACCCAAGAAATATGTAGAAAGACTTTAAGAGAAAAGCTTTAAAGATCTATTGACTTAATGTCTATATTTATTGTTTTAAAAAGTACATACTAGCAACGAAATTCTTGATTGGTATTAACTGTCGCTTATATTTAGTCGTGTACGTACATATCTTTTCGTGGGTATGAGATTTGAAGTTAAACTTCTAGCCATATATGTATATGGACAACAAAAAGCTTGTCTTAAGATTTATCATTTTCTAAAGAAGTATATACAGTAAATGGATTTGCTGTAAAAGTTTCAACAAATTTAGTTGGTATTTACAGAAGCTCAAAAAAGCAAGTGAAGTCATTTCATGCATATATAAAAGCATCCTATCATTTCAGTCGCATTTTCGTCTTTAATTTATAAAACATAGGGTTCAGCCAAAATTTTCCAACAAAAAAGTTCCTTTTTATACCCTGAACCCATTGAAAATGGGTAATAAGGGTATAATGGTTTTGTGCACATGTATGTAACAGGCAGAAGGAAGCATCTCCGACCCCATAAAGTATATATATTCTTGATCAGCATCAACAGCCGAGTCGATATAGCCATGTCCGTCCGTATGTATGAACCCGTTGATCTCAGAAACTACAAGAGCTAGAGACTTCAAATTTGGAATATAAGCTCGCCTAATCCGTAGGCAGTACAAGTTTGTTTTACGATAACTCTTCCCGTATCCGATATACACATGTGATCGATAACAATAAAACCTTGAATTTGGAAAATTTTGAGATGCAGTCTGAAACAATATAAGACAAGATAGACAAAATAATGACAATCTGTGAAATTTTTATTGAAATCGGTTGAGAAACACCGGAGATATGGAGCATTGATGTTAAGAAAGTATGCACAAAAGGGGCCACACTCACATACATACAAGCACTGATTGTACGCGTAAAGTATAGGGTTCAGGGTATAGTCTAGTCGGGATTTCTCGACTAGAGTCCTCTTACTTGTTTTATATAAGTTTATACCCGTTTCACGTAAAGTCTTAACATTAACATTTTTTGATTTACAGCAAGCGCTCATACTGGTGACCAAACTGTTGACGAATATCCGGACATAAGTGGCATTTGTACTGCTAGAGTAAGAATGTGTAACAATAATGTGGCCAATAAAAAACTGTAATAAATTTGAATTAATTAGGAAGCAATGCGTAAGATGACTGAAGAGGACAAGCAAAAAATTGCACAACAAGTAGAGCTATTTCGACGAGAAAAACTCACTTTCGATTCAGAAGTTGCAAAATGGGATGATACTGGCAACGACATTATTTTCTTGGCTAAACATATGTGTATGATAATGATGGAGATGACAGATTTTACTAGGTAATTTTTTCACAATATTTATTTATTAACTATAACCCATTTGTTGTGTGTGGTGACAAAGTTCATGCGTTCATGCAGACGGACGGACACCATGACAAACTTTGCTCAAAACGAAACACATAGAACGAATCATATCAGGCACGATTAAGTTTATTTGGTAAGGTCATCTTTTTATGGCAGTTAGATCATTTTTCATATGGCTCCCGAATTTACTTGCTTGATTTTTTTCGGCTTGCTTGCGTTTTATTTCTTTATAATTTTAATTTTAAAATTATTAAAATGCAGCTATGTTTAATATTTATGTTTATTGTTTTTATAAATTTCAGAGGTCGTGGGCCTTTAAAAACCACAATGGATGTTATCAATGCAGCCAAGAAAATATCCGAAGCCGGCACAAAACTTGATAAGCTAACACGTGAAATAGCCGAGCAGTGTCCAGAAAGCAGCACCAAAAAAGATTTGTTGGCATACTTGCAACGGATTGCTTTGTACTGTCATCAAATTCAAATTACTTCTAAAGTCAAAGCAGATGTTCAAAATATAAGTGGCGAACTGATTGTTTCTGGGGTAAGCATAATATTGTTTTATGGGTTGTTTCGAGTAACAAACTTTTTCCATTTTATTGAAGCTGGATAGTGCAACCTCTTTAATACAAGCAGCAAAGAATCTTATGAATGCCGTGGTACTGACAGTGAAATACTCGTATGTAGCATCCACAAAATATACTAGACAAGGCACAGTCACTGTAAGTTTAATGATTTTACCTATTATATATTTAAATATATTTGATGTAAAAAAAAAAATATTAATTTTAAAAAAATCATTAGAATTAAATTTGATTTTATGCATGCTCTTAAAAATATGGAATCAGCATCATAAATTTGTTTACAATACAAAATGTTCTTTTTAATACTAATGCTAATTATTATTTTTTTCTTAAGTCTCCAATTGTTGTGTGGAAAATGAAGGCACCAGAGAAAAAGCCACTAGTGCGGCCTGAAAAGCCAGAAGAAGTTCGTGCAAAAGTTCGAAAAGGATCACAGAAAAAAGTGCAAAATCCCATTCATGCTCTATCTGAATTCCAAAGTCCTGCTGATGCTGTGTAATATTTAAATAATACTCGTAATATTAAGTATTATATACTCGTATATTGGTATTATTGTATTTCAGAACGTATCTTATTATAAACGCTTAAGTTATACCAGCGGCGCGTAATATACAAAGTAGTACGAGTTTTTTTTAATGTCTTTCTTCGAAGTATTGCAAGGGGGATAATTTAGAAAACTGACAAACACTTGTTTTAATTAGTAAAATCGGAGCGAATTTTTTTTTATTCTTTCTCTTCTGATATATGTATGGATGATCCGTACTCTTAAATGTACTTCTGCAAGAAATTAAGCAGATGAAAAAGTATTAGTACAAATAAATATTGATATGTGACTGTGTTACGTTGTACGTATGCGAGAAGAAGGTATATGATGCGAAAGTAGGCGGCAAACGAAGGCAAGACCAAGTGACCGACGCTCTGGCAACCCCTGGCGTTAGCCACTGACTAAAACGCGCACATGACGAAGACGAAGAGGGAAGTCCTGAAGACAAACTGCGCATCTGGCTATGACTAGGGTTCATGGACTGTTGAAATGGACAGATCTCGGAGAACACGCGGCTATTATTTGCTAGAACTATCGAATTCACGTTTTTGTGACTTAATCGTCTATTCCAAAGCTATCCATTGTGTTTACACTTCGGCAACTAAAATTTTTGACAGTTGTGATAAGGTGGATACAGGCTTAAACAACCAGAAGTTTTTGCTTGGGTAAGTTTTCGATATAGCGCTAAAAATTCAAATTTTGATGCGTGTAAGTATAAGTATATAAGTTTCGTTTTTAAACGAATGAACAAATTGAAAATATGTAACCACGTCGATCTCAGAGACTATAAGAGCTAGAGACTCCAGATTCGGCACATAAGCTCGCCTAATCCCTAGGCAGTACAAATATTAGACGAAATAATGAAAATCTTTCAAATTCCAAATTCCTAAAAAATTAAGATAAGTAACGGTAAGAAAAGTACTGCAAAATAAATACACGAAAAGTGCTAAAAACCACTAATGCGTTCTTTGGAAAAATCGTGTAATACCAAATGTACCACTAAAAAAGCATATCTTTAATTAATTTGACCGTCCGCCAATTTGAGTAACAAGGAGGTAGTCGGTAAAAACTAAAATCTTTTTGCAGTCCCCTAAAAAGTTTATTTTTGAAAACACTAGGACATTTTTTTACATTGCGATTGACCATACCAATCCTCTATATCATATAGCTGCCATGGAAATACAAGATTGTTAATAAGTTTTACTTTAAAAACACGTAGGCTTTTCAAGTGGGTATAATTTACAGCTTTCTAAAGATATCATTCCTTACATGTCTAATTTTTTTGATTCAATTTACTTTAAAATATTTGTCATTATTGACAACTTTTTGTGTGTTTTTGTTGTTTAATTTAGCTGGAATTTTGTTAGTTAGGTAGAGGAATAATTAAAAAAAATATTTTGTAATTAAAATAGGTATACAAATATTACATTTATTTATTTTTCCATTTGGAGAAAAACAAAACAAAAAAATGTATTTACAATTGATTGTAAAAAATAGAATTATACTATACCTTACTGTTAATTCTTTTATAAGTAGGAAATAAAATGAATATCCTTTATAAATCGCATTTGACACATCAAATATATTTTTAGTCTTTTATAAACGTATTGAAAGTACACATTAACTGCATGTAAAGACTAAATATATGGACCGCATACATATAAAGCTAATAGTAGTTTTTTGATTTCGCTTCAAAATTGAAAGATAATATAGTTTTTACCTTAATTTTCAATTAAAATATATATAAAAGTGCGTGCACAGAAAAGGTTTTTATACTCTGATACTGAACTAGAAGAATTTATTACTTTTGTTCAATGTCCTTCCTGCTGTCTGTACGTTAGTTTGTCAGCATGAACCCTGCTTTATTAGAAACCAATAAAACTCGAGACTTTAAACTTTGCCGATTTTTTCAACATTGTCAACAAAAAAAAAGACTAATGATAGCGGGAAAACATTTGCAAATACGCTGTTTTTTGTTTACTTTTGCATAATTGACAAAATGACAAAATTTGGTATTCAAATAAATTGTGTATATGCTTGCTTCCCACCAGTAAAATAGTGGATATCTAACACGCAAGCAAATGCCATTAAAAATTAAATTTAACTTTGGGGAAAAATGCTAGGGACCTTGCTTGCGGCATCAATACACTATATGGATGCGCCCCTCCCATTGGAGGCTAAGAAATCGATTACTTAGCTAATCACTTAGTTCGTTGGGAAGATAGCTTGTGAGAAAATAATAGCATCAAACATTTTTAGTCCACGAACCCCCCCACCGCCTTAATCTAGTCTTTATTTCTGTGTTGAATCTACTTCAAATCCCAATATTATATTCTTGGTACTAAAACTAACAAAAGCAGACTGCAGGTAATGCTACGCTTGCTGGTTTAATTTGAATGGTTGAAAGATCAGCACAATTTATATTATAGTTTTGTTAAATATTTGCATGCAAAATAAATCCAAATCCACGAACTAGATTTTGTCCAATGCATGTTCGTTCGCCAATACTAAAAGGCAAAAAATGCGGAATATTTTTTTTTAATTGTAATTTTCTTGGCTCAGAGTCAATTTTAATTTTGTTTTTTAAAAGGTTGCCTGTGACATGTGGATTTCCACCAGTAGAATCGTATAACATTGATTCTTTTTCAAACTCAATGCCAGAATCTGACTCCTCTGAGCATCTGCTCTTGTTATTAAAATTTTCCACAGCGGTTAAATCGTCTTCCAAAAATCGATCGGGTTGAAATTGATCAGGATTCTTCCAGTACTTCTCGCCCATATTAAGTAGTTAAGAGTTACACCAAATCCCGAAATTTGTTTACCTTCTGTGGCTACATGCGGAACAATGGGAGACGAGGAATACCTTAAAACTTCGAAAATAGTGGCCATAGTATAAGGCATTTTATCCATATCATGTAAAGTTATAGTCTTTTGACAGTTTTTGGACACAAAATCAACCTCACTCTGCAGTCTGCTTCCAATAATTGGATTTCTTGCTATGTATGAAAGAGAAAGCATGACTAAACTTCCGACAGCTGAGTGCCCACCTATAAAGTCTTCTAGCATAAAAATTACCGTATTGCACGTAACGCTGTTATTTTCCACAAGACTCTTTCCTTGATACTCGGCGCTTTAATGTAAATTTTTATCTTATATACTCTACGTTTAGTGAAAGTTCTTAGCAATATAAACAAATATTACGGTTCACCGTATCTCCTAGTACTACTAGAGCATATCGTGAAAGCCCTCTTCCCAGCAAGACCAGACACTCTCGGTAAACTTGGTTTGATGCCGCCCTATTCCATTAATCACGTAACAAAAGCAAAGTACAGGTTTCCACCCCAGAAGCAGTCCCATACAGAGCGCTTAATCTAGCCATAATCCTGCACCCTGAGCAATTTTAAGTTCAACCAATATCTAAAGGCATGTGAGTTCCCAAACCTATGGAAAATTCAAAGGCTAGTGCTTATCTCGTAAGCATAACGCTGCAAACATAGAACTACGGATGCAGCAGTGCATAATCCTAGACTGCAAAATTCATTTTAAGTCCTAGCTTTGAATGATAGCTTTATAAATTATTATGTACTTATTATATACTTAAAAATCCTATTTGTTTTCATAGTAAAATCTTTTCAAAGATCTTGAATTTGTACGGCAGTTATATGATATAGTGGTCCGACTTTGACAAATGATCTAAATGCCATAAAAAAATACCTTGTCCAAAGTAGTGGAAGTAATCACATTCTAATGTTGACAACTATAGTTCTAAAATTGTGGTATATTAAAATTAAAAACTTTTTAAGGAAGGAATGGGATTTGTTGTAGTTTTTTTCCATTGATAGTAAGTTATTTCTACTAACATTCTATTAAATGTAATTAATTTAGAGGTAATTAATTTTTGCATCCAGCAAGAATATTTCCACTAATTTTGGAGACTCTTGCTCAAAATCTTGGACAGACATGGGCGTTCCCTTTTTTTTTAAATCGGGGGCGGGAGCGGTAATATTGGGCGTGACATTAAAATGGTTTGTGACTCCATGTGTTAAAATTTGGAAAATGTTGTTTTACCCCAAGGTATATCTTGCTATCGAATTCCCAATTCCCCATTGGGCTTAAGCACAACCCTGATATCAATTCAATCCCCATACACCATATTAAGGTCTGGATTAACCTCTTATTTAATGGGGTTATCTCTTAAAATTATTTCAAAGTACAACTTACAGTTATTTCGGTCACCTCCAAACAGCTTATGGATCCGTAAATAATCAGGTCGACCGCCAAAAAACTTTCCATTTTTGTTAAGAACTTCTCTTATTAAATCTAAATTATTAACTACAAGACAACGTGTATGCCCAAGGGTTCATTCATGCTTTATCTGAATTCCAAAGCCCCGCTGATGCTGTGTAATGTTTAAATAATACTCGTAATATTAAGTATTATATACTCGTATATTAGTATTAATGTACTTCACAACGTATCTTATTATAAAAGTTTAAGTTATACCAGCGGCGCGTAATATACAAAGTAGTACGAGTTTTTTTTCAATATCTTTCTTCGTAGTATTGCAAGGGTATAATTTAGAAAACTGATAAACACTAGTTTTAATTAGTAAAATCTGAGCGAATTTTTTTTTATTCTCTCTCTTCTGATATATGTATGGATGATCCGTACTCTTAAATGTACTTCTGCAAGAAATTAAGCAAATGAAAAAGTATTAGTACAAATAAATATTGATATGTGACTGTGTTACGTTGTACGTATGCGAGAAGAAGGTATATGATGCGAAAGTAGGCGGCAAACGAAGGCAAGACCAAGTGACCGACGCTCTGGCAACCCCTGGCGTTAGCTACTGACTAAAACGCGCACATGACGAAGACGAAGAGGGAAGTCCTGAAGACAAACTGCGCATCTGGCTATGACTAGGGTTCATGGACTGTTGAAATGGACAGATCTCGGAGAACACGCGGCTATTATTTGCTAGAACTATCGAATCCACGTTTTTGTGACTTAATCGTCTATTCCAAAGCTATCCATTGTGTTTACACTTCGGCAACTAAAATTTTTGACAGTTGTGATAAGGTGGATACAGGCTTATACAACCAGAAGTTTTTGCTTGGGTAAGTTTTCGACATAACGCTAAAAATTCAAATTTTGATGCGTGTAAGTATAAGTATATAAGTTTCGTTTTTAAACGAATGAACCCATTGAAAATATGTAACCACGTCGATCTCAGAGACTATAAGAGCTAGAGACTCCAGATTCGGCACATAAGCTCGCCTAATCCCTATGCAGTACAAATATTAGACAAAATAATGAAAATCTTTCAAACAAATTCCAAATTCCAAAAAAATTAAGATAAGTAACGGTAAGAAAAGTACTGCAAAATAAATACACGAAAAGTGCTAAAAACCACTAATGCGTTCTTTGGAAAAATCGTGTAATACCAAATGTACCACTAAAAAAGCATGTCTTTAATTAATTTGACCGTCCGCCAATTTGAGTAAAAAGGAGGTAGTTGTTAAAAACTAATATCTTTTTGCAGTCCCCTAAAAAGTTTATTTTTGAAAACACTCGTGAAATTTTTTTACATTGAGATTGACCATACCAATCCTCTATATCATATAGCTGCCATGGAAATACAAGATCTTTAATAAGTTTTACTTTAAAAACACGTAGGCTTTTCAAGTGGGTATAATTTACAGCTTGCTAAAGATAGCATTCCTTACATGTCTAATTTTTTTGATTCAATTTACTTTAAAATATTTGTCATTATTGACAACTTTTTGTGTGTTTTTGTTGTTTAATTTAGCTGGAATTTTGTTAGTTAGGTAGAGGAATAATTAAAAAAAATATTTTGTAATTAAAATAGGTATACAAATATTACATTTATTTTTTTTTCCATGTGGAGAAAAACAAAACAAAAAAATGTATTTACAATTGATTGTAAAAAATAAAATTATACTATACCTTAATGTTAATTCTTTTATAAGTAGGAAATAAAATGAATATCCTTTATAAAATCATGTATCGAAATTATAAATTTTTCGTCAGTAACAACATAACAATTTTTTTCTTTGTCAATGGATTTAAATTTTAAATCAAATTACTGTATCGGACATTTAATTTAAAAAGGTCTAAGATAGGTCTATACAGCCCGCTACTACTGTGTGCGTCAGTTAGTAAAACATAGATTTCGGTACATTTTGTTGTTATTAATTACAGTCGTTTTGGTATGCTTCGCATTCCAGAATAAATCGCATTTGTCACATAAAATATATTTTTAGTCTTTTATAAACGTATTGAAAGTACACATTAACTGCATGTAAAGACTAAATATATGGACCGCATACATATAAAGCTAATAGTAGTTTTTTGCTTTCCCTTTAAAATTAAAAGATAATATAATTGACAAACTGACAAAATTTGTCAAATAAATTGTGTATATGCTTGCTTCCCACCAGAAATATAGCGGATATCTAACACGCAAGCAAATGCCATTAAAAATTAAATTTAACTTTGGGGAAAAATGCTAGGGACCTTGCTTGCGGCATCAATACACTATAGGGATGCGCCCCTCCCAATGGAGGCTAAGAAATCGATTACTTAGCGATTTAACAGCTAGTCACTTAGTTCGTTGGGAAGATAGCTTGTGAGAAAATATCAGCATCAAACATTTTTAGTCCACGAACCCCCCCACCGCCTTAGCGATTACTTATAATTATAATTAAAATGCCCTTTTTCACAAATTATGATGGCACGATCACAACCGCCCCCTTATCTTTAAAATCAGAAATTCCCATATCTTTCACAGTCTGTATGCCAGATTTATTGGTTTTTAAATATTACTTTGAATGAAAAAAAATGACAACCACGTCCACTCCTGCCCAAAAAATTGCCAAATTCTGTATCTTCACAAATTGTTGAGCTATATTTATCAAACTTGAAGAGGTTAATCGACCCCAACCCCCAACCGCTTCCAGTGTCCCCATTCGCAAGTACATTCTTAACCACCTGGTATCGGAAAATTCTGCATTTGGTTGCGTTGGTTTAACACTTACATTTTCTTCTAAATGCTTATTGCTACAAAAATTTATATTTGGGACTAATTAATCCCGTCTTTATTTCTGTGTTGAATCTACTTCAAATCCTAATATTATATTCTTGGTACTTGCTGGTTTAATTTGAATGGTTGAAAGATCAGCACAATTTATATTATAGTTTTGTAAAATATTTGCAAACAAAATAAATCCAAATCCACGAAGTTGATTTTGTCCAATGCAAGTTCGTTTGCCAATACTAAAAGGCAAAAAATGTGGAATATATTTTTAATTGATATTTTCTTGGCTCAGAGCCTGTGACATGTGGATTTCCACCAGTAGAATCGTATAACATTGATTATTTTTTAAAACTCAATGCCAGAATCTGACTCCTCTGAGCATCTTCTCTTGTCATTAAAATTGTCCACAGCGGTTAGGTCGTCTTCCAAAAATCGTTCGGGTTGAAATTGATCAGGATTCTTCCAGTACTTCTCGCCCATATTAAGTACATACATAATTGTTTGTGAAAACAACAACAACAACTATAATTGGATCTTTTGCTATGTTTGAAAGATAAAGCATGACTAAATTTCCAACAGCTGAGTGCCCACCTATAAAGTCTTTTAGCATAAAAATTACCGTATTGCGCGTAACGCTGTTATTTTCCACAAGACTCTTTAAAAGGACATCTTTAAAATCTATGTCCCGTCCATACAAATCAATATTCAACTCTCTTTGATTAATAAGGCGATCTAAAATAAATTTGCGAATTGTGTTAGACCAATGACAAATCCTTTTTGTGTGTTGACCGTAAAACGGTAAAAGCCAAGGTAAAAAATCCAATGGGTATCCTTGATTAATTTCCCAAAAAATTTCATCAAAAAACTGAACTACTTGTTGAAATTCTACGTCTTCATAATCGAAGCGTATAGAGCACATGTATTGGCTAAACATGTTTGCGCATGCTTTAAGAATAAGGGGTTTTATATCAAAAGCTTTGCCCGGCATGATCAACATTTTTAGCTTGTGCATTAAAGTAGCAACTTCATTGCAACCAATACGCGACATTTTTTTGAAGTATGATGATGATTCACGTGGAGAGCAATGTCGTCGCGCCAAATTCCGTCGTTTTTGTTGTAGTAGCGACCGGTCGCAAAAAGCAATTGCTGGAAATTAAAAACTAGAAAAGCTTTTATAAAATGTATGTAAATTTGAGTTCACCTCTGCTCAGAAAACCACAAGCAACAAAACGCAAATACCAGCTGCGTTCGGAGCAAAATATTGTGACCCTATCAAAAAGATTGTTTTTTTTTTAATAAGAGCGACAACTGCAACAAACTAACTCAAAACTTATCCAGAGATATCTTAACAGATTTTCGCTCCACATATACTGGATGATAAAAGTGAGCGCCTTGGTTTGGGAGATACCATCACCTGCCCTTTCGCTTTAAGTAATAGAAATATTGGTATTAAACAACACTCAATCAAAAAAAAACCTTGTCCAAAGTTTTAGCTCGATAGCTTAAAAACTGATGGTGGTGATTGCTTGCGAAAGGGACGGTAGTGGTAGTAATCACATTCTAATGTTGACAACTATAGTTCTAAAATTGTGGTATATTAAAATTGACAACTTTTTAAGGATTTGTTGTAGTTTTTTTCCATTGATTGTAAGTTGATTCTACTAATATTCTACTAAATGTAATTAATTTAGAGGCTTTAGCTCAAAAACTCCGAAAGATTTAGGCATTTCAGATTTTAAATTGCATCCAGCAAGAATATTTCCACTAATTTTGGAGACTCTTGCTCAATGTCTTACTTCTTCGTAGTATTGCAAGGGGGATAATTTAGAAAACTGACAAACACCAGTTTTAATTAGTAAAATCGGAGCGAATATTTTTTTATTCTTTTTCTTCTGATATATGTATGGATGATCCGTACTCTTAAATGTACTTCTGCAAGAAATTAAGCAGATGGAAAAGTATAGGTACAAATAAATATTGATATGGGACTATTTAGTTTTTTTTTTTTTTGTATTCAGCTGTTATATGCGAGCTCAGACCAACATACATTTTATGATCACTTCGTTGGTCTATAAAACATTTGAGTTTTTATACAGGTATTTTAACAAAGCATTTACTTACTTTACTACAAGAGCTAGAGACTTCAAATTCGGAACATAAGCTCGCCTAATCCCTAGGCAATACAAATATTGAATATTACAATTTTTATTGAAATTGGTTGAGAAACAGCGGAGATATGGAGCATTGAAGTTAAGAAAGTCTGTAATATACGCGTACGCACACACACATACTTGCCAGCACTGGCTGTAGCCTATATTCAGGTTATAGTCTAGTCGGGATTTCTCGAATCCTTCTTACCTTCTAAATTTTCAATATATCCTTTTTGTCCCTGAGTAATCGTCTGTTAAGTGTTCTGATTCTGTTTTTACTACTTTAGCTTTCAAACAAATTCCAAATTTGGTACTAACAAAGGAATCCGGAAATTTTATAAGAGCATTTCTCAGATTCTGAAAATTATACCTTCAAAAATTAAGATAAGTAACGGTAAGAAAAGTACTGCAAAAAAAAACACACAATTTTTTATAAATATGCACAGCTGCGAAATTGATTTATTTGTTTTATTTTTGTGTTTTGCGAAAAATGCTAAAAATCGTGTAATACCAAATGTACCACTAAAAAAGCATGTCTTTAATTAATTTGACCGTCCGCCAATTTGAGTAACAAGGAGGTAGTCGTTAAAAACTAAAATCTTTTTGCAGTCCCCTAAAAAGTTTATTTTTGAAAACACTAGGACATTTTTTTGCATTGCGATTGACCATACCAATCCTCTATATCATATAGCTGCCATGGAAATGCAAGATCTTTAATAAGTTTTACTTTTGCTAAAGATAGCATTCCTTACATGTCTAATTTTTTTTATTCAATTTACTTTAAAATATTTGTCATTATTGACAATTTTTTTTCAGTGTTTTTGTTGTTTAATTTAGCTGGAATTTTGTTAGTTGGGTAGAGGAATAATTAAAAAAAATATTTTGTAATTAAAATAGGTATACAAATATTACGTTTATTTTTATTCTTTGTGGAGAAAAACAAAACAAAAAAAATGTATTTACAATTGATTGTTATAAATAAAATTATACTATACCTTACTGTTATTTCTGTTATAAGTAAGAACCGGAAATAAAATGAATCCTTTATAAAATCATGTATTTAAATTATACATTTTTCGTCAGTATTGTCTGGAGCCATAATGTAAATTTCTAAGCCCATTAAAATAACAATTTTTTTCTTTGTCAACGGATTTAAATTTTAAATCAAATTACTGTATCGGACATTTAAATTTAAAAGGTTTAAGATAGGTCTATACAGCTCGCTACTGCTGGGTGCGTCAGTTAGTAAAACATAGATGGAATCCTAACGCAAAATCCTCATAAGCTAATTTCGGTACATTTTGTTGTTATTAATTACAGTCGTTTTGGTGTGCTTCGCATTCGAGAATAAATCGCATTTGACAGATGTGACACATAAAATATATTTTCAGTCTTTTATAAACGTATTGAAAGTACACATTAACTGCATGTATAAACTAAATATATAAAGCTAATAGTAGTTTTTTGCTTTCCCTTTAAAATTCAAAGATAATATAGTTTTTACCTTAATTTTCAATTAAAATATATATAAAAGTGCGTGCACAGAAAAGGTTTTTATACTCTGATACTGAACATTGAAGAATTTATTACTTTTGTTCAATGTCCTTCCTGCTGTCTGTACGTTAGTTTGTCAGCAGGGTTCAGCTTTATTAGAAACCAATAAAACTCGAGACTTTAAACTTTGCCGATTTTTTCAACATTGTCAACAAAAAAAAAGACTAATGATAGCGGGAAAACATTTGCAAATACGCTGTTTTTTGTTTACTTTTGCATAATTGACAAACTGACAAAATTTGGTATTCAAATAAATTGTGTATATGCTTGATTCCCACCAGTAAAATAGCGGATATCTAACACGCAAGCAAATGCCATTAAAAATTAAATTTAACTTTGGGGAAAAATGCTAGGGACCTTGCTTGCGGAATCAATACACTATATGGATGCGCCCCTCCCATTGGAGGCTAAGAAATTGATTACTTTGCGATTTAAAAGCTAGTCACTTAGTTCGTTGGGAAGATAGCTTGTGAGAAAATATCAGCATCAAACATTTTTAGTCCACGAACACCCCACCGCCTTAGCCATTATTATTAAAATGCACTTTTTCACAAATTTTGATGGCACGATCACAAATCAGAAATTCCCATATCTTTCACAGTCTGTAAGCTAGATTTATTGATTTCTAAATATTACTTTGAATTAAAAAAAAATTACAGCCACGTCCACTCCTGCACAAAAAATGGCCAAATTCTGTATCTTCACAAATTGTTGAGCTATCTTTATCAAACGTTATTACTGACAAACTTATTAAGAGGTTAATCGACCCCAACCCCCTACCGCTTCCAGTTTCAACATTCGCAAGTACATTCTTTACCACCTGGAATCGGAAAATTGTGCATTTGGTTGCGTCGGTTTAACACTTACATTTTCTTCTAAATGCTTATTGCTACAATAATTTATATTTGGGACTAATTAATCCCGTCTTTATTTCTGTGTTGAATCTACTTCAAATCCCAATATTATATTCTTGGTACTAAAACTAACGGAAAGCAGACTGCAGGTAAAGCTACGCTTGCTGGTTTAATTTGAATGGTTGAAAGATCAGCACAATTTATATTATAGTTTTGTAAAATATTTGCAAGCAAAATAAATCCAAATCCACGAACTAGATTTTGTCCAATGCATGTTCGTTTGCCAATACTAAAAGGCAAAAAATGCGGAATATTTTTTTTTAATTAAAATTTTCTTGGCTCAGAGTCAATTTTAATTTTTTTTTTAAAAGGTTGCCTGTGACATGTGGATTTCCACCAGTAGAATCGTACAACATTGATTCTTTTTGAAACTCAATGCCAGAATCTGACTCCTCTGAGCATCTTCTCTTGTTATTAAAATTTTCCACAGCGGTTAAATCGTCTTCCAAAAATCGATCGGGTTGAAATTGATCAGGATTCTTCCAGTACTTCTCGCCCATATTAAGTACATAATTGTTTATGAAAACAACGGTTCCACGAGTTACACCAAATCCCGAAATTTGTGTATCTTCTGTGGCTACATGCGGAACAATGGGAGACGATGAATACCTTAAAACTTCGAAAATAGTGGCCATAGTATAAGGAATTTTATCCATATCATGTAAAGTTATAGTCTTTTGACCGTTTTTGGACACAAAATCAACCTCACTCTGCAGTCTGCTTCCAATAATTGGGTTTTTTGCTATGTATGAAAGAGAAAGCATGACTAAATTTCCGACAGCTGAGTGCCCATCTATAAAGTCTTCTAGCATAAAAATTACCGTATTGCGCGTAACGCTGTTATTTTCCACAAGACTCTTTAAAAGGACATCTGTAAAATCTATGTCCGGTCCATCCAAATCAATATTCAACTCTCTTTGATTAATAACGCGGTCTAAAATAAATTTGCGAATTGTGTTAGACCAATGACAAATCCTTTTTGTGTGTTGACCGTAAAACGGTAAAAGCCAAGGTAAAAAATCCAATGGGTATCCTTGATTAATTTCCCAAAAAATTTAATCAAAAAACTGAACTACTTGTTAAAATTCTACGTCTTCATAATCGAAGCGTATAGAGCACATGTATTGGCTAAACATGTTTGCGCATGCTTTAAGAATAAGGGGTTTTATATCAAAAGCTTTGCCCGGCATGATCAACATTTTTAGCTTGTGCATTAAAGTAGCAACTTCATTGCAACCAATACGCGACATTTTTTTGAAGTATGATGATGATTCACGTGGAGAGCAATGTCGTCGCGCCAAATTCCGTCGTTTTTGTTGTAGTAGCGACCGGTCGCAAAAAGCAATTGCTGGAAATTAAAAACTAGAAAAGCTTTTATAAAATGTATGTAAATTTGAGTTCACCTCTGCTCAGAAAACCACAAGCAACAAAACGCAAATACCAGCTGCGTTCGGAGCAAAATATTGTGACCCTATCAAAAAGATTGTTTTTTTTTAATAAGAGCGACAACTGCAACAAACTAACTCAAAACTTATCCAGAGATATCTTAACAGATTTTCGCTCCACATATACTGGATGATAAAAGTGAGCGCCTTGGTTTGGGAGATACCATCACCTGCCCTTTCGCTTTAAGTAATAGAAATATTGGTATTAAACCACACTCAAGTCAGAGAAGAGTGAAGATATCAGATTAGAGGCATTAAGGAATACTGCAAGATAACAAATTTATTTTTATGGATTCCTTTTTGATAATTTTTTGGTATTAATTCTGCTTTATTTTTTTGCTTTCAACATTTGCGACATTTCCTAGTGCACCAAAAAGCATATTTTTGTTTAAAAAAAAAGTATTCGAATTTTTTTAAAATTTTTTTCAACACGTGCCTCGGATCGATATATAATATGAAAATATCGTATGATGTATGGAATAATTATTTTGAGATTTTAAAGTTATTAACCTTAAAATCTATTCAGTTTTATTATTTTTCGTCATGAATTTAAGCTTAATAAGAATTTGAAAAATGCTTCGTATACATGACTTAATTTTTCTTATACCAAAAAGGTATAAAAGGTTAAATAATGATGCTAATACTTAGTGCGATATCGGTCAACCTTAACTACTGCCCTTAACCTATTATTCATGGAAGATACCAGATTCCGGGTTGTTGGCTTATTTTGCTCCAGTCATCCAGCAGAGCATTCTTTAGGTCCTTTTTTTAGATATGCTTCGCTTCCGCATTTTATCTAGATAAACCAGAACTGTACTATTCCGGTCTTGGGTTTAGTTTTCTGGTAGATCCGTAAGTTGCGTCGGATTCCCAGATACTCGGCGCTTTAATGTAAATTTTTATCTTATATACTCTACGTTTAGTGAAAGTTCTTAGCAATATAAACAAATATTACGGTTCACCGTATCTCCTAGTACTACTAGAGCATATCGTGAAAGCCCTCTTCCCTGCAAGACCAGACACTCTAGGTAAACTTGGTTTGATGCCGCCCTATTCCATTAATCACGTAACAAAAGCAAAGTACAGGTTTCCACCCTAGAAGCAGTCCCATACAGAGCGCTTAATCTAGCCATAATCCTGCACCCTGAGCAATTTTAAGTTCAACCAATATCTAAAGGCATGTGGGTTCCCAAACCTATGGAAAATTCAAAGGCTAGTACTTATCTCGTAAGCATAAAGCTGCAAACATAGAACTACGGATGCAGCAGTGCATAATCATAGACTGCAAAATTTATTTTAAGTCGTAGCTTTGAATGATAGCTTTATATATTATTATGTACTTATTATACACTTAAAAATCCTATTTGTTTTCATAGTAAAATCTCTTCAAAGATCTTGAATTTGTACGGCAGTTATATGATATGGTGGTCCGACTTTGACAAATGATCTAAATGCCACAAAAAAACCTTGTCCAAACTAGTGGAAGTAATCACATTCTAATGTAGACAACTATAGTTTTAAAATTGTGGTATATTAAAATTGACAACTTTTTAAGGAAGGAATGGGATTTGTTGTAGTTTTTTTCCATTGATAGTAAGTTGTTTCTACTAATATTATATTAAGTGTAATTAGTTTCGAGGCTTTAGCTCAAAAACTCCAAAAGATTAAGGCATTTCAGATTTTAAATTGCATCCAGCAAGAATATTTCCACTAATTTTGGAGACTCTTGCTCAATGTCTTACTTCTTCGTAGTATTGCAAGGGGGATAATTTAGAAAACTGACAAACACCAGTTTTAATTAGTAAAATCGGAGCGAATATTTTTTTATTCTTTTTCTTCTGATATATGTATGGATGATCCGTACTCTTAAATGTACTTCTGCAAGAAATTAAGCAGATGGAAAAGTATAGGTACAAATAAATATTGATATGGGACTATTTAGTTTTTTTTTTTTGTATTCAGCTGTTATATGCGAGCTCAGACCAACATACATTTTATGATCACTTCGTTGGTCTATAAAACATTTGAGTTTTTATACAGGTATTTTAACAAAGCATTTACTTGCGGAGATTAAGCAAAGGATAACACTTGCCAACAAGTGGTAGATTAGCCTCAGATGGCAAATCAACAGAAGATATCTCTGGAATACCACACTTTACAATATGTGTGGCAAAATCTTTGGTACCGTTTGCGTTGGCATACCTAAAGTATCAGGTCGAACGTCGTTGATGTAGTCAGTAGAACGAACGCCCAGAAATTTCGACGGCTGTGTCACTTTGTACATATGCGAGAAGAAGGTATATGATGCGACGCTCTGCAACCCCTGGCGTTAGCCAGTGGCTAAAACGCGCACATGACGAAGACGAAGAGGGAAGTCCTGAAGGCAAACTGCGCATCTGGCTATGACTAGGGTTCATGGACTGTTGAAATGGACAGATCTCGGAGAACACGCGGCTATTATTTGCTGGAACTATCGAATCCACGTTTTTGTGACTTAATCGTCTATTCCAAAGCTATCCATTGTGTTTACACTTCGGCAACTAAAATTTTTGACAGTTGTGATAAGGTGGATACAGGCTTAAACAACCAGAAGTTTTTGCATGGGTAAAATTTCGATATAACGCTAAGAATTCAAATTTTGATGCGTGTAAGTATAAGTATATAAGTTTGTTTTTATACCCTGAACCCATTGAAAATGGGTAAGCACGTCGATCTCAGAGACTATAAGAGCTAGAGACTTCAGATTCGGAACATAAGCTCGCCTAATCCCTAGGCAATACAAATATTGAATATTACCAATTTTTATTGAAATTGGTTGAGAAACAGCGAGCATATGGAGCATTGAAGTTAAGAAAGTCTGTACTATACGCGTACGCACACACACATACTTGCCAGCACTGGCTGTAGCCTATATTCAGGTTATAGTCTTGTCGGGATTTCTCGAATCCTTCTTACCTTCTAAATTTTCAATATATCCTTTTTGTCCCTGAGTAATCGTCTGTTAAGTGTTCTGATTCTGTTTTTACTACTTTAGCTTTCAAACAAATTCCAAATTTGGTACTAACAAAAAAATCCGGAAATTTTATAAGAGCATTTCTCAGATTCTGAAAATTATACCTTCAAAAATTAAGATAAGTAACGGTAAGAAAAGTACTGCAAAAAAAAAGACACACAATTTTTTATAAATATGCACAGCTGCGAAATTGATTTATTTGTTTTATTTTTGTGTTTTGCGAAAAATGCTAAAAATCGTGTAATACCAAATGTACCACTAAAAAAGCATGTCTTTAATTAATTTGACCGTCCGCCAATTTGAGTAACAAGGAGGTAGTCGTTAAAAACTAAATTTTTACATTGCGATTGACCATACCAATCCTCTATATCATATAGCTGTCATGGAAATGCAAGATCTTTAATAAGTTTTACTTTTGCTAAAGATAGCATTCCTTACATGTCTAATTTTTTTTATTCAATTTACTTTAAAATATTTGTCATTATTGACAATTTTTTTTCAGTGTTTTTGTTGTTTAATTTAGCTGGAATTTTGTTAGTTGGGTAGAGGAATAATTAAAAAAAATATTTTGTAATTAAAATAGGTATACAAATATTACATTTATTATTTTTTCTTTGTGGTGAAAAACAAAACAAAAAAATGTATTTACAATTGATTGTTATAAATAAAATTATACTATACCTTACTGTTATTTCTGTTATAAGTAAGAACCGGAAATAAAATGAATATCCTTTATAAAATCATGTATCGAAATTATACATTTTTCGTCAGTATTGTCTGGAGCCATAATGTAAATTTCTAAGGATTTAAATTTTAAATCAAATTACTGTATCGGACATTTAAATTTAAAAGGTGTAAGATAGGTCTATACAGCTCGCTACTGCTGGGTGCGTCAGTTAGTAAAACATAGATGGAATCCTAACGCAAAATCCTCATAAGCTAATTTCGGTACATTTTGTTGTTATTAATTACAGTCGTTTTGGTGTGCTTCGCATTCGAGAATAAATCGCATTTGACAGATGTGACACATAAAATATATTTTCAGTCTTTTATAAACGTATTGAAAGTACACATTAACTGCATGTATAAACTAAATATATAAAGCTAATAGTAGTTTTTTGCTTTCCCTTTAAAATTCAAAGATAATATAGTTTTTACCTTAATTTTCAATTAAAATATATATAAAAGTGCGTGCACAGAAAAGGTTTTTATACTCTGATACTGAACATTGAAGAATTTATTACTTTTGTTCAATGTCCTTCCTGCTGTCTGTACGTTAGTTTGTCAGCAGGGTTCAGCTTTATTAGAAACCAATAAAACTCGAGACTTTAAACTTTGCCGATTTTTTCAACATTGTCAACAAAAAAAAAGACTAATGATAGCGGGAAAACATTTGCAAATACGCTGTTTTTTGTTTACTTTTGCATAATTGACAAACTGACAAAATTTGGTATTCAAATAAATTGTGTATATGCTTGATTCCCACCAGTAAAATAGCGGATATCTAACACGCAAGCAAATGCCATTAAAAATTAAATTTAACTTTGGGGAAAAATGCTAGGGACCTTGCTTGCGGAATCAATACACTATATGGATGCGCCCCTCCCATTGGAGGCTAAGAAATTGATTACTTAGCGATTTAAAAGCTAGTCACTTAGTTCGTTGGGAAGATAGCTTGTGAGAAAATATCAGCATCAAACATTTTTAGTCCACGAACACCCCACCGCCTTAGCCATTATTATTAAAATGCACTTTTTCACAAATTTTGATGGCACGATCACAAATCAGAAATTCCCATATCTTTCACAGTCTGTAAGCTAGATTTATTGATTTCTAAATATTACTTTGAATTAAAAAAAAATTACAGCCACGTCCACTCCTGCACAAAAAATGGCCAAATTCTGTATCTTCACAAATTGTTGAGCTATCTTTATCAAACGTTATTACTGACAAACTTATTAAGAGGTTAATCGACCCCAACCCCCTACCGCTTCCAGTTTCAACATTCGCAAGTACATTCTTTACCACCTGGAATCGGAAAATTGTGCATTTGGTTGCGTCGGTTTAACACTTACATTTTCTTCTAAATGCTTATTGCTACAATAATTTATATTTGGGACTAATTAATCCCGTCTTTATTTCTGTGTTGAATCTACTTCAAATCCCAATATTATATTCTTGGTACTAAAACTAACGGAAAGCAGACTGCAGGTAAAGCTACGCTTGCTGGTTTAATTTGAATGGTTGAAAGATCAGCACAATTTATATTATAGTTTTGTAAAATATTTGCAAGCAAAATAAATCCAAATCCACGAACTAGATTTTGTCCAATGCATGTTCGTTTGCCAATACTAAAAGGCAAAAAATGCGGAATATTTTTTTTTAATTAAAATTTTCTTGGCTCAGAGTCAATTTTAATTTTGTTTTTTAAAAGGTTGCCTGTGACATGTGGATTTCCACCAGTAGAATCGTACAACATTGATTCTTTTTCAAACTCAATGCCAGAATCTGACTCCTCTGAGCATCTTCTCTTGTTATTAAAATTTTCCACAGCGCTTAAATCGTCTTCCAAAAATCGTTCGGGTTGAAATTGATCAGGATTCTTCCAGTACTTCTCGCCCATATTAAGTACATAATTGTTTATGAAAACAACGGTTCCACGAGTTACACCAAATCCCGAAATTTGTGTATCTTCTGTGGCTACATGCGGAACAATGGGAGACGATGAATACCTTAAAACTTCGAAAATAGTGGCCATAGTATAAGGCATTTTATCCATATCATGTAAAGTTATAGTCTTTTGACCGTTTTTGGACACAAAATCAACCTCACTCTGCAGTCTGCTTCCAATAATTGGGTTTTTTGCTATGTATGAAAGAGAAAGCATGACTAAATTTCCGACAGCTGAGTGCCCATCTATAAAGTCTTCTAGCATAAAAATTACCGTATTGCGCGTAACGCTGTTATTTTCCACAAGACTCTTTAAAAGGACATCTGTAAAATCTATGTCCGGTCCATCCAAATCAATATTCAACTCTCTTTGATTAATAACGCGGTCTAAAATAAATTTGCGAATTGTGTTAGACCAATGACAAATCCTTTTTGTGTGTTGACCGTAAAACGGTAAAAGCCAAGGTAAAAAATCCAATGGGTATCCTTGATTAATTTCCCAAAAAATTTAATCAAAAAACTGAACTACTTGTTGAAATTCTACGTCTTCATAATCGAAGCGTATAGAGCACATGTATTGGCTAAACATGTTTGCGCATGCTTTAAGAATAAGGGGTTTTATATCAAAAGCTTTGCCCGGCATGATCAACATTTTTAGCTTGTGCATTAAAGTAGCAACTTCACTGCAACCAATACGCGACATTTTTTTGAAGTATGATGATGATTCACGTGGAGAGCAATGTCGTCGCGCCAAATTCCGTCGTTTTTGTTGTAGTAGCGACCAGTCGCAAAGAGCAAGAGCTGGAAATTAAAAAATAGAAAAGCTTTTATAAAATGTATATAAATAATGTATATAAATTTGAGTTCACCTCTGCTCAGAAAACCACAAGCAAAATAACGCATTCGGAGCCAATTATGACCCTATCAAAAAGATTGTTTTTTTTTTATTTTTTTTTAATGAGAGCGACAACTCAACTCCACAAGAAACTAACTCAAAATGTATCCAGAGATATCTTAACAGATTTTCGCTCCACATATACTGGATTATTATGTGAGCGCTTTGGTTAGGGATATACCATCACCTGCCCTTTCGTTTTAACGAATAGAAATATTGGTATTTAAAACCCACTCAAGTCAGAGAAGAGTGAAGATATCAGATTAGAGGCATTAAGGAATACTGCAAGATAACAAATTTATTTTTATGGATTCCTTTTTGATAATTTTTTGGTATTAATTCTGCTTTATTTTTTTGCTTTCAACATTTGCGACATTTCCTAGTGCACCAAAAAGCATATTTTTGTTTAAAAAAAAAGTATTCGAATTTTTTTAAAATTTTTTTCAACACGTGCCTCGGATCGATATATAATATGAAAATATCGTATGATGTATGGAATAATTATTTTGAGATTTTAAAGTTATTAACCTTAAAATCTATTCAGTTTTATTATTTTTCGTCATGAATTTAAGGTTAATAAGAATTTGAAAAATGCTTCGTATACATGACTTAATTTTTCTTATACCAAAAAGGTATAAAAGGTTAAATAATGATGCTAATACTTAGTGCGATATCGGTCAACCTTAACTACTGCCCTTAACCTATTATTCATGGAAGATACCAGATTCCGGGTTGTTGGCTTATTTTGCTCCAGTCATCCAGCAGAGCATTCTTTAGGTCCTTTTTTTAGATATGCTTCGCTTCCGCATTTTATCTAGATAAACCAGAACTGTACTATTCCGGTCTTGGGTTTAGTTTTCTGGTAGATCCGTAAGTTGCGTCGGATTCCCAGATACTCGGCGCTTTAATGTAAATTTTTATCTTATATACTCTACGTTTAGTGAAAGTTCTTAGCAATATAAACAAATATTACGGTTCACCGTATCTCCTAGTACTACTAGAGCATATCGTGAAAGCCCTCTTCCCTGCAAGACCAGACACTCTAGGTAAACTTGGTTTGATGCCGCCCTATTCCATTAATCACGTAACAAAAGCAAAGTACAGGTTTCCACCCTAGAAGCAGTCCCATACAGAGCGCTTAATCTAGCCATAATCCTGCACCCTGAGCAATTTTAAGTTCAACCAATATCTAAAGGCATGTGGGTTCCCAAACCTATGGAAAATTCAAAGGCTAGTACTTATCTCGTAAGCATAAAGCTGCAAACATAGAACTACGGATGCAGCAGTGCATAATCATAGACTGCAAAATTTATTTTAAGTCGTAGCTTTGAATGATAGCTTTATATATTATTATGTACTTATTATACACTTAAAAATCCTATTTGTTTTCATAGTAAAATCTCTTCAAAGATCTTGAATTTGTACGGCAGTTATATGATATGGTGGTCCGACTTTGACAAATGATCTAAATGCCACAAAAAAACCTTGTCCAAACTAGTGGAAGTAATCACATTCTAATGTAGACAACTATAGTTTTAAAATTGTGGTATATTAAAATTGACAACTTTTTAAGGAAGGAATGGGATTTGTTGTAGTTTTTTTCCATTGATAGTAAGTTGTTTCTACTAATATTATATTAAGTGTAATTAGTTTCGAGGCTTTAGCTCAAAAACTCCAAAAGATTAAGGCATTTCAGATTTTAAATTGCATCCAGCAAGAATATTTCCACTAATTTTGGAGACTCTTGCTCAATGTCTTACTTCTTCGTAGTATTGCAAGGGGGATAATTTAGAAAACTGACAAACACCAGTTTTAATTAGTAAAATCGGAGCGAATATTTTTTTCTTCTTTTTCTTCTGATATATGTATGGATGATCCGTACTCTTAAATGTACTTCTGCAAGAAATTAAGCAGATGGAAAAGTATAGGTACAAATAAATATTGATATGGGACTATTTAGTTTTTTTTTTTTTTTGTATTCAGCTGTTATATGCGAGCTCAGACCAACATACATTTTATGATCACTTCGTTGGTCTATAAAACATTTGAGTTTTTATACAGGTATTTTAACAAAGCATTTACTTGCGGAGATTAAGCAAAGGATAACACTTGCCAACAAGTGGTAGATTAGCCTCAGATGGCAAATCAACAGAAGATATCTCTGGAATACCACACTTTACAATATGTGTGGCAAAATCTTTGGTACCGTTTGCGTTGGCATACCTAAAGTATCAGGTCGAACGTCGTTGATGTAGTCAGTAGAACGAACGCCCAGAAATTTCGACGGCTGTGTCACTTTGTACATATGCGAGAAGAAGGTATATGATGCGAAAGTAGGCGGAAAACGAAGGCAGACCAAGTTGACTGACGCTCTGGCAACCCCTGGCGTTAGCCAGTGGCTAAAACGCGCACATGACGAAGACGAAGAGGGAAGTCCTGAAGGCAAACTGCGCATCTGGCTATGACTAGGGTTCATGGACTGTTGAAATGGACAGATCTCGGAGAACACGCGGCTATTATTTGCTGGAACTATCGAATCCACGTTTTTGTGACTTAATCGTCTATTCCAAAGCTATCCATTGTGTTTACACTTCGGCAACTAAAATTTTTGACAGTTGTGATAAGGTGGATACAGGCTTATACAACCAGAAGTTTTTGCTTGGGTAAGTTTTCGACATAACGCTAAAAATTCAAATTTTGATGCGTGTAAGTATAAGTATATAAGTTTCGTTTTTAAACGAATGAACCCATTGAAAATATGTAACCACGTCGATCTCAGAGACTATAAGAGCTAGAGACTCCAGATTCGGCACATAAGCTCGCCTAATCCCTATGCAGTACAAATATTGAATATTACAATTTTTATTGAAATTGGTTGAGAAACAGCGAGCATATGGAGCATTGAAGTTAAGAAAGTCTGTACTATACGCGTACGCACACACACATACTTGCCAGCACTGGCTGTAGCCTATATTCAGGTTATAGTCTTGTCGGGATTTCTCGAATCCTTCTTACCTTCTAAATTTTCAATATATCCTTTTTGTCCCTGAGTAATCGTCTGTTAAGTGTTCTGATTCTGTTTTTACTACTTTAGCTTTCAAACAAATTCCAAATTTGGTACTAACAAAAAAATCCGGAAATTTTATAAGAGCATTTCTCAGATTCTGAAAATTATACCTTCAAAAATTAAGATAAGTAACGGTAAGAAAAGTACTGCAAAAAAAAAGACACACAATTTTTTATAAATATGCACAGCTGCGAAATTGATTTATTTGTTTTATTTTTGTGTTTTGCGAAAAATGCTAAAAATCGTGTAATACCAAATGTACCACTAAAAAAGCATGTCTTTAATTAATTTGACCGTCCGCCAATTTGAGTAACAAGGAGGTAGTCGTTAAAAACTAAATTTTTACATTGCGATTGACCATACCAATCCTCTATATCATATAGCTGTCATGGAAATGCAAGATCTTTAATAAGTTTTACTTTTGCTAAAGATAGCATTCCTTACATGTCTAATTTTTTTTATTCAATTTACTTTAAAATATTTGTCATTATTGACAATTTTTTTTCAGTGTTTTTGTTGTTTAATTTAGCTGGAATTTTGTTAGTTGGGTAGAGGAATAATTAAAAAAAATATTTTGTAATTAAAATAGGTATACAAATATTACATTTATTATTTTTTCTTTGTGGTGAAAAACAAAACAAAAAAATGTATTTACAATTGATTGTTATAAATAAAATTATACTATACCTTACTGTTATTTCTGTTATAAGTAAGAACCGGAAATAAAATGAATATCCTTTATAAAATCATGTATCGAAATTATACATTTTTCGTCAGTATTGTCTGGAGCCATAATGTAAATTTCTAAGGATTTAAATTTTAAATCAAATTACTGTATCGGACATTTAAATTTAAAAGGTGTAAGATAGGTCTATACAGCTCGCTACTGCTGGGTGCGTCAGTTAGTAAAACATAGATGGAATCCTAACGCAAAATCCTCATAAGCTAATTTCGGTACATTTTGTTGTTATTAATTACAGTCGTTTTGGTGTGCTTCGCATTCGAGAATAAATCGCATTTGACAGATGTGACACATAAATTATATTTTCAGTCTTTTATAAACGTATTGAAAGTACACATTAACTGCTTGTATAAACTAAATATATAAAGCTAATAGTAGTTTTTTGCTTTCCCTTTAAAATTCAAAGATAATATAGTTTTTACCTTAATTTTCAATTAAAATATATATAAAAGTGCGTGCACAGAAAAGGTTTTTATACTCTGATACTGAACATTGAAGAATTTATTACTTTTGTTCAATGTCCTTCCTGCTGTCTGTACGTTAGTTTGTCAGCAGGGTTCAGCTTTATTAGAAACCAATAAAACTCGAGACTTTAAACTTTGCCGATTTTTTCAACATTGTCAACAAAAAAAAAGACTAATGATAGCGGGAAAACATTTGCAAATACGCTGTTTTTTGTTTACTTTTGCATAATTGACAAACTGACAAAATTTGGTATTCAAATAAATTGTGTATATTCTTGATTCCTACCAGTAAAATAGCGGATATCTAACACGCAAGCAAATGCCATTAAAAATTAAATTTAACTTTGGGGAAAAATGCTAGGGACCTTGCTTGCGGCATCAATACACTATATGGATGCGCCCCTCCCATTGGAGGCTAAGAAATCGATTACTTAGCGATTTAAAAGCTAGTCACTTCGTTCGTTGGGAAGATAGCTTGTGAGAAAATATCAGCATCAAACATTTTTAGTCCACGAACACCCCACCGCCTTAGCCATTATTATTAAAATGCACTTTTTCACAAATTTTGATGGCACGATCACAACCGCCCCCTTACCTTTAAAATCAGAAATTCCCATATCTTTCACAGTCTGTAAGCTAGATTTATTGATTTCTAAATATTACTTTGAATAAAAAAAAATTACAGCCACGTCCACTCCTGCACAAAAAATGGCCAAATTCTGTATCTTCACAAATTGTTGAGCTATCTTTATCAAACTTTATTACTGACAAACTTATTAAGAGGTTAATCGACCCCAACCCCCTACCGCTTCCAGTTTCAACATTCGCAAGTACATTCTTTACCACCTGGAATCGGAAAATTGTGCATTTGGTTGCGTCGGTTTAACACTTACATTTTCTTCTAAATGCTTATTGCTACAATAATTTATATTTGGGACTAATTAATCCCGTCTTTATTTCTGTGTTGAATCTACTTCAAATCCCAATATTATATTCTTGGTACTAAAACTAACGGAAAGCAGACTGCAGGTAAAGCTACGCTTGCTGGTTTAATTTGAATGGTTGAAAGATCAGCACAATTTATATTATAGTTTTGTAAAATATTTGCAAGCAAAATAAATCCAAATCCACGAACTAGATTTTGTCCAATGCATGTTCGTTTGCCAATACTAAAAGGCAAAAATGCGGAATATTTTTTTTTAATTGAAATTTTCTTGGCTCAGAGTCAATTTTAATTTTGTTTTTTAAAAGGTTGCCTGTGACATGTGGATTTCCACCAGTAGAATCGTACAACATTGATTCTTTTTCAAACTCAATGCCAGAATCTGACTCCTCTGAGCACCTTCTCTTGTTATTAAAATTTTCCACAGCGGTTAAATCGTCTTCCAAAAATCGTTCGGGTTGAAATTGATCAGGATTCTTCCAGTACTTCTCGCCCATATTAAGTACATAATTGTTTATGAAAACAACGGTTCCACGAGTTACACCAAATCCCGAAATTTGTGTATCTTCTGTGGCTACATGCGGAACAATGGGAGACGATGAATACCTTAAAACTTCGAAAATAGTGGCCATAGTATAAGGCATTTTATCCATATCATGTAAAGTTATAGTCTTTTGACCGTTTTTGGACACAAAATCAACCTCACTCTGCAGTCTGCTTCCAATAATTGGGTTTTTTGCTATGTATGAAAGAGAAAGCATGACTAAATTTCCGACAGCTGAGTGCCCACCTATAAAGTCTTCTAGCATAAAAATTACCGTATTGCGCGTAACGCTGTTATTTTCCACAAGACTCTTTAAAAGGACATCTGTAAAATCTATGTCCGGTCCATCCAAATCAATATTCAACTCTCTTTGATTAATAACGCGGTCTAAAATAAATTTGCGAATTGTGTTAGACCAATGACAAATCCTTTTTGTGTGTTGACCGTAAAACGGTAAAAGCCAAGGTAAAAAATCCAATGGGTATCCTTGATTAATTTCCCAAAAAATTTCATCAAAAAACTTAACTACTTGTTGAAATTCTACGTCTTCATAATCGAAGCGTATAGAGCACATGTATTGGCTAAACATGTTTGCGCATGCTTTAAGAATAAGGGGTTTTATATCAAAAGCTTTGCCCGGCATGATCAACATTTTTAGCTTGTGCATTAAAGTAGCAACTTCACTGCAACCAATACGCGACATTTTTTTGAAGTATGATGATGATTCACGTGGAGAGCAATGTCGTCGCGCCAAATTCCGTCGTTTTTGTTGTAGTAGCGACCAGTCGCAAAGAGCAAGAGCTGGAAATTAAAAAATAGAAAAGCTTTTATAAAATGTATATAAATAATGTATATAAATTTGAGTTCACCTCTGCTCAGAAAACCACAAGCAAAATAACGCATTCGGAGCCAATTATGACCCTATCAAAAAGATTGTTTTTTTTTTATTTTTTTTTAATGAGAGCGACAACTCAACTCCACAAGAAACTAACTCAAAATGTATCCAGAGATATCTTAACAGATTTTCGCTCCACATATACTGGATTATTATGTGAGCGCTTTGGTTAGGGATATACCATCACCTGCCCTTTCGTTTTAACGAATAGAAATATTGGTATTTAAAACCCACTCAAGTCAGAGAAGAGTGAAGATATCAGATTAGAGGCATTAAGGAATACTGCAAGATAACAAATTTATTTTTATGGATTCCTTTTTGATAATTTTTTGGTATTAATTCTGCTTTATTTTTTTTTTCAAACAGCTTTCAAACATTTGCGACATTTCCTAGTGCACCAAAAAGCATATTTTTGTTTAAAAAAAAAGTATTCGAATTTTTTTAAAATTTTTTTCAACACGTGCCTCGGATCGATATATAATATGAAAATATCGTATGATGTATGGAATAATTATTTTGAGATTTTAAAGTTATTAACCTTAAAATCTATTCAGTTTTATTATTTTTCGTCATGAATTTAAGCTTAATAAGAATTTGAAAAATGCTTCGTATACATGACTTAATTTTTCTTATACCAAAAAGGTATAAAAGGTTAAATAATGATGCTAATACTTAGTGCGATATCGGTCAACCTTAACTACTGCCCTTAACCTATTATTCATGGAAGATACCAGATTCCGGGTTGTTGGCTTATTTTGCTCCAGTCATCCAGCAGAGCATTCTTTAGGTCCTTTTTTTAGATATGCTTCGCTTCCGCATTTTATCTAGATAAACCAGAACTGTACTATTCCGGTCTTGGGTTTAGTTTTCTGGTAGATCCGTAAGTTGCGTCGGATTCCCAGATACTCGGCGCTTTAATGTAAATTTTTATCTTATATACTCTACGTTTAGTGAAAGTTCTTAGCAATATAAACAAATATTACGGTTCACCGTATCTCCTAGTACTACTAGAGCATATCGTGAAAGCCCTCTTCCCTGCAAGACCAGACACTCTAGGTAAACTTGGTTTGATGCCGCCCTATTCCATTAATCACGTAACAAAAGCAAAGTACAGGTTTCCACCCTAGAAGCAGTCCCATACAGAGCGCTTAATCTAGCCATAATCCTGCACCCTGAGCAATTTTAAGTTCAACCAATATCTAAAGGCATGTGGGTTCCCAAACCTATGGAAAATTCAAAGGCTAGTACTTATCTCGTAAGCATAAAGCTGCAAACATAGAACTACGGATGCAGCAGTGCATAATCATAGACTGCAAAATTTATTTTAAGTCGTAGCTTTGAATGATAGCTTTATATATTATTATGTACTTATTATACACTTAAAAATCCTATTTGTTTTCATAGTAAAATCTCTTCAAAGATCTTGAATTTGTACGGCAGTTATATGATATGGTGGTCCGACTTTGACAAATGATCTAAATGCCACAAAAAAACCTTGTCCAAACTAGTGGAAGTAATCACATTCTAATGTAGACAACTATAGTTTTAAAATTGTGGTATATTAAAATTGACAACTTTTTAAGGAAGGAATGGGATTTGTTGTAGTTTTTTTCCATTGATAGTAAGTTGTTTCTACTAATATTATATTAAGTGTAATTAGTTTCGAGGCTTTAGCTCAAAAACTTCAAAAGATTAAGGCATTTCAGATTTTAAATTGCATCCAGCAAGAATATTTCCACTAATTTTGGAGACTCTTGCTCAATGTCTTACTTCTTCGTAGTATTGCAAGGGGGATAATTTAGAAAACTGACAAACACCAGTTTTAATTAGTAAAATCGGAGCGAATATTTTTTTATTCTTTTTCTTCTGATATATGTATGTATATGTATGTATAAGAAATTAAGCAGATGGAAAAGTATAGGTACAAATAAATATTGATATGGGACTATTTAGTTTTTTTTTTTTTTTGTATTCAGCTGTTATATGCGAGCTCAGACCAACATACATTTTATGATCACTTCGTTGGTCTATAAAACATTTGAGTTTTTATACAGGTATTTTAACAAAGCATTTACTTGCGGAGATTAAGCAAAGGATAACACTTGCCAACAAGTGGTAGATTAGCCTCAGATGGCAAATCAACAGAAGATATCTCTGGAATACCACACTTTACAATATGTGTGGCAAAATCTTTGGTACCGTTTGCGTTGGCATACCTAAAGTATCAGGTCGAACGTCGTTGATGTAGTCAGTAGAACGAACGCCCAGAAATTTCGACGGCTGTGTCACTTTGTACATATGCGAGAAGAAGGTATATGATGCGAAAGTAGGCGGAAAACGAAGGCAGACCAAGTTGACTGACGCTCTGGCAACCCCTGGCGTTAGCCAGTGGCTAAAACGCGCACATGACGAAGACGAAGAGGGAAGTCCTGAAGGCAAACTGCGCATCTGGCTATGACTAGGGTTCATGGACTGTTGAAATGGACAGATCTCGGAGAACACGCGGCTATTATTTGCTGGAACTATCGAATCCACGTTTTTGTGACTTAATCGTCTATTCCAAAGCTATCCATTGTGTTTACACTTCGGCAACTAAAATTTTTGACAGTTGTGATAAGGTGGATACAGGCTTATACAACCAGAAGTTTTTGCTTGGGTAAGTTTTCGACATAACGCTAAAAATTCAAATTTTGATGCGTGTAAGTATAAGTATATAAGTTTCGTTTTTAAACGAATGAACCCATTGAAAATATGTAACCACGTCGATCTCAGAGACTATAAGAGCTAGAGACTCCAGATTCGGCACATAAGCTCGCCTAATCCCTATGCAGTACAAATATTGAATATTACAATTTTTATTGAAATTGGTTGAGAAACAGCGAGCATATGGAGCATTGAAGTTAAGAAAGTCTGTACTATACGCGTACGCACACACACATACTTGCCAGCACTGGCTGTAGCCTATATTCAGGTTATAGTCTTGTCGGGATTTCTCGAATCCTTCTTACCTTCTAAATTTTCAATATATCCTTTTTGTCCCTGAGTAATCGTCTGTTAAGTGTTCTGATTCTGTTTTTACTACTTTAGCTTTCAAACAAATTCCAAATTTGGTACTAACAAAAAAATCCGGAAATTTTATAAGAGCATTTCTCAGATTCTGAAAATTATACCTTCAAAAATTAAGATAAGTAACGGTAAGAAAAGTACTGCAAAAAAAAAGACACACAATTTTTTATAAATATGCACAGCTGCGAAATTGATTTATTTGTTTTATTTTTGTGTTTTGCGAAAAATGCTAAAAATCGTGTAATACCAAATGTACCACTAAAAAAGCATGTCTTTAATTAATTTGACCGTCCGCCAATTTGAGTAACAAGGAGGTAGTCGTTAAAAACTAAATTTTTACATTGCGATTGACCATACCAATCCTCTATATCATATAGCTGTCATGGAAATGCAAGATCTTTAATAAGTTTTACTTTTGCTAAAGATAGCATTCCTTACATGTCTAATTTTTTTTATTCAATTTACTTTAAAATATTTGTCATTATTGACAATTTTTTTTCAGTGTTTTTGTTGTTTAATTTAGCTGGAATTTTGTTAGTTGGGTAGAGGAATAATTAAAAAAAATATTTTGTAATTAAAATAGGTATACAAATATTACATTTATTATTTTTTCTTTGTGGTGAAAAACAAAACAAAAAAATGTATTTACAATTGATTGTTATAAATAAAATTATACTATACCTTACTGTTATTTCTGTTATAAGTAAGAACCGGAAATAAAATGAATATCCTTTATAAAATCATGTATCGAAATTATACATTTTTCGTCAGTATTGTCTGGAGCCATAATGTAAATTTCTAAGGATTTAAATTTTAAATCAAATTACTGTATCGGACATTTAAATTTAAAAGGTGTAAGATAGGTCTATACAGCTCGCTACTGCTGGGTGCGTCAGTTAGTAAAACATAGATGGAATCCTAACGCAAAATCCTCATAAGCTAATTTCGGTACATTTTGTTGTTATTAATTACAGTCGTTTTGGTGTGCTTCGCATTCGAGAATAAATCGCATTTGACAGATGTGACACATAAAATATATTTTCAGTCTTTTATAAACGTATTGAAAGTACACATTAACTGCTTGTATAAACTAAATATATAAAGCTAATAGTAGTTTTTTGCTTTCCCTTTAAAATTCAAAGATAATATAGTTTTTACCTTAATTTTCAATTAAAATATATATAAAAGTGCGTGCACAGAAAAGGTTTTTATACTCTGATACTGAACATTGAAGAATTTATTACTTTTGTTCAATGTCCTTCCTGCTGTCTGTACGTTAGTTTGTCAGCAGGGTTCAGCTTTATTAGAAACCAATAAAACTCGAGACTTTAAACTTTGCCGATTTTTTCAACATTGTCAACAAAAAAAAAGACTAATGATAGCGGGAAAACATTTGCAAATACGCTGTTTTTTGTTTACTTTTGCATAATTGACAAACTGACAAAATTTGGTATTCAAATAAATTGTGTATATTCTTGATTCCTACCAGTAAAATAGCGGATATCTAACACGCAAGCAAATGCCATTAAAAATTAAATTTAACTTTGGGGAAAAATGCTAGGGACCTTGCTTGCGGCATCAATACACTATATGGATGCGCCCCTCCCATTGGAGGCTAAGAAATCGATTACTTTGCGATTTAAAAGCTAGTCACTTAGTTCGTTGGGAAGATAGCTTGTGAGAAAATATCAGCATCAAACATTTTTAGTCCACGAACACCCCACCGCCTTAGCCATTATTATTAAAATGCACTTTTTCACAAATTTTGATGGCACGATCACAACCGCCCCCTTACCTTTAAAATCAGAAATTCCCATATCTTTCACAGTCTGTAAGCTAGATTTATTGATTTCTAAATATTACTTTGAATAAAAAAAAATTACAGCCACGTCCACTCCTGCACAAAAAATGGCCAAATTCTGTATCTTCACAAATTGTTGAGCTATCTTTATCAAACTTTATTACTGACAAACTTATTAAGAGGTTAATCGACCCCAACCCCCTACCGCTTCCAGTTTCAACATTCGCAAGTACATTCTTTACCACCTGGAATCGGAAAATTGTGCATTTGGTTGCGTCGGTTTAACACTTACATTTTCTTCTAAATGCTTATTGCTACAATAATTTATATTTGGGACTAATTAATCCCGTCTTTATTTCTGTGTTGAATCTACTTCAAATCCCAATATTATATTCTTGGTACTAAAACTAACGGAAAGCAGACTGCAGGTAAAGCTACGCTTGCTGGTTTAATTTGAATGGTTGAAAGATCAGCACAATTTATATTATAGTTTTGTAAAATATTTGCAAGCAAAATAAATCCAAATCCACGAACTAGATTTTGTCCAATGCATGTTCGTTTGCCAATACTAAAAGGCAAAAAATGCGGAATATTTTTTTTTAATTGAAATTTTCTTGGCTCAGAGTCAATTTTAATTTTGTTTTTTAAAAGGTTGCCTGTGACATGTGGATTTCCACCAGTAGAATCGTACAACATTGATTCTTTTTCAAACTCAATGCCAGAATCTGACTCCTCTGAGCACCTTCTCTTGTTATTAAAATTTTCCACAGCGGTTAAATCGTCTTCCAAAAATCGTTCGGGTTGAAATTGATCAGGATTCTTCCAGTACTTCTCGCCCATATTAAGTACATAATTGTTTATGAAAACAACGGTTCCACGAGTTACACCAAATCCCGAAATTTGTGTATCTTCTGTGGCTACATGCGGAACAATGGGAGACGATGAATACCTTAAAACTTCGAAAATAGTGGCCATAGTATAAGGCATTTTATCCATATCATGTAAAGTTATAGTCTTTTGACCGTTTTTGGACACAAAATCAACCTCACTCTGCAGTCTGCTTCCAATAATTGGGTTTTTTGCTATGTATGAAAGAGAAAGCATGACTAAATTTCCGACAGCTGAGTGCCCACCTATAAAGTCTTCTAGCATAAAAATTACCGTATTGCGCGTAACGCTGTTATTTTCCACAAGACTCTTTAAAAGGACATCTGTAAAATCTATGTCCGGTCCATCCAAATCAATATTCAACTCTCTTTGATTAATAACGCGGTCTAAAATAAATTTGCGAATTGTGTTAGACCAATGACAAATCCTTTTTGTGTGTTGACCGTAAAACGGTAAAAGCCAAGGTAAAAAATCCAATGGGTATCCTTGATTAATTTCCCAAAAAATTTCATCAAAAAACTTAACTACTTGTTGAAATTCTACGTCTTCATAATCGAAGCGTATAGAGCACATGTATTGGCTAAACATGTTTGCGCATGCTTTAAGAATAAGGGGTTTTATATCAAAAGCTTTGCCCGGCATGATCAACATTTTTAGCTTGTGCATTAAAGTAGCAACTTCACTGCAACCAATACGCGACATTTTTTTGAAGTATGATGATGATTCACGTGGAGAGCAATGTCGTCGCGCCAAATTCCGTCGTTTTTGTTGTAGTAGCGACCAGTCGCAAAGAGCAAGAGCTGGAAATTAAAAAATAGAAAAGCTTTTATAAAATGTATATAAATAATGTATATAAATTTGAGTTCACCTCTGCTCAGAAAACCACAAGCAAAATAACGCATTCGGAGCCAATTATGACCCTATCAAAAAGATTGTTTTTTTTTTATTTTTTTTTAATGAGAGCGACAACTCAACTCCACAAGAAACTAACTCAAAATGTTCCCAGAGATATCTTTACAGATTTTCGCTCCACATATACTGGATTATTATGTGAGCGCTTTGGTTAGGGATATACCATCACCTGCCCTTTCGTTTTAACGAATAGAAATATTGGTATTTAAAACCCACTCAAGTCAGTGAAGAGTGAAGATATCAGATTAGAGGCATTAAGGAATACTGCAAGATAACAAATTTATTTTTATGGATTCCTTTTTGATAATTTTTTGGTATTATTCTGCTTTATTTTTTTTTTCAAACAGCTTTAAAACATTTATTCCTAGTGCACCAAAAAGCATATTTTTGTTTAAAAAAAAAGTATTCGAATTTTTTTAAAATTTTTTTCAACACGTGCTTTGGTTCGATATATAATATGAAAATATCGTATGATATATGGAATAATTATTTTGAGATTTTAAAGTTATAAACCTTAAAATATATTCAGTTTTATTATTTTTCGTCATGAATTTAATCTTAATAAGAATTTGAAAAATGCTTCGTAGACATGACTTAATTTTTTTTATACCAAAACGGTATAAAAGGTTAAATAAGGATGCTAATACTTAGTGCGATATCGGTCAACCTTAACTACGGCCCTGAACCTATTATTCATGGAAGATACCTGATTCCGGTTGGTTGGCTTATTTTACAGTCATCCAGCAGAGCATTCTTTAGGTCCTTTCTGTTGGATATGCTTCGCTTCCGCATTTTATCTAGATAAACCAGAACTGTACTATTCCGGTCTTGGGTTTAGTTTTCTGGTAGATCCGTAAGTTGCGTCGGATTCCCAGATACTCGGCGCTTTAGTGTAGATTTTTATCTAATATACTCTACGTTTAGTGAAAGTTCTTAGCAATATAAAAAAATACTCTAAAAAATATCAAAAGTTGTTTTTGGTGTTTTGGTCTTAAGATGCTGTATGTATTATGTTTGGTTTTAATAATAACAAGCTGTATCCCGTCAAATACATGCATATTTTTATACCCTGAACCCATTGAAAATGGGTAAAATGGTATAATGGTTGTGTGGAAGCATCTCCGACCCCATAAAGTATATATATTCTTGATCAGTATCAACAGCCGAGTCGATATAGCCATGTCTGTTTGTCCGTCCGTATGTATGAACGCGTCGATCTCAGAGACTATAAGAGCTAGAGACTCCATATTTGGTACATAAGCTCGCCTAATCCCCGCGCAGTACAATTTTGTTTTAAATTTTCGATAACTCTTCCCGTTTCCTATATACACATGTGATCGATAACAACAAAATCTTGAATTTGGAAAACTTTTAAATCCAGTTTGAAAGATTAGACTAAATAAGGACAATCTGTGAAAATTTGAAAATTGAGATATGGAGTATTGAAGTTAAGAAAGTATGCACTATACGCGTATATATACACACACACTCACACATACTTGCAATCACTGACTGTATGCGTATAAATATAGGGTTCAGGGTTTAGTCTAGTCGGGATTTCTCGACTAGAGCTTTCTTACTTGTTTTAATTACCACTAACAAAAATCTGTATGCTTCTCAGCGCGATCTAGGAATTGATATTAGACCCACATTTCGGTAGTGTAGTATATTAGAACTTTTTGTGAAATACGATTTTTAGTTAATCGAACTCATACATAGACTAATAACCGTTGACTGTTATCCTTTGCCTTCTCCAATATTCTCTATTCTGCTAAATGCACTTTATGTTTGATCAGTTTTTTTAAAGTACTTTATCCTAATTTAATGTTAATTTGTTTGACACAATACAGTAAATTGATTTCTTCAATCTTCGATACAAGAGACGGAACAAAGACCCAAAGATTGAAAAGTTGAGGAAGATCGCTTGTATACCTATATATATATAGTTTTTATTAAAATCGGTTGAGAAACATCGAAGATATTGAACATTGAAGTTAAGTCAAGCAGTATAAGTGTCTCCTTGTACTACTAAAGCGGCATATCGTGAAAGCCCTCTTCCATGCAAGACCAGACCCTATTGGTAAACTTGGTTTGATGCCGCCCTATCCCATTAATCACGTAACAAAAGCAGAGAACAGGTTTCCATTCCAGAAGCAGTTCCAAACAGAGCGCTTAATCTGGCCATGCTCCTGCACCCGGAGAAATTTTAAGTTCAACCAATGCCTAAAGGCATGTGGGTTCCCAAACCTATTGAAAATTCAAAGGCTAGTGCTTTTCTCAAGAGCATCAAGCCGCAAACATAGAACGATGGATGATTTAGCCCGAGCAGTTAAAAATTTTTTTAAGTCCTAGCTAGTTTTATATACTTATTACACACTTGAAAATCGTATTTGTTTTCATAGTAAAATCTCTTTAAAGATCTTAAATCTGTACGGCATGTCTATTTGACAAATGATCTAAATGCAACCAAAAAAAAACGTTGTCCAAAGTTTTAGCTCGATAGCTTAAAGCTGAGGGTGGAGATTCCTTGCGAAAGGGACGGCTTTCTATCGAATTCCCAATTCTCCATTGGTCTTAAGCACAACCCTGATATCAATTCAATCCCCATACACCCTGTTAAGGTCTGGATTAACCTCTTATTTAATGGGTTTACCGCTTAAAATTATTTCAAAGTACAACTTACAGTTATTTCGGTCACCTCCAAACAGCTTATGGTATCGTAAAAAATCAGGTCGACCGCCAAAAAACTTTCCATTTTTGTTAAGAACTTCTCTTATTAAATCTAAATTATTAACTACAAGACAACGTGTATGCCCAAGGGTCATCGAATAAATATCGCCATAGTGTTTCGTCAATGTTTCAAATCCTTTAAAAGGGTTTTTGAAACGGCCAAATACATCTAAGCTTCCGATTATTGGCCAAGGATGTGGGCCGGGTGCTTGAAGTAGTTTGCGCTCAATTTGCTCAGCTTTCAAGTTTTCGGTGCTAACAGTTGGTTTTCGCTGACAATCACGAATTATTAAAACATACGATGCGATTATCACTGCTAATTTAAATCCGATAGTAAGGTAAAATATAAACATGAACATTTTATGATTAAAACGGGTAGTTGTTTCTCAAATTCAATTCAATTTCGGCTAAACAAAATTCCGTCGGCTTTATGTTCTTTTAGCTTTATAAAAAACCAAGAAATGCTTGTTGCACTAGATCGAATACTATTTGATTTTCAGAGCGACCACGTTTTAACGTTTTATTTAAGAGCCAGAGTCAGACAACGCACAAGTACTTTCATAAATATGTATCGGTATTTGTATCTACACATCTATGTTTGTATGTTTATATTAGCATCTATAGGTATGCGCATATTTTTTGTATAGTATTTCATGTCAATAAGTATATGCATGTGGAGTATTTATTTAAATATTATTACATCCACTTCATTTTTATTATTCATCGACACTTATAAAATAGTATTTTTATGTCTTTATGAACATATATCCACGCATATATTAAATTAAATAAACATTTCCAATAAATATTTATCTGATTTATGCACACATATATCTGTATTTAGACTGGTACCAAATATTTTAACGAGGTGATCTTTTCGACTTATTTTACGAACAGCCGACAAGAGCCAAAAAATTAAATTTAGCAACGGATTGCTTTTGCGATAAAAAAATATATATATATATAGAAAATCCGTTGCAAGAAGTATTTCGATTTTAATTTTAATGCGGTCCGGATTATTTGTATATAAAAATCTTGTTGATTGTACTCATAAAATACAAACCACTCAATTTGGCTCAAACTTTTTTTCAGTTTATACAAGAAGGATTTAAATATAAAGGCAAGTAGACAATTTGGTCAAATTTAAGCAGACCTTATTTCAAATAAAAAAAAAATTAATCTGGTTCATTAGTTTTTAATAAAAAAAAACGTGTACAATTTTTGGAGAGTCCAACTTCCGTGGATAAAAATAAACCCAGTGCGTTCTTTTCCCTCCGATTGGTTTGCTTAATAACAAAGTGTCTACCAAAGTTTCGCATGAATCAGCTTATGATATAGGTAGTCCCATTCATTGATTCAAGATTATATGTGGGACAAATAATACCAGAATAAAACAAGTAAGATATATATATATATATATATATATACATACTTGACTTAATTTCAATATGTCATATATCCAGTGATTCTCAACTGATTTCAATAAAAACCTCATAGATTGTCATTATTTCTATAATGTTTCAAATTAAAGTTTTTTAAATTAAAAATTTGATTGTCTTCGATGTGTATATTGGAAAAGGAAAGAGCTATCGACAAATTTGAAACAAATTTATACTGGCTAGGGATTAGGCGAGCTTATGTTCCAAATCTGGAACCTCTCCCTCTTATAGTCTCGGAGATCGACGCGTTCATTCATGCAGATGGACAGACTGACATATCTATATCGATGATATAGATGCTGATCAAGAATATATATATACTTTATGGGGTCGGAGATGCTTCCTTCTGCCTGTTACATTCTTTTGTACAAAACCATTATACCCTTTTTACCCATTTTCAATGGGTTAAGGGTATAAAAAACTTAAAAAGGTCCCACAGAGTTGAACGATAACTCTGAAATTATAATTAAAATCATAGACATTAGTTTATTTTTCTTTGATTCCCAATGAGCGGGTGCCGTACGAATATCTTTTATAACTATATATTTTTCCAGGGCAGTGATGATTTTTTTTTTACGAACCACATCGTTTTCTTAAATAAAGGTTTTAAAACAAGTTTAAAGTTTTAAAAATATTTTAAGGGTATTAAATAGATTTATTAGTATAACAATAAACTCAATCAGAGTATCGTAAACAGTTATATTTTTTCTTTATTCTGGTTTTTTTACTTCGCATGATCGAACGCCATGTTCAAAACATAATCCCAGAAACGCAAAGTTACGTGTATTGCAGTTTATAAAATATGTGTTATTTTTCATAGGGTTAAGTCGGCAATCCTCCTTAAAAACCAGTTTTCTTTAAATATATACACAATGGGTACAGACATTCAGCTTGAAACATTATACTTGCAAACGACCATATTTAGACATCATTGCCATACATATTTTTTTTCTCTATTTTGAATCGGAAAATATTTTTTTCTGGTCTACATAAATCAATCAGCAATCGGAAGCTCAACATCTCGCTGCCTGTTTATTAAAAAGGTTTTTTTTAACTTTGTTATAAAGAGAATAACAATGTACTCAATTTATTTTCAACTAAAAACATTGTTTGATCAATGGTTAATAACATTGTCACATATACAATTTATTTGTTATTCAGTCCTTAGTTCAATATTTATATTGGCTTTTTTTCTATATTGGGTATTTTTTGTGCCCATTAATATCACTAAGGTAGGTAAATATATATGTTGATCAAGGTTTTGAGTTTTTGGAACATGTGGATATAACGGAGAGTTAACGTTACATCTGCTTAAATATCTAAAACTTCGTCATGAATAATGAAAATTGTGTGTAAACTTACTCAAAATTGTAATTCCTTCCATATATCAAACAAGGAAATGGATAACATCACTAGCTTGCAATTCTTAAGCAATGTTAAGAACTTAGAAAGCAAACGGGCCACAATAAACCGCCTGAGGAAGTCACGAAAAATTGGAATAAAGAAATTACCTCCTCCATACCCAAATGGTTGGTATGGAATTCTTGAATCGTCAATGCTTAAGGCTGGTGAATCCACATATGTGTCTTGCCTGGGGGAGCATTTTTTATTATATCGCACACAAAAAAAAAAAGTTTTTATATTGGACGCATATTGCCCACATTTAGGAGCTAACTTAGGAATTGGCGGTCGAGTTGTTGGAGATAATATCGAATGTCCCTTTCATAAATGGAGCTTTAGAGGAACAGATGGAATGTGCACAAACATTCCTTACAGCTCTTGTGGTAAATCAATGGTTTAGCGTACTTTTCAACAAAACTATCACAAGCCTTTTTACGCTTTTCAGTCCCTCCGACAACAAAAGTAAGGAAGTGGAACTCTACAGAATTTAATGGATTTGTGTTTGTTTGGTATAGTGTCGAAGGGTCCGAAATTCCATGGGTTTTTCCAAAATCAAGCGAATTTCAAAGGAGCAAGTTTGTTTACCATGGCCGAAATGAGTTTTATGTAAACTGCCACATTCAGGAAATACCAGAAAATGGTGCCGATCTGGCACACTTCAAAGCAATTCACAATGATAATATTGTAGTTAGTGGCTTTCAAAAAAATCTAAGTGCTTTACGGTGGTTCGGATATCATCAATGGCAAGCAAGGTATGTTCACCAAGTTAACAGAAACAATACACATGTTAAATTCGAAATAAAGCAATCAAAAAAATTTGAATTAAATGAAATTTAATAATTTAGAAAAAGTGTATATATCATTAACTATTTTTGGTGAGTATTTAGTTATGGATAGGTCAATTGTGCATTAAAATGAGTTTGGACACTAAGACTAACATTAACGTTAACCCACAACGCCAAATAAACGGGCGTTAAAAATATAGTAGACTTTTAAAAAAATGTACTTTAAAATAAAATAATCAATACTCTAATACTTAGAATCCAGTACCTTGGTGAAGAGTATATTTGTTTTGTCTAATGACCGTCATGTTTTACTATATCCAGTCATCAGAGAAATGATGCTTTAAGTTTTATATTGAATGGTTTTGTACAAAATTATGTAACAGGCAGATTGAAGCATCTCCGCCCCATAAAGTTTATATATTCTTGATCAGCAGCAACAGCCAAGTCGATACAGCCATGTCCGTCTGTATGTATTAACGCGTCGATCTCAGACACTATAGGAGACTGCAAATTTGGAACATAAGCTCGCCTAATCCCAAGGCAGTACAAGTTTGTTTATCTTATTGTATTATATTATCTTGGTTATCTTCTAGTCGGGATTTCTCGACTAGAGGCTTTTTACTAGTTTTTTTATATTTTTTTTTTTTATAATAGAGGGAATTTTTCAAGCGTGAACTCTTGAAATCATTTTTTCTTGTCATTTTAGATGTTAATTTTACTATTGTTTAAATAATTTTTCATTACAGCTGGAACGTAACCGAAGACAAACACATTGCTGAAATAAAGTTGAATCATACATTCAATTTATTTGGAAGTTTTCGATGTTCTCAAATGAAAGTTACCGGCAATCAAGTAAATATATTTTGTTTTAAAATATAAAAGGTATTTATAAGTTTGTCTGCAGGTTGGGCCCTCCTATGTTCAATTGGTTTTACATTCCACAACATTTGGAACTCTGCAGATTTTTCAGACAATAACTCCAATTGAACCATTACTGCAAAAGGTTGTTCACAGATTTTATGCTACCCGATCAATGGCTCCACTTGTTAAGTTTTTAATATATGGAGAAACTATTATGGTCTGTAATATATAAATACCATATTTAATTATAGTTATTGTTTTTACTTAATATTATTTTAGTTTGAGCGTGATATTAATATATGGAATCATAAAACTTATCAGAACAACCCTTTGCTGGTGTTGGAAGAATCCTCCATTAAAAAATTTCGGAAATGGTATGCACAGTTCTATACAGTTAACAGTAAATCATTTCAACTTGCAAATGATCAACATTTTTCGTTTTAGAACGTTTTGGCTAAAATAATTTTATTTTAATATGTTTGTTTAGCATTAAAAGTCATATGGCACCATGGAAAACTCCTTGTTTTATATATAAATAAATTCCTTTTATAATATAAATCCTTTTCAAAAGGCATTATTACGGCGTCAATTGTCTACTTTTTAAATGACTATTATATTTGGCCTCTTTTGAGCATTAAAGCTGAAGTTCCTCAAGAAGTGTAGTATGAGTTATCTACAAAACAGATATACCAACCATCAGAACAAAGAAAACATCTACGTTTTGTGATGATACAGCATTTCTCAGTCGAATCAGATGGGCAACGAAAGTAACAGCGCACCTAGATCTTCATCCGGTCAAAGTAGAAGATTGGCTACCTGAGTGGCAGGTAAACGAATACAAATTCAAACAAGCTCTCCAAAAAATGTATATAACTTAGATTTGTAAGCTTATTGCTTGTCTCTTATTATAAGAGATGGTTAAAAAAATAGTATAGAAAAAATATTTTGCGTGCCGCGGAGGTCTGTAGACAATATATGAATCAGGACTACGGCTGTACCGACACTAATATGGATTTTTAGAAATTTTTACTGTATCATTACATTTTGATTAAAATCATAAAACAAACTCTTAAGCTAAAGTCTCCGAAGGTAAAGTTGCTGCCTCGGTTGAGTTTGTGAACAAAAAAAAAACCACCAATAAATAATTCTTAAGGTTGATCAAACTATTAGAGTCAGTGTGCTAATCGGGTTATCTGCTTATTTCTCTAACAACAAAATTTACAGCCGAGAAATAAGCAAACTTTATCAACCCGGAACTTCTTCACGTAAAATTGAGCAACAGTGTTAAAAGTTGATTAAAAATTGCTGTAAAGTAAATAAAAAATGATTCAAAATACTGAAAATACCGCATTTTAGCAGGGTCTATTAATTAAGTATTTTACATTTTTGTAATTATACTCTGAATACATTGAAAATAAGTTAAAATCGATTGAGAAATTAAGTAACGTATGCAGTATAAGCGTACACACACAACCATACTTTAGTTTATTTTCGGAATTTTTAACGATTAAAAACAAAATTAAGTGATTATATATAATCCATAAGTCTAATTCGTTGCTAATCGCATAAATTGAAATAATTCAGAATTGAATGACTTCACCGCCACTTAGTCGGATCTGACAAAAAAATATTTTTATTTCTATAAATACACACCTGTATGTTCTGCTGAGGTTAGCAATTTTACTGTTTACTTCCTTCTCAGCTACCCCAAGCTTTTTAGCCATCTTCCTGTGAACATGCGAATTTTTTGCGCGCCCTACGAAGCCCTCCAACATTCCTTACAACAAGTCGAAAAGTGTTCTTGTGCCACACACAACGGTACCTGGAGAGTCTCTGGAGTTGTGCTTCAATCAACAATTAATTAAATTCTTCATCATTAAAATTGTTTATTTAATAAAATTTCTTCCTTATTACATTTTCGCGCCTTTATAATCAGCTGTTTGGATTTTTTCAGTGTATATTATATTATTATTATTATACTCCCTTCCTCTGTTAACTCTATATACGATGCTCATTTCTCTGCTATACTTTCTGTTTCTACCATGCTTTCTGATCGCGATGTTGTTGTAGTTCTGATTTAGTGATTTCAATACTGCAGAAGCTACTTGGATTTCATGTCCCAACTCTGACGCCCTGACCCCCTCGGCACAGAATAAATTTTTGATGAACTTACTTGGGATGTTAACCTATATCTTATCCAGAAGATTTATACCACAAGTCGTTCGAGGTATCGATTACTTTACCCTACAGGGAGCAATGCCCCAGTAGAAAACCTTTAAACCGAGTTCGTCAGTTTCGGAAAATTGGAAAACTTACTCGGCTTTTATCTCCCCTCTACGGGTCAGATCACTTGGAAGTAACAATCAGTATTTTTTATAACACTTTAAATTCTTTATTAGATTTATTTAACAAAACTGTGTGGATTACCAAAGAGTTGACAATTCTTAAAAATCGAAAATCTAAACTCTACAAGAGTTTTAGAAAATCCAGTTCTTTATTAGCTTATTCTGCATTACTCGTTCCAGTTTCTCAGTCCTCCATAACCAGTGTTATAGGAATTACCTTGCTAGGTGTAGATTACAGTTTCAGCAGGATCCTAAAAGGTTTTTTGATTTCGTTAATATGAAGCGCAAGTCTTCTTGCCTTACCCCTATCAGCTGAATAGCTCTAATTGCATTTAAGTACTGGAAATCACAGAGAGTTCCCTACTTTGTGATCGTCAGGTTATTAAGCCAACATTTTCTCCAGGACCTGATGGAGTACCAAGCTGTCTGCTTTGGTACTGCGCTCAGGGTCTTTCAAAGCTATTGCAAAAATTGTTTAGTTAGTCGGTGGAGTTATGCTCTTTCCCAAAAATTTGGAAAGAGTCATATATTATTCCTTTGCATAAAAAAGGAAACAAATCTAATGCTGAAAATTTTAGGGGTATCTCCAAGTTGTCTCCTATTCCTAAGATTTTTGAGAAATTAATAACCTTTCATCTTCAACCTCTTTGTAAATCTATGGTTTCACCGCGCCAGCACGGATTCATAAAACAAATATCTACCACTACTAACTTGCTAGAGTTCACATCATTGGTTATTAAGGGCTTTCAAGATAAGATTTAAACTGATGTTATTTACACTAATTTCAGAAATGCTTTCGACTCTGTAAATCACTTCCTTTTAATTTATAAACTTAAGTTTTTGGGCTTTCCAAACAATCTTATCCTTTCGATTAAAGATTATCTAATTTTCAGAACTCAGATGGTCTATTTTAATGGCTCTGTTTCTAAGCGGTTCAGGTCACTTCTGGTGTTCCTCAAGGAAGTCACCTTGGACCGATATTATTTACACTTTTTATTAACGATCTTCCGTCTGTAATAAAGCACTCTCGGGTGCTGGTGTATGCTGATGATATAAAATTATGCACATCAGCTGTAACTCTTCTGTCTGATCATAAGCTACAAAGTGATTTAGACAACTTTCAAACTTGGTGTACAGTATATTTATTAAAACTTAATTGCAGAAAATGCAAGGCAATGTCTTTTTACATTTTTTAACATCTATATTCTGGATAAGAAACTACTTGATCGGATTGAATGGGAAGAGGATTTGGGTATTCTAATGGACTCAAACCTTAAATTTGACAAGCATATCTCTGCCATTGCGAATTGAGCATCAAGTGCTTGGGGTTCATTAAGCGCTGGTCGAAGGAATTCGACGACCCCTACATAACAAAAACTTTGTATATTTCTCTAGTACGACCGATTCTTGAATATGGATCTTGTATATGGTTTCCCAAATACAGTATTCATCAAGATAGAATCAAATCGGTGCAAAAACAATTTCTGCTCTTCGGGCCCTTAACTGGAATAATAACATTAATTTACCTTATCATAGTAGACTTTTACTAATAAATTGTCCTTCTCTTTCTGATCGTAGAACAATGCTTGGAATAACCTTTTCCACAAACTAATTACTAATTTTTTACCTATATCTCTTCAAACTTGTCATTCTAACTATGCTATCCGGATCTTACCGGATATCGGATCTTATGTGCTTTATATAACGATCTTTCCTACATAGTACATAGTGCCATTCCTACTTGCTCACTAAAAAAAAACAAGTCTTGTGTCAACCGTCTACATGTTCGTCCGTGCCTTAACAAGCCGGTGCTTGGTATCGTTAACTTGAATGTACTGTCCGTTAGTACATCTACGTCCAATAATTACAAAGTTTGGCAACAATTAATTGTTGTCTCACGCATCGCAGACTTTGCAATCAAAACAAAAGCACAAAAAATTATGTCTGACCACTTTCCAACGAGTAGTCAGAACAAGTCGACAAAATAGATGGGGAAATTATTTCCCGACGAGCCAATATTAGGAGATATCAATGAGAATGTAATACAGATAGAGTGGAAACAAGAGTACCCCTCTTTTTAACAGAAGGGACTAAACCTGTGGTTAAGCTCGTGGGGAAAATTTCCCTGTTCTACTCATGGAGAAGTGGTCGGCCATCATTGTTTTTCGCTATTGCTTTGTCGCGAAGAGGACGAAGCATGAGACAACGATTAACTGTTGCCTTACTTCATTCCTCTTGTTGTTGTCGCAGAACTTGAGTTTCTCAATTTTTGACTTTTAGTTCAATGTGCTTGCCAATGCCTTAGATCGAGGGTATTATGGGAGGGTAGTACAGACTTTGTAAGGACTTTGTGCAATTGTATGGCAAAACGTGAGATACTTAAATATGACTTCGAAAATATATTTGCGTATGTGTATATTGGGAATTAGGTAGATCATTAATAACTTATTGAACAGGTTTAAAATGAATAAATACTAAATTAACACTAGCCATAAAATAAACGCATTTCCCATTCAGATAATTAACATGAATTGTTCGTGTATTAAAAATATATATTAATAATTTCATAGAGCTTAATTGCATTTTTTAATAAAGGGTATTAAAATACATTATTCAGTTTGTGCGTTCCAGCAACGACAACCATCACGTGTTGTTGTTGTTCGATCTTTTGCGTTTTGCCTATTGCCGCTGGGCGCACAGAAATGCATACACAAAAAGACGGCGCGAGGCCACATACAGCAGGCCGTCTGCAGACGTTTTGCCAATTCCCGTTAGAATTGTTCATATGCATACACAAAAAGACGGACGAATTCGAATATTGAGGCAGGTCCAGAACTATAACCAAACACAAGACATAAAGAAGAATCGACGAGACGAGCTTAACCATAGGGCTGCGATTAAGCGATAGAGCACACGCATGCATACACACAATGACGGGGCCATCTGCAGCAGGTCATTTGCAGAGTTTTTGGTGTCGACAGAACAAATTTGTATAATGCAAACAAATTATTGCTTCTAATGAAATAAATGAATGATTAATAAATATAATATATACATAAAATATATATATATATATTAATTTATATTATTAATAATTTAAATTTTAATAACTTATTTTTATTGTTTTAATTTTTTGCTTAAATAGAATAAAAAATAGTAATTTTATATTTTTACGTATTATATAACAATTTCATCACACACAAAGTATTCATAACTATAAGAGTTCATGCTTCGAAATATGTACTAGGCTTTCAGCATAAACAGACAGTGCCGAATACATACGAGAAAACATGAGCAATCAAAGCAAAAACTAAATCAGATATGGCCGCGGGACCAGTAGTACAAGCAAACAAGTGATAAACGAGCACAAAGAAGAAGGGGGGAGACGAGCTTAACCACAGGGCTGGGACTTTTTTCTTAACAGTGGAGGGGTATTCTTGTTACCTCTCTATCTGTATTACATTCTCATTGAGGAGATATCTTTTCTGTTAACAAAGAACCACGCCTTCTTCCTCTCTTGGTTTACATACTCGTTGTTGTAAGGTAGTATGCATGATAGTTTGTGTTAAGCTTGACCTGATTTACATGATCGAATAACAGCAAAGAAAACAATATAAAAATATATTCATTTCGATTTTTAATAAGTTCGGTGTCTCGAAAACTAAGAAAAAATTTATTTTGTATTTTTGTTTTCTTTTAAAACAAAATATATATTTAATATATTAATTAATATAATTATTATTATAAATATTTAGTTTCTAAAATGTCAATTGATTTTTTTTCTGTTATTCTAATTATATCTTTGCAATGTCGCTTCTGATTGCCTCGAATGGCACTTCAATGCTGAAACAAGGCTTTCTGATCTAGGTTGTATGTGACTCAAATTTGCAGCAACTGCAACTAGATGTTTTATGTGTGAACACAGTCTCAACACCATCTCATCGTTCCGCGTGAATTAGCTATCAAAAACAATTTTTTGCGGCAAACGGCTAAAACGAACTGTACTGGTAAACTAGTTCAGTGAGCGAACATGTTGCAGATATCGGTTCAGCAACGAAAATAAGGAAATTTTCACGTCATCCACGCTGCCTGATAAAAAATATGTGAGTATTATAACTTAAAGGAACATAATACGCTCAAACTCAATTGTTCTTTAACTCAAATAGTATATTTTTGTCTTCAACAACCTTCCTGCCGTTTTTGTAAAGTGTTTAAAATTTTTCTAATAAACACCGGGAATTATGTGTTTCTTTTTGATTTCACTCACTAAATCGTAATATAAAGTTTTGAACAAATGTTGAAAAATAAAAATCTTAAACACGCAGATTTATGCAATTGTATCCACAAACATACATATGTATCATAAATGCGTTTGCAAGCATGCATATGCACATTATTTGGTATAAAAAATGTGCGTTGTAGTTTTGTGGGCGTATCTACATACGTATATAATATAAAACAAATTTATTATAACATGTCATTAAAAACATATAAGAATTTGGAATTTTTATTTATTTAAAGACATTTTAAACTAATATGTATATCTGTGCAATCAATTGCTTTTATTACATAAATTAGCGCAACATTCAAAGTAACGTGCTTACCGTCCACCGTCAATTTGCTGTCTATTGCATATTACGTCGACTGCCTCTAAAAAATTTTGTAAGAAGCTGCCAAAAAAGAAGCCCGAGACTCAGGCCTTCACTTGTGGTTGCGGTTTGTGGTAGGTCCCAGAAGGGGCCGCAGTATTATCCGCCAAAATTAGGTCTTGGGCCACATACTCTATTCAGGTATGCTGTCATTTTTTACTTAAAAGCTGACAATCGTTTTCTATTACATTAATTTTTCAGTCAGTTCAATTACAATAATCTTGCTGCGTGGACACTTCAAAATACTTCACGGTCAAATCAAAAACTCACAACTAAAGCGATTACCGACGAGAACCATAAAGTGGACAATAATTCCGCAGAGATGACATTACCAAGTGCCGCTCGCGTTTACACAGACGTAAACGCTCACAAGCCTGATGAATATTGGGACTATGAAAATTATGTGGTTGACTGGGGAAACCAAGACGATTACCAGTTGGTACGCAAGTTGGGACGTGGAAAGTATTCTGAAGTGTTCGAGGCTATCAACATAACAACGACTGAGAAATGTGTTGTGAAAATTTTAAAGCCCGTTAAAAAAAAGAAGATAAAGCGCGAAATCAAGATCTTGGAAAACTTGCGAGGGGGCACCAACATTATAACGCTTCTCGCTGTTGTAAAAGACCCAGTGTCCCGAACTCCAGCACTGATATTCGAGCATGTTAACAATACAGACTTCAAACAACTGTACCAAACTCTTACAGACTACGAGATACGCTATTATTTATTCGAGTTACTGAAGGCACTCGATTATTGCCACAGCATGGGGATAATGCATCGTGACGTGAAACCACACAACGTTATGATAGATCATGAAAATCGAAAATTACGTCTTATCGATTGGGGCCTCGCTGAATTTTACCATCCTGGTCAAGAGTATAATGTAAGAGTAGCGTCCCGTTACTTCAAAGGCCCCGAGCTTCTTGTCGATTATCAAATGTACGATTATTCACTTGACATGTGGTCTTTAGGATGCATGCTAGCGTCTATGATTTTTCGCAAAGAGCCATTCTTTCATGGCCACGACAACTATGATCAACTTGTGCGCATTGCTAAGGTGCTGGGCACCGAAGAACTGTATGCGTATCTAGATAAGTATAACATTGATCTAGATCCGCGATTTCACGATATTTTGCAACGCCATTCCCGCAAGCGTTGGGAGCGTTTTGTTCATTCTGATAACCAACACTTAGTGTCCCCAGAAGCATTAGACTTCCTTGATAAGTTATTGCGTTATGATCACGTTGACCGTCTTACAGCTCGTGAAGCTATGGCGCATCCATATTTTTTACCGATAGTTAATGGACCGGCGAATGCCATTCAGCAATAAATATGGATATACAAACTAATGGCAAGACAGCACGGTAACAGTTACGAGGACGGTACAATTATTTGAATAAAAACAATCGTTTTGTGCTCAATCTTACAGGATTAATAAGGATCAAATTCAATCGTCCCAGAGTTCGGAAAACATACATTAATGGACATTCACCAATTGCACACAGATATAACAATTTAATAGAAAAGATTATTTCAACTTTAATTTTTTGAAAATATAAACTCACAGTGATTATATAAGTACTGAAAAACTCCCATACGCAGCATTTTCAAAAATTTCTGTTTACAAACTCATACATGCACATGCTTAAAAATTAACATCAGGCTACAACATAATAAACATATATTTATACCAATAATTATAAATATAATTCAATAAAATCTCCATTTCTTACAAAAGCTGATGACACGTACGAAGTCGGTCATCGTTCAATGAACACTTTATTATAATCACTGTGTACGGCAGTCCTCTAGTGAAAAAGCATTGCGAAGGTTGCAAAAGGTGAGCAAAGACTAGCAATATAAAGGTTAAATGGAATATAGTTTTTATTTATATATATATATATACATAATATACATTTTTTGGTGATTTCGTTGTTTTTACTCTTCTGTGCGTTTTACGACCAATTACCACAACATTTTGGCTTTTTTTCTGAATAAATAAAAACTAATATGAAGTGAAATATAACGATTTTTACGAATAACTCATTAGCACAAAGGGACACAGAAATTAATGACAAGCAATAATTGGAAAATTTCTAGTGTTTCTGATATGAACAGTTTATTAACTCAGAATATTAATTTTTTTTCAAGTGAGTATTTTTTATAATGCTTGGAATTTTTCATAATGTTGAGTTTAAGATTTTATTCATTGGATCATTTTTATTTTTGTGTCTGGAAAAAGTGGTAAGCTTTGAAACCAAAAAAAAAAATTACCAATATAATTATTCTTAAAGAGCGTACGCTCAAAAAACAAAACTATATATTTAATGCATTTAAGATTTAATAAGTTTACACGTGACCGATATCTATAATGGTCCTGGCCAGTTTGTTATCAGTGCATAGTTAGGACAGAGCCTTAAAGTACTCTGTGTTCTGAAACCTAAGTAGTTTTTAATAACCTGAACGCATTGAAAATGGGTAAAAAGGTTATAATGATTTTGTGCAAAAGTACAATGACAATCTGTGAAATTTTTATTGAAATTGGTTTAAAAACACCGGAGATATAGAACATTGAAATTATGTATACAGTATACGCATACACACACACCCATACTTGCAAGCAATGACTGTACACGTAAGGTATGGGGTCCAGGGTATCATCTACTCGGGATTTCTCGACTAGAGCCTTCTTATTTGTTTTTAATTTAAAGAATTATATTGTTTGGAAAGCCCAAAACTTTTTTTTGAAATAAAAGGTAGCGATTCTCAAAATCTAAACGTTCCTGAAGATAATATCGGCATATATTTTATTTTGAAAGCCCTTAAAAACAAATAAAGGGAATTATTTCTCTCTCGTGAGCCCGGGTGGTGAAATTATAGATCTGCAAAGATATTGTATTATAATTTCTTAAACACCTTCGTCATACCGGAAAACTGAATTCTGAACATGTAACTTAAAAAAAAAAAAAAAAAAGACTTCCCATTTTAGAAAAAAGGCATAACTCAACGGACAAGAAACACAGTTTATTATTGGACGTAGATGTACTAAAGACAGTACAGTCAAGTGGTCCAACGATACAAGCACCGGCTTGTTTACGCGCGGACCCAAGCATAAAGCGACCCACCTGCCACCCAACCGACCGCGTAGAGTGGGGTTACGAAGAACGCGAACATGTAGACAGATGACACAAGACTTGTTTTTTTTAGTGACCAAGTAGGAGTGGCAGGAAATATCGTTATATAAAGCACATAAAATCCGAAAGGGGTTATGGATAGCATAATTAGAATAACAAGTTTGAAGAGATATAGGTAAAAATTTCTAGTATTTATGATCGGAACTGCAAAGCCAATTTGGTCTATTAATTCAGAGGAATCAATTTCCCCATTAATTAGTTTGTGGAAAAGGTTATTCCAAGCATTGTTCTACGATCAGAAAGAGAAGGACAATTTATTAGTAAAAGTCTACTATGATAAGGTAAATTAATGTTATTATTCCAGTTAAGGGCCCGAAGAGCAGAAATTGTTTTTGCACCGATTTGATTCTATCTTGATGAATACTGTATTTGGGAAACCATATACAAGATCCATATTCAAGAATCGGTCGTACTAGAGAAATATACAAAGTTTTTGTTATGTAGGGGTCGTCGAATTCCTTCGACCAGCGCTTAATGAACCCCAAGCACTTGATGCTCGATTCGCAATGGCAGAGATATGCTTGTCAAATTTAAGGTTTGAGTCCATTAGAATACCCAAATCCTCTACCCATTCAATCCGATCAAGTAGTTTCTTATCCAGAATATAGATGTTAAAAAATGTAAAAAGACATTGCCTTGCATTTTCTGCAATTAAGTTTTAATAAATATACTGTACACCAAGTTTGAAAGTTGTCTAAATCACTTTGTAGCTTATGATCAGTCAGAACAGTTACAGCTGATGTGCATAATTTTATATCATCAGCATACACCAGCACCCGAGAGTGATTTATTACAGACGGAAGATCGTTAATAAAAAGTGTAAATAATATCGGTCCAAGGTGACTTCCTTGAGGAACACCAGAAGTGACCTGAACCGCTTAGAAACAGAGCCATTAAAATAGACCCTCTGAGTTCTGAAAATTAAGTAATCTTTAATCGAAAGGATAAGATTGTTTGGAAAGCCCAAAAGTTTAAGTTTATGTATTAAAAGGAAGTGATTTACAGAGACGAAAGCCTTACTGGAATCAGTGTAAATAACATCAGTTTGCATTTTATCTTGAAAGCCCTTAATAACAAATGATGTGAATTCCAGCAAGTTAGTAGTGGTAGATTTTTCTTTCATGAATCCGTGCTGGTACGGTGCTATTGATAAAAACTAATCGTTGTCTTAAAAAAATCAGTGAATAGATCGTAAATGCCCTAATCTCGCCCGTCATATTCTTCAAAAATACGTTTGATAGAATTGCTAAAAAATAATGTTTCGCATTCGCAAAGTAAAACTACTCACCTTGCTGACACTGTAATCTACGCCAACTCAGATAATTTCAATTATTGATCTGAAAAACTGGATCCAACAATAAAAAATACAAGATTTAGTCGATGTAAAGTTGGTGGGAATATGGTGGGTCTCATTTTGTACGGTTTTATTTATTAATAACTCTTATAAGTGTACCGTTCGTCGGTTTTTTTCTAAAAAAAAAAAAGAAGACAATTGCGGTTCTAAAATATGTGTTTTTTATTTAAGTTCATCAACAAAAGCAGCATTTAACTCTTCAATATATTCATCGTCTTGGCACTTGCTGAGCACTTCATTAGGATTTAATTCAACTTCGCTGCATTGCTCATTATCAAAAGGAAGTTTTGAATGTACTTCGAATTTGCCATTGTCTTCATAAAGATTCAATAATATATCATTCGTTGCTGGCTTTTCTGGATAGTTTTCATTTACGCCAGTACCTTTATTTTTTTTTTGTTTTTCTCTAGGCATAGGGGATTCACTTTCAGGAACACCCGACAAATTCATTGAAGGAAGATTTTTTTCGCTATTGATTCGTTTATATTTATAACTGTCCTTAATTTGTGGAGGGGTTTCATCCATTAAATGTTGTGAGAATGTTGTACTTAACATTAAACTTTCTCTTTCAGGATGTAGAGTTTTTTCAATCGACGCGTTTATAGATTTAGAAAAATTACGTATGCCACGGATTCGATCTTTTTTGCAAGTTTCATACAGAAGGTATAGACAAATGTTCCTTGGAGGAGTGAAGGACTTATTTCTTAAATTAATAAAGGTGAATAGAGTTTTGTATAATTCAAGTCGACAGAGCCAGTCGTCATAGGGGCTTTGAATCGTTATACGCTTTTCAGATATTTGAATAATCATTTCCAGTAGAGTGCTAATTATAACCTGTTTAAAAATATATAAGTTTTCAGAGGTTAGTCAAAAATTCATTAAGATATTAAGGATTTTTAATTAACGATCCCTTATCATCCAAATGGAAATTCCTGTACCGACTGTCCCAAAATCATGCAATTCTCTCAAAATCATGTTTTTTAAAAAAAAAAAAAATAAATAAAAAATTCACTCTAAAATTAAAATGCATTCATTACAAACAAGAAAATAAAACATTGAAAACTCGATCTCAACGCTCCATCAAAGTTGGAAAAAATTTACAAAAGTAGTTCTTCGGTTTAACTCAAATAATTAAAAGAAAAAAAGGAAGAAAGGTTCTAGTCGAGATTTCCCAGCATAATGACATAACTTCAATGTTTCATATCTCCGGTAATTGTAAGTTGATTTTAACAAAACATTTCACACCTTGTCATGTTTTCATCTATAGTTTTAAACGCCGTTTCCAAGATTTTCAAATTCAAGATTTTATTGTTATTGGTCACGTATATCGGAAACGGGGTTTTCCGATTATCGATAACTCTTCCCGTTTCCGATATACCCATGTGATCGATATCAATAAATTCTTGAATGTGGATAACTCGAAAATTGTGTTTGATTATATATCTGTGAAATTTTCATTGATATCGGCACCTGGCACCTCTGCTTGCGGTTTCAATCGACCTCTGGCGTTTGCCGGCCAAAAGCTCATCCACCTTATTGGCAAAACTGCCTTTCGCCAATGCCATTTTAGAATTTTGTGAGTAGAATGCTGCTATCTTTTGTCGGCCCACTTCAGATCAGAGAACACGTTTGCACTCCGTGAGCTGAGCCTTGATCTTAAGGACGGTATTGTAATGGGCTTTGGCTTCCATGCCCTCCTTAGTACTTTTGAGCCCAACTCTACTAGGGGTACTGGAACTCGCCATGGAGCGAGCAGGCTTACTTAACTATAGCTTGTTAGTTGTTTCTATCTGTCTTATTTAATATATCTCTGCCCTTTTCGATAACTCCGCCTTTTTTCATACATATATGTACTGACGATACGATATATTTACATACCTCTAAAAGTTGCGGCTTCAATAAGTTACATACTGAAGTCAAAAGTTCCTGCAAACTTCGAAAAGCTTCCAAACAAAGAGCTGTTTTGCCCTTATTTGCTATAGTTTCGCATTGAAAATTTGGCTCAGTTCTGTTACGAGTTCTGTTCAATTTTCTCGTTAGTATACTTTTGGGCTCTGCTACGGACTATTATAGAATTGTTTAAAAATTAGAAAAATAAATGTATAATTAGAATATTCACCAATATATATATATCTGTTTGAAGTATCATAACATCTTTGACAATATCTTTAACAAGCCGGTCCGCTATTAAATCAAATCCACTTCCTTGGCCAGCAGTAGAAATCCACAACCTTGTTATTTTGTAAACTTTTATGCGCAAATTACTAAAAAAAAATAAACAAATACATAAAATAGGATATTAGAAAAATAAAAGTTTTATATTTAAAAATATTCGTATATCGTTGTATAACCCTTCTGTTGTCGGTATACACATTAAGTATTTTGTGTTTGTTTTTATCCTCTAATACCAAATGTTAAAAGTATAATGGGTGACACCGAAATCGCTGAAAAAACACCACTGTTGGGAGTTTTCAATGCTTGCACAATGGGCCAATTTTTTGTATTTCTATAAAATAAATTCAAGTTTTTGACCTGCCAAACTAAAAATTACAACTTTGCGGTGGCCTCTGCGTGGCAAAATAAAAAGTTAGTTAGCGTATTATTTTCAAATTAAATGGATTCGAAAAGGAATTTGGCAACCTTATATTTTCTTTTGTGAGAAACTAATTTAAAATAAACTAAGATCCTTTTTTTAATGTTACGTCCTTTGTTTAACAATTTATGATTGATGCAAATTTTTATTAAAAACAAACAAAAAATGTTAAAGAAAAATTAAGATTTAACAAATATTACGTATTCGTGGAAATATATTTGGCTTTCATTAAAACAATTTCTTCGAAAGAAAAATAAGGCAATGATTGCCTTCTTAGGTATTGACATTACCAGCAAAAGAAAACAACTGCTCAACAGACTGTGATGATGTGGAGTATAGCTTGAGTATTAAAGTATAAAAATTCTTTCTCAAGCAACGCATAATTTTGCCACGATTCTTCAAAATTCGAAATGAAAAGCTAAATAATTTTTTAATTATTATTTTAGCCACCTGGCGTTTGGGATACAGTTGACGGAAATATTATTATTATTACATAACCTATATAGGTGCTTAAATATAAAACAAATCAAACATAATTATAAAAAGTAGTCAATTACATTTTTATTATTTTCTACTGTTATAAAATGCAGTCGGTTTATTTTTATGTCATTGTTGATTATTTTTAATATTTAAAATTCTTTAAAATTAAATTCTTTTGTGTCAAGTTTTATGTCTTTTTTATAGTCTCTAAGGTCTAACTTATTACACATGATCAGTAAACATACCAAAACTGAATGTTAAGTCCTGGTGAGGAATATTTTGATTTATTCAGCGATTCCAATAAAATACTTAATATTGTTCTAAAATGCATCCTGAGGTGAGTGTGGCAGCTAAATAGAAAGAAAAATATGTTATATTTTCAAAAACTTTCTTTAAAATTAATTAGAAATACAAATTTATATACCCTGCACCCATAAAATTAGTTAAAAGGATAACGGTTTTGTGAAAATGTACAGACAGAATAGCATATTCGTCCCAATATGGTATATATTCTTAACCGTGATTACCAAAACTAAAGCTCTTACTCGTATTGTCATCGTTTGGAAGACTGTCCTGAGTCTAAAAACGAATTTTAAGGTTATAATACGGGACTTATTATCACTGTATGCTTTGTATTGCGTGCAAATTCAAATTTTTATACAAATGAGCGATATATATACAAGCGCAGATACCAGAAAATGTTATCACCAAACAGGAAAAATTATTTTATACCCATTGAAAATGGGTTAAAAGGGTATAATGGTTTTGTGCAAAAGTATGTAACAGGCAGAAGGACGCATCTCCGACCCCATAAAGTATATATATTCTTGATCAGCATCAAAAGCCGAGTCGATATAGTCATGTCCGTCTGTCCGTCCGTATGTATGAACGCGTCGATCTCAGAGAATATAAGAGTTAGAGACTCCAGATTTGGTACATAAGCTCGCCTTATCCCCGCGCAGTACAAGTTTGTTTTCAATTTTCGATAAATATTCTCGTTTCCATATACACAAAATCTTGAATTAATTTAAAAATCTCATTTTTTGACTGAGAATCTTCCAGTTATTGACCGATATGTTCTTAAGATCTGTTGACAAATATTCGCTTATTTTTTTATACACTTGAAAAGTGTATATTAATTTTGGCATGAAATTTGTTACGCATATCCAAACCATAAATTATATATTTTCTCGATCAACATCGTGAGGCGAGTTCTCAGTTTTTGGTAGGATCGGACCACCAAAAGGATGAAAAACAACTGGTCTTTGAAAGTGTATATTATTATTGGCATGCCACAGATAGTTTCCTTACATGTTCTGATTTTAATTTACTTACGTATCAATCAGTACTTCCATTAGATCCAAAAGCTTCGAATGCAATGTGGGCAGAAGGTTTCTTAAACACATATTATCCATATTTCGATCTTCATTATTTTCACCTAATCTTAATCCATTTTGAACAAAACACAAAATTTTGGTTGGACTTATGAACTTTTTTGATGGATATGGTTGGCTGTAAAAGACATAAATCTTCGTAAATAACGAAAAACAAAATTTTTAGTTTTGGCAGTCGGAAACAACCGTCTGCAGAATACTCTGATACCAGTAAAATACCTACAAAGAAGAGTCTGTTTCCGTTCTTTTAAGAACTTCACCAGTTGACATCTACTCAGCAAATAAGTAAGCAAGGCATTCCGTTTTGCCAAATTCGATTTAATTGATTTTCAGCAACCAAATGCATTTCACTAAAATCTTAAACCCTTATCTGAAGGACACATGGACAACAATTTTTATTTAGGTGTCGCAAAAAAAAAGGCGTTCACACTGACTGTCACCCAATATAACGGATAACACACAAATGGAATGTACTGTTTTACCTTGGGTATCAGAGTATAAAAATATAAAAACACGGTTATTAGAACCACTTCTAATTTTACTGACCTCAATGCTATTTTCAAAAATTCAATTAGATTACAAAAGCGTCTAGAGAACCGAGCCACCCTTTCAACTGGATCTGCTTGCAGTTGTAATGTAAAATAGTCCAATTTGAATCTAATATCAATTGTGTTATAATCAATTTTAAAATTATGAAATAAACCGATTAAAAGAAAGTTGAGACTGCCCAATAAGCCTAACTGGAAATCTTTCCATTGGGTATTATGATTACAATTTTCCTCGTTGCTGCCGCGTAGTTGCTGTAATAGCAACCAGCAAATACCACATTGAAAAATTACTTCTGGATCGCTGCTGTCGATAAATGGTAAAAGGTATCGCAAAATGTGGGGTTTTTTAAATTTGCTAGGACCAGGATAGTATCGCAAGCAATGTTTTACTGATTTCAGTGCAGCAATTGTGCAGCTCACTTTTGTCAGTTTTTCCAAAACACATAAGCTTTCGTACAGCTTTCCTAGTAAGGTAGCTCCAAACCATTTTGCAATTTCAGGTAAAACTTGAATTTGAAACACCAGTTGTGCTGAAAAAAATGATAAAAAATTATTTTGTATGATCCAAATTTACCGTACGTAAAAGTATATTGGATTTGTGCAATGTGCTTGATGCAGTCGTCCGTATGTTTTCCTGTGTATACGTATGTTTTTTCTACATTCATACAGCTGAAGACATCAAACTATACAATGTGCCATGCTGGGGTGTTACGACAAATAGGGAACACATTTATACAGGTAAATTTAAATCAAAGCAAGTAGAAAGGCTCTAGTCGAGAAATCCCGACTAGAATAGACCCTGAACCCTATACTTTACGCCAGTGCTTGCAAGTATGTGTGTTAAAAAAGATAATTTTTTACTTGGCTTGGCCAAAATATATATATATATATATCCTAAAATGTCAGTTTTTTGTTTAATACAAGAAAGTTGTTCCGTAGATCGCTTCTGTATCTGTATGAAAAATATAAGATTTGAAGCAAATTTTTTGCGTGACTACAGGAATTTGGGGTCAAATATTTTACTTTAGGTTGTAGAACAAATTTGCATAATTACTTCAGCGGTAATAATTTGATAAGTTAGTTGTAGCAATTTTCATTAGTGATCGTTTCTAATGTATTATTATCTCCTGGATCCAAATCAGTTTTTTGAGATAAAATTCACGACAGCGTGTGATAATTATGCCTATAATTTCGCGATATTCAATACGTCAGCTGAGTCCAAAAAAAAAAAGAACGTGAATGTCTGAACCTATCGCTAACTTTCTGGAAGTACAAGCAACAACGATGCTGCATTACCTATTTATTCTTAATCGGCTTGTTCAATCACAAGTTTAAAGCTAATAACATATTTAAGATCATAAACGTTTGTACAATTTTTGAAACGCATAAGTTTTAAACATACCCAAAGCTTCATAGATAAGTTCGCCGTATAGACTGACTTCCTTTTTATTACAGGCTTGGGTTATTATTGTTAACCATATATTCGCTCTCTTTTCCAAAACATTTTTTGGACATTGGTTGAGGTATTCAATAAGGAAACGCAATCCGATAGCTCTAGTCTTAGTTTTTAAAAGGAAAGAGGTGATTGATTGTGCTTGTGACGCAGCATTCTGTAAAAAGAAATATTTGTATAAGCACAAAAAAATTTTCTAAAACCTACAGCTTCCTGAACACGGTCCAGAGCATTAAGGTAAACATTTCTATCCCTTCCATTAGTTTGCGCAATAGCTCTTAGTATATCACCGGCTCCAAACATTTTAAGAAACATGTGCGAGTTAGTGATGTGAAATTATCGTTAGCTTAATCAATGTTACCAACAAAACTAGTTCTGTGTATAAATTCCCTAAAAGTGATTTAATCGATTATATATCGACTATAATTGGTACTGTTTCTACTGAAGTCGCGTCCACATTTATTAGTGTTTTCTTCCCATAAGGGTTTTTCATAAGTATCTCGAAGTATCGATACATATTCAGTTCTCAAGTTCAGTCTGTTTGCTCTGTGCTGCTTCTGCTTAAGCATAACAAGTACAGCTGTTCTGCAAATATTTTTTTGATGACTGTATTTAGTGTACTCATGCCTGTAATTTTTATTGGCATTTTGAAGCACAAACCTTTCGCGCAATGTTTAAATACTTACTCTTCTTCAGCTCTGATACTGAATACAGCTGTCTTTTGACGTTCTGATTCTTCAATAGCTGTTCCGTTAATAACATTTACATCATTTATTGCCTGTTTGTAGTGATATTAACAGTATTTTATTTCTAAAGAGGAAGACCAGTAATTTCCACATAATAACAAATTAGCTTATTGTTAATACAATCATTTTGAAGCTAACGAAATCTTCAACCCCTAATTGTATAAATATTTTTTTTTGTCACTGGCGGAAAAGATGAACGACTGGGTTTCTTTACACGGTAAGTGCGGCTTTATCATCTTTTTAAATTTATAATCATATACTGTATATGCCTCCAAAAAAGAATGATATCAGATCAATTAAAAAACAAGTTAGAAAGCTCTTGTCGAGAACCTGAACCCTATACTTTACACGTACAGTCACTGCTTGCAAGTATGCGTGTATACTTTCTTAACTTCAATGCTCCAAATCTCCGGTGTTTCTCAACCATATTCAATAATAATAATAATAATTTCACAGAAACGCCGTTTTCCAAATTTAAGGTAAATTTGAAACAAACTTGTACCTCCTAGGGATGAGGGATTGTACTTTTCCACAAAACCAATATAACATTTTTACCTTAAAATATGCAATCATAATACAATATCATGATTTTTCCTACATTCAAATTTTGGCCATGATGTTTAAGAAAAATCATTATTTTTTTGCATAATAGTTTGTCAGCATTTTTGTGTAAAAATTGCTGACAAACCTAATGCATTTCTTGCATTAGGTTTGAATAATTAAAATACGTTATATTATAATCTAAAATGCAGTGCAATGAAGCTGTTGGACAGCTGAAGGGTCGATAAAGTTTCAGGCCGTTCTTAAAAAAGTTTATGTGCTGTCCCAGTAAGATTGGAAGTCTTAATATGTTGCAGTAGTCTGGCATTTATAAATTGTAAACGTCCTAGTTTACAATTTATTGTTCTGAAGTGCTGCAACATTTCATTACAATTTTAATGCGAAGGATTTTTTAAAGATTACTGCATAACATCAGTAAGCTATTATTCATACGCCACGCAATCGTCAAAAACTCATATGTATATTTTAAAATCTCTAAGGCCAAACCGATGGTTAGATGGCATTTTGCATTATTCGAGAATGGCAATTCTGGCTTTATGTCCATTTGAAAAGCTTAAAAGAACGATGCTTTTCCCTATGGACCAAGTATAAAATAAATGTAAAACATAAGTGTAAGGGGATTTTAATTTTACTTACATTTCGGCTGTCCTATTACTTTTCAAAAATTGCTTAAAACAAATTGCAAGTCTGAATCGTCGTGCAGTTTTTGTCCAACATTTAACGCCGCATATCCATTGCCATCAAACCAAAAGTTACAAGCAATTAGTTGAACCGTGTAAAAGCGGCATACCACGCCTATTGTTTAAAACGTGTTTTAGGGTGACCATAGGTTTTTATTGGTGAATCAATATTAAGTGTTTTCTTGTTATCATCTCGTGATACTCGTCAGCTGACAATTTCCTTCGGTCTAGTGATTAAAGAATTTGCTACTAGGAAAGTTATAATATAAATTGAAATGGCTTTACATTCGGCAATAAAAGGAAAATTAATATCCGTCATTGGCGACGAGGTGAGCGAAAACTCTTAAGTTGTTCTAAAATAACATTGTTATTAATTGTTGTATATACATACATACGTACATTATGTTATTTTATGTACGTGTCGTCATTAAAATAAATACACTTATTTAAAGTTATAAATGTTATTAGTTGTTAATAATAGAATACTAACAAATGTTTACATTTCTGTGTTTAAAGGAACGAGACAAGTTAATTTTTTTTTTGATTTGTCAATTTAGGAAAATTCCGTATAATTATTTGTATGTGCGAATAAATTTACATCTCCATGTTATATTATTGAATTTACAGTTAAATGCAATTCATATGTTGTTTTCTTTTCCTAAATTGTCACATTATTTGCTAAAACATAGCTTCGCACAAGATTATCAGTGACTTGATTTTTTCATATCTTTTCATTTTAGAGTTGTAATTCTCTAAGTTTTTATACCCTTAACCCATTGAAAATGGGTAAAAAGGGTATAATGGATTTGTGCAAAAGTATGTAACAGGGAGAAGAAAGCATCTCCGACCCCATAAAGTATATATATTCTTGATCAGTATCAACAGCCGAGTCGATATAGCCATGTCCGTCTGTCCGTCCGTATGTATGTACGCGTCGATCTCAGAGACTATAAGAGCTAGAGACTCCAGATTTGGTACATAAGCGCGCCTAATCCCTAGGCAGTACAAGTTTGTTTTAAATTTTCGATAACTCTTCCCGTTTCCGATATACACATGTAATCAATAACAACAAAATCTTCAATTTGGAAAACTTTTTGATGCAGTTTGGAATTTTTGAATTTTTTTGAAATCGGTTGAGAAACACTGGAGATATGGAGTATTGAAATTAGAAGGTATGCACTATACGAGTACACATACACACACTCACACATACTAGCACTGACTGTATGCGTAAAGTATAGGGTTAAGGGTATAGTCTAGTCGGGATTTCTCGACTAGAGCCTTCTTACTTGTTGTTTTTCTACTTGGAAGAAAATATGGAGTAAAACCTTCAGACTAAGAATAAACTAAATTTTTTTTTTACTTTAGAGCTAAATGAGACACACTAGTTGTTGTTTTTAATTTATTTTTTTTTCAATTTCCATAATTAATTAAACTAATTTAATATTTAAACCTATTAAACAAAATTCATATTAAAAAAACCCGAAATTCAATATAATTGAAAATTAACCCGAATTCAGCTAAGAAAAACCACAATAAATCGAAGAAGTATCATACATTGGAAACTGTAAAAATACATTGGAAACAGTTATCTTTAAAGTCCAAAAGCTCGCACGATTTTGTAAACTAGTGTATCAAACAAAAAACATTTATACGAGCAAAGCAAAAATAAAAAGAACACTAAACTTTTTAAAACCATCAATGCAATCTTATAGTATATTCATTGAGTTATTTTCATTTATTTCTTAAACTTTATATATTCGTACAAATGACGGTTAAATTAATTGTGTTTTTATTGTGGTGAACTGGTCATCTGATCAAAAAAGTGCAAATTTAGTTAAATAGCAATATAAACTTTCTTTCATCAAAGGTCTAAAAATATAATTTTTTTCACAAATTTTCCACAGCTAAATTTCAAAGCTAGATTTTTGGGTTTAAAATTTGTTTTCCGGCAGTTAAGTGGCCAAATTTTATAAAATTTTTATTTGCAAAGGTCTCTAGCTGCTGAAAGAGCATCGAATAAAGTTGCGTTTACACGAACAAACGGGCAAATACAATATCAGATTAAAAAGTACTTGGTGCATACAAAGTCGGGTCAAGCCAGCTGGAACTTATACTATTTTTTTTTTTTTTATTTCAGGACACTTGTGTGGGCTTTCTTCTTGGCGGAGTTGGTGAAATAAATAAAAACCGGCATCCGAATTTTATGGTTGTTGATAAAAGTAAGTAATTTGTATAACATAACTATACAGTCTTATTTTGTATACATTTATGTATGTTGGAAGGACCCCAAGACATCCCTGGCCATGCAATTAGTCTGTGTGTGGTTGGAGGGCAATTTTTCATAAATGGGCAACTATCGACATAAAAATAGTACAAAACTTAGTAAATGCCATGCCCTGTGTCGTCTTTTAATTGTTATTTTAAACCAAATCAAATAACTTGTAAATTAAGGCAGTTGTTGTTTTTTCCCAAAAATATTGCCATCCTATGCATGCAGCTTTTATATTCGGAAATGGGTACATCTTGCACAATTTTTAATGTAAACTCATCAAACTAAATGGAAAGAGCCACAGCATTGGGTGTGATCTTTCTAGTTTTCGGTACATTATATAATATAATTAGTTGACAGCCACGCAAATTCCAATAAATGCAAAACTTTATTTTGTTTCATATTTATAAAAATGACTTTTTTTATATAGATACTGCAGTCAGTGAAATTGAAGATTGCTTCAAGCGTTTCTTAAAACGTGATGATATCGACATAATCTTGATAAATCAGACATATGCTGAACTCATTCGTCATATAATTGATGCACATACCTCACCAGTACCAGCTGTTCTTGAAATTCCTTCAAAGGATCATCCCTACGACGCCAGTAAGGACTCTATTTTGAGACGTGCACGTGTAAGTGTTATTTTTGCAAAAATTTTATTTTTCAATGCTGAATCCTAAATTTTAAATTTTCAGGGAATGTTTAATCCCGAAGATTTGGTACGCTGAAGCTGTAACCAAGTACAGATCATCAATGTTATATACTAACTAAAGTAAAAATGTTTTCGAAAAATGTAAAAAAAAATTAAAACAAGTATTAATAAAGACGATGTTATGATTCTTACAGATTCCAAGGAGTCAAATTATGAACCTAAATAAGTCATTTTTTTAATACACATATTTTGCATATTTACCGAGGAAAAAAATTAATTTTTATTCTGTTCCACATGTTGTTAACACAAACTATTTAAACCGATCTAAAAAATTTGATATAATTTGTATTAATAAAATAATAATAATAATTTTAAGTAAAAAGCGTGCGGTGCTTCATATCACCTTGGACCGTTTTTCTTAATAAATCACTCTCGGGTGCTGATGTAAAATTATGCACATCAGCTTCAACTCTTCTGTATCATAAGCTTCAAAGTGATTTAGACAACATTCAAACTTGTAGAGTAAATTTATTAAAACTTAAATGCAGTAAATGTCTTTTGTCTTTATGTCTTTTTATAGACTAATGCCATTTTTTAATATCTATATTCTGATAAGAAACCACTTGATCGGGTTGAATGGGTTGAGGATTTGGGTGTACTAATGGACCCAAAGCTTAAGTTTGACATGCATATATCTGCCATTACAAATCGAGTATCAGGTGCCTTGGGGTTTGTTAAGCGCTGGTCGAAGGAATTCGACGACCCCTGCATAACAAAAACTTTTTATAATTCTCACGTACGACCGATTCTTGAATATGGATATTGTGTATGGTATCCCAAATACATGATACATCAGGACTTCTGCTCTTTGCTCTTCGGGGCCTTAACTGAGATAATACCATTAACTTACTTTCTTGTAGTAGACTTTTACTAATAAATCGTCCTCTTTCTGATCGTAGAACAATGCTTGAAATAACATTTTCCCACAAACTAAACAAGTAAGAAGGCTCTAGTCGAGAAATCCCTGCTAGACTATACCCTGAACCCTATGCTTTACGCATACAGTCAGTGCTCCATATATCCAGTGCTTCTTAACTGATTTCAATAAAATTTTCACAGATTGTCATTATTTCGTCTAATGTTTCAAACTGCATCAATTTCCAAATTCAAGATTTTGTTGTTATAGATCACATGTGCATATCGGAAACGGGAAGAGTTATCGAAAATTTAAAACAAACTTGTACTGAGCGGGGATTAGGCGAGCTTATGTACCAAATCTGGAGTCTCTAACTCTTAATAGTCTCTGAGATCGACGCGTTCATACATACGGACAGACGGACATGGCTATATCGACTCGGCTGTTGATGCTGACCAAGAATATGTATACTTTATGGGGTCGGAGATGCTTCCTTTTGCCTGTTACATACTTTTGCACAAAACCATTATACCTTTTTTTTACCCATTTTCAATGGGTTCTGGGTATAAAAAAGGGGAAATGATTTCCTTTGAATTAATAAACCAAATTAGCTTTGCAGTTCCGATCTATAAATTGTTATTCTAACTATGCTATCCATAAACCCTTTCGGATCTTATGTGCTTTATATAACGATCTTTCCTGCATAGTACATAGTGCCACTCCTACTTGCTCTCTAAAAAAACAAGTCTTGTGTCATCTGTCTATATGCTCATGATCTCCGATCGTAGAGTCCGTTAGTATATCTATAAGTCCAATAATAATAATTTCAATGGAAAATTTTTTATTCCTCCAAGATTTTTCCTGTTAACCTCTTATGTTTGGGATGGCGCTTGGCTGTACGTTTTTTGTATATAGGCCCACAGATTTTCAATTGGGTTGAGATCTGAACATTGGGCAGGTGGATCGAACACCTGTTACAGTTGAAAAGCAGCTTAGGATCATTGTCCTGGTTAAATTTATATGTGGGCTTGCCATCATTTATAAATCCAAATTTGTTGGCACTGGCTACCAAATGTGTGCGCAAAATATTTAAATATTGTTGGGCAATTCTCGAAATACAGAATGGCGAGCACGTTATCAACCTCATGGTTGGTAATTAACAGGCGATGGGAGGCGACCTGTGCGAGGTCAGACGTCTCGAGAGAGAAAGATCTGCAATCGCAGTATGATGGACGATGCCTCACGGTAGTCGCGTCCGAGCGGAAAACATAATCTTAGGCTTACAGCTTATTATAAACTTAGTCATAGCTAAAGCCTAGTATAATCCTAGATTTGTGTATATATTAATAAATTAATTTAAGAAAGACACGCTTGAAAGCACTGACTATACGCGCTTAGTATAAGGATCAGCATAGCTTCTAGTCGTGATTTAGAGCCTTCTTACTTCATTGCTTAGTATGTGATTTATTTTCTGCTATACTTTCTTCCTTATTTATTTTCTGTATTATTTAAAATGTTATAAAATGTTTTTATCTTAGTCTGCTTAGTATTTATTTATTATTTAAAATAATTGTTGTAGTAAAATAAAATGTTATGTAAATCTAAAATGTCTTGTCTGACGTATAGAATAAGTAAAGTCTTATACACTATTGTCCTCTGAATCCAAGTCAAAATCTAATTGCCAATATGGTCTCTGGTTTACTTTACGCGTACATTTTTATATAAAATAAATTTAAATAATGAGCAATAATACATTATACATGACTTACAACTAAAAAATGTTTTTTTGATTAAGCGAAAATAGAGCCAAATTGCAAGGTATAAATTCAGTTTCTTTAAGTTCAAACATCATATTAATATATATCTTACCACATTATATCTGTTTAACGCCTGCGCATGTTAAAATGGCAACGAGACGTTATTGTAAAAAAAACTAATGTTACATCGTACTTATTCAATGTTTGTATTTCACAACTTTAAATAAAAAAATATGTCAATTTTTAAAAACGAATTGTTTACGTAGAGAACGTGAAATACTGTTATATTAAAGTAAAGTTAACTTTTAATTATTTTAGAATATCGGCCTTCTCATCACTAAATTGTGCTCAGCTGATTTTTAGGGTGGCTTTTTGCACTTAATGGCTCCCTATTGCAGTAATCTGTACCAACACACGAGTTGGTAGAGCGTGGCCATAGTCTGTTATCTATGTAACGTAGTTCTCTACGACTACTCAACGTGTTGTATCTTCGCGTTTATTGTGCTTGCAATAAAATATATTATATAAGGTGTTTGAGTAATTGTAAAACCTATATAGGTTAATGTTGACGCTTTTTAATATATAACAAAAAGTGTGAGTACAATTTTTTATGTATTTGTTAACATATATGACTTACACAAGACAAAGTAAAGGTTAAGAAAACTTAAATAAAATGTGATAGCAGAAGCTTCATATTTAAAAAAAAAATGTTATTAATTACAAATAAATAAAATATATAAATATACACATTCAAACTAAATATTCACATGTACACACGCATTCGAATATTTCTGAGTAAGTGTGTTTGTATTTAGCTTTAAAATGAATTTGATTCCTAAACATATCGACCAGTTTGCTACCACACCCTTATATTCACTGCGTTATAAAGACATATGTTTATATATGCAATTTTTTTAAATTAAAATATTATATGTAAGTACATATTTATGCACATAGAAATATATGGTGTATCGGTATTCATTATATCATATTTTAATTTAAAAAAATTGCATAAATAAACATATGTCTTTATAACGCAGTGAATATTTTTTTAAACCCTTGAATATTTTTTTATTCAATGAATGTTGAAACTCGTTAAAAAATCAGTGTCGTTAGATATGTCACTATGCCTGACTTACTTTTAGTAAAATGTGGGCAGCTACAGAATTTCGTTTAAAAATTAAAGTAAGGTAGCTAAAACTAAGTTTGTATGTGCACGTGTCCCAGACATTCGAGAACAATAGTTATCTTTGACCGCAGAGCATGGATCCCAGACAATAATAACAAGGGTAGTAGTATGTAACATTTGGTAAAAGGTACGAACACAAATAAGTTGTCATGTGTTATGTATAAGAATAGTCCATGTATAATGTATTATTTCTCATTCTTTAATTTGATTTGATTTCGAATTCAGCATTCCAAAGAAAAAAGTATAGCGGAAAATAAATCAAATATAAAGTAAACAAATAAGACCCATTAAAAATGGGTATAATGGTTTTTTGTAAAATCGTATACATATTCTTGATCAGCATCAGCAGCCATATGCCATGCGCGGTCCGTCGGTACGTATGAACGCGTCGATCTCAGAGACTACTAGAGCTAATGACTCCAGACTCCGATATAAAAATGAGATCGAACTAAATCTCGAATTGGAAAATTGAAATTCATATAAACAAATCTAGGATTATAACAATGACATTAAACTATGACTGCTCGGGCGTTTGCAGTATGTCTCTCTTGAGACGTTTTTTTTTTTGGGGTTATATCGAAAACCTGATTTAGCGACCCCAAAACATTTAATTAACTCGGTTAGACAACCACATCAGAACTTTTTATTTTGTGTCTGTGCTATTACACTTTCCATTAAAAATCGCTAGATCGAAATCGATTTTATTAAATTAGCATTAGGCAGTACAAGTTTTTTTTTTTAAATTATCAATAACTCTTCCCGTTTCCGATATTCAAATTTGATCGATAACAATAAATGCTGCATTTTGAAACAACAGACACAGTGGTGAAATCTGTAAATTGTTTATTGAAATCTGTTAAGAATCAACGGTAACATTGAACATTGTAACATTGAAGTTAAGCAAAGTATGCAGTATATACGTATATACACACATATACATATGCATATTCTTTTTGGATACGAGGCTCTGCTTTCGATATTTACAAAGGCAGCTACAACACATAGGCTCTCGCGCAAATGATGGCCCGACTGCGTGAACAGCGTCCTAAGGTCGACGATCGTGTATGCAGAACCGGGTTTGCATGGCGCTGTACATATCGCCTAAGTGCTCTACGCGGCTGCAGCTCGTTCAAAACTGTGTCAGATGACGCAGCCCTGGTCATCTACGGAATGATTTCCATCGACCAAATTCTGCGTGAGCCATCAGGCTTCTACATTGCATTGAGCGGTAACAACGACGGCCAAGGACCCAGAGAAGCATCAATCGATGGCAAGACCGATGACGTGAATCGGTGAAGGTTCGATGGACGCAAATCAGCAAAATTTTTTAAAATTATCCAGAGCATTATTTCTGTATATGCGATTTTGGCAACAAAAAATTTACCCGTCGTAATGGCTGTACCTTTAGCTTTCCATTATCTGGGCGGAGGTCCACGGTTGTGCGATGACTTGTCAGTTTGTCTGCCCAGCCATTGCCCTGATGTCCTTGTGTTCGAGCTTTAAGTTAAGGTGAAGGTCGAACTTCTATAACATATCTTGTAGTTATTTGGGGTATTTTGTACCTTTATTATATTTAATTGTTATTTAAAACTATATTTATATTTATTTTATTTAATAACATAAATTTGCAATGTTTGGAGTATGTAGTTTTAAGAGTTTTGAAAAAAAGTTTCGCTCCCTTATCTACAGACGAACGTATAGTCAATCGAACAAACAGAATGTCGGACATGGGCAATACAACTTTTTTCTATCAGAGTATTCAGCCAGTAATTGGTCATTACGGAAGACGCTTTAAACTTTATCGTAATGTTAATCATTAAAATATAAACAATATGTATATACTATTTATATTTTACTCACTATTTTACGATTGATTTTCATATTTTCTTAAATTTTTTGCTAAACCTTATTAAAACTTTATACTCGATAGGATATAAAAAATGGTATGCTTTCAAATCTGAAGGACATATTGGGATACGTTATTAAAATTTATGAGCACCCACAATGAAGTTTACATCTCAGGAAAGCATAAAAGCTTGGATACTATCAGCTTTGATGGTACATGGAGCAGTTGCTGGCAATCCGGACGCTAAGCGACTATACGATGATCTTTTGAGCAACTACAACAAACTAGTCCGACCTGTTGTTAATACTACAGATGTCCTTAAAGTTTGCATAAAACTGAAACTCTCGCAGCTAATTGACGTAGTGAGTATCAAAAGTCACATTTTTGTTTATATTTCGTTTTTTCTTGTTTGTTAGAATCCCAATAGCTCAACAAAATGCCAAATGTAAATTTTTCAATTATTGTACCCTGACAAGGAAGGGTATGTAACAGGCAGAAGGAATCATCTCCGACCCCATAAAACAAAATAATGACAACCTGTGAATTGAAATCGGTTATGAAACACCGGAGGTATGGTACATTGAAGTTAAGTCAAGTATGCAGTACACACACTTGCAACTTGCCGTATTGCTGGATGTTGCCTTGAGGAAATAATCAGAAAGGCAACCAGAACAGGAAGACCTGCTGCGCGAATGATGTGCCTAAGGTACAAGCAGCAACTGCTCTTGAACAGCGTCCTAACGTCAACAATCGTGTATGCAGAACCGATTTGGTACAGCGCCATGCATATTCAAGTAACAATGCATATAGAAGATAACAAAGTTTAAGGTTCAAAATTTAAGTTAAAGCATAAACAAGATTAAAATAACTAGCTTCAGTGAAAAATAAAATCTTATTATCATTATCATCGTTATTTCTTCTTTGTGTATCATAAAATGTATGCAACGCAAAGCGACATGAACCGTCTTACTCTTACTAGTCTTTAGGTAACCGGAGCAACTATTAAATAAGTAAAATAAGACATATGACCTGACCATACGTATTCTGGTTACTAAACTATTTGCTTAATGTAGACACAAAACCTGATAAACTTGTCCCCAATTTCTAAAACCATTTTATTTACGTTTTTCCAAAAATTTCTTCCACCTTTACTTTGTGTTCTAATATAAGATTTTTCTTTTATTATAGAATCTTAAAAACCAGATCATGACGACCAATCTATGGGTGGAGCAGGTAATTTTAAAATTTTTATACCTTTAAGGCATTGAAAATGGGTAAAAAGGGTATTATGGTTTTGTGCAAAGTATTTAACCGACAGAAGGACGCATCTCCGATATATATAAAATATCTATACAGTTTGCCAACAAAATGTTTACACAACCTGAAATTTGTTTATTTTTTCACTATAAGCTATAATGGACACACTGCTTGTTGTTTTTAATTTATTTTTTTAATTTTTATAAATAATTCAATAAATTATCTCTTAAACCTATTAAACAAAACTTAAAAATAATTAATATTAACAAAGAACAATAAAAAATACTAGCAAATCCACTAAATTTAACTGTCACGAAAGTGTTTACACACATCTTTTATTGATTGAATTATTTATAAAAATTAAAACAACAACCAGTGTGTCCCTTATAGCTCTAAAGTGAAAAAATAAAAAATTTGCAGATTGTGTAAACAAACTATACACATAGCCTTCTTAGTTGTTAAGCTAGACTCTAGCTAGAGTGACCAAATTTATACAGGTAGATATCTCATAATATTTTCTAGGATCTGCATTTTGATGCCACGCCTCCAGCTCCAGCTTTCAAAGCTTGAAATTTACAGTATTTAAACTAGTTTCATAAAATATGTTGAAAAGATAGCTGGTATCATCCCATAAACATCTGACTCGAAATATGCCTACTATTAACCACATGTTTTAATACATTAGGTATAAGAAGGCAACGTTTTCACTTGCTTTAGACGTAATAATTAATTTTAAAATTTTTTTTAATAAATGATAGTTGAAAATTCATTTTCTCTTTTATAGTCATGGTACGATTACAAATTAAGGTGGGAACCAAAAGAATATGGAGGTGTCCATATGTTACACGTTCCTTCTGATCACATTTGGAGGCCGGATATTGTGCTTTATAATAAGTAAGTAACAAATATGCTTTGATGTGAAAAATTAGTAATTGTTACAGGGACTTTCTGCTCCGCTATTCACTGATTTCAATGATGGCCGATGAATGAAGTTCGTCATGCGTGTATTGACGGACAATCATCGGCCGTAAATATTGACAGGCAAACGGAATATAAAATATTATTTAGTTTCTGATTGTTCTACGGACCGAGTATTATATAAATACACTTAAAAAAAGGCAAATATTATATCAGAGTAACTTTCATATTCATATTTTGCTTAGTTAACCACAGTAAAAGTTTGATAATAACAATTTAAGTCGGCAATATATATTTTTTTGAAAGAAACAAAAGTACTGAATTTTCATTGAACCTCAGCCCTACAGATCCTCAGTTTCATATCAGGAAGCCGAGAAAGAAGTAGAAAAGCTCTGAAGAATAAGTCTATGTTCAAATCCAAGGTAAATTATTGTACTCAGTAATATATATATTTTTTTTTATAAATATGCCAACTGTAGCTTCAAATCCTTCTGAGATTTATGTTTTCGGTATTTTGGGGTGCAACAAATTTTAATAATATTAAGAGGAGGTTACCAATTATCTACTTTTTTAAAGAGCTCGAATATTTTTCAACTTGTTTTAAGAAGAGTCGGTGTGGCTAGAAATTTTTTTACATTATATAAGATATCCCAATTTTAAGAGTACTAGACTATCTTTAGATGCATAAATATGTTTTTCAAGTGTTAATGCCATCCCTACATGGCGATAGGTACACTTTGTCATTCAATGCAAAACTAGTAATCTCAAAAACTCACAACGCACACGTGGTAAAAAGTCTGCTTCGTCAACAACTGTAAAAATGTGGGAGATATATGGTTTTATTGATTTTGCGTATGAGCAAGAAGGAAGCAAATTCGACCCCAAATATAACTTATATTACTCTTTATATTCTATTCATAGGCAAAAATCAGACTGCTGAAATTGAGCAATTTTTTCTCGTTTTTTTTTTTAAATCTTGTCGGCATTCTAATCTTGTACCGATCGGTGTCCATCTCTATCTCCTTGATTGTCCTTTCTATGTTCAAATTCATTTTCCTACATTCCATACATTCTCATTTCAAGAATACATATACATTTCCCAGCTTCGTTTTTACAAAGCCTGCTTAAATATTTTTATTTCCTCGTTGACTTTTATGTAGTTTTCACTACCCTCAAAGCTTGTTTTTCTCCCATTCAAATCATTTCCATTCAATAGTATTTCCGAATGTCTCAAAGGTCTCCCCATACATTCAACATAGCAGAGTGTTTAATCGTACTTGCTCCATGATATTATCACAATGTCATCAGCATATAGCCCAGACATTGGATATATCTGCATATAGTAGCACATCTAATAATATGCTCCAAAAAAGTGGTGATAAAATCTCTCGTGTTTGTAACTGCTAAGGTACCATATTGGAATGATGCGGTAGACTATCTGGATCTTACCTATTTATTTATTACTACCGATGCAGTTCAGATTGTGCCGTGTCCGTAGTTCGACGTGCCCTAAATACGTGCTGCGTTTTGTGCAGCGGACTCTGCGTTAGCAGAGTGCGTATAATGCTGATAAAGACCATTCTAGGTTACTTAACAAGATTCTTCTAAGTGTAAAGAAATATAGACTGCCCATACTATAGGAGTTCTGGTGATATACCGTTCACACCAGTAGGTTTGTAGGGTTTGAAGGTTACAATTGCCCATTTTTTTTTCCAGTGTGACTGTCAACTTGGCGTATGCCCACTCGACAAAAGTTGGCTTGTGTTGATCCACTATTTCGCTTTGTTGCCAGGGTATGGTCCAAAAGTGCTTCTGTGCCTATTGGCTGAGGCGACATGGTGACATGGAGCTTGTTTTGTCAGCTGTGTGCATGTGGCCTCCTGGTTTGTTGCGTCTGTTGAGGGCGTCCTGTTTATTTTCCTGATTGTTTTCCTCAAAGTGTCAGAAGAGATTGCTTCGCTGCACTCAGGGATCCACAGTACCCGGGTGAGGCTTATTAGATCAGGCTGTCGCCATCCGGGCCCATCGTTAGAGACTGGGCTAGACTTTGATCTGGACGGGTACCCTGCATATAAAAACTTAGAATTTATAAAAATAATTAGAGTATTATTTCGGAATAAAATTTCGTTTATAGGGAGCAATTTTACGAAAGTAATTCAGTTCGCTGTTCACGATAGCTCGTCTCAGAATCATATTGGTTTTTTATACCCTGAATCTTAAAAAGTAAAATAGTATAATAGTTTCCTGCCTTCTTCAGTTCTTCTGTTCTTCTGCTGTCCTTCCGATACAGTAAAAAAAAACCCCGTTCTAAATAAAAGAATTGTATTTTAGAATTATCCCGATCCGTTCTTAAAATATTAAAGTATCGTACTTATCATACTTAAGAAGTCCTATAATAAGTCTTACTAGATAAGTAATTAAAGAATAAAAATCTTGTTCCCGTCCAAAAATCTTTTAATTAAGTATACATTTCCTTAAGAAACCTCATAACAAGTCTAAATCGTTTTTGAATATTTTCTTACAGTACAAAAAATTCTTAATATAATAAAATAAATAATATTATTCTTGATCCGATCTCAAAGTGTTATAATAATACTATTTGGAAACCATGTAAATCTTTTTGTCCCTCCACGAAGAGTTATCCGTTATGTAGTATTGTCTTTTATTCACATGCGCACACATACGAAACGCAGCTTAACTTTATATGTACGCGTAAAAGCTTTGCCCAAAAGCATTGTCTCAAAAAGTATTTTTCCATTCATCTCTAATTGTACTTTTGTATGTTTGTAAAAACGTACAGTCAGACAAATTTTTGCTACCATTGCAAACTTAATTGAATGTTCGGTGAAGTTGAACAGTGAAACTTCTGTCGTTTTAATTATAAGCAAATCTAAAGTCAACTTGCTACTGAAATCGAGTACGAAAATTCAAGAACGACTTGCAGTTTTAAATCCCACAAGCAGCTGTTTATGAACTTTTTTGTTGTCTGTTAAATACAATACAAATACTAAAAAAGCTAAGCCAATTCAGGTTCGTTTCTCATTAACAGAGCCGAAATTTGTATGGAACTGGCCTAATAACCAACTAGCTGTGTTAAATAAAGCAATTGTTAAAATTCTGGTTTAAATTCCGTAACGGTAAGACTAAATAATTTTTTATAATTTCTTATATTTCTACTTGTATTGTGTATTTTGGATTTAGCTTAAGAATTTCAGAGCTTGCGCAACTTCTGACAACGCTACGCTGAGTTTTAAGTTTTAAACCACACGGGCAATTTCCTATTTTAAATTTAATATCTCGGGTGTTTCTTAGCCGATGTTCATTACTTTTTTTTTCCATAGTTTATTTTTATTATTGATTACAATCGGAGAACAGAAGATTTATCGATACTGTGAAACAAATTTTTATTTCGTCTGGTATATACGAAATTATAACCTTAAACTGAGATTCTAGCCCTTGTAGTCTCTGAGATTGACACGTTGATACAGATGGATTTGTAGATGCTGACCAAGAATATAAATGCTTTATGAGGACGTAGATAGTACTTCCCTTCTGTCTGTTACATACTTCTGCACAAACAAAATCTTACCTTCTTTTCAATTTCATGGGATAGGGTACAAAAATAAAGTCAATGGCATTACCTTCGATAACTTGTATCAAAAACAAATTAATCAAAGGAAAACAGGACGGACCAGATATCGTGAACGCCGTCTTCTAAAATGTGGTTCCATGAAAATCTCACTAAGAGTTATATGCTATGAATCTTTTAAGAACAAAAATCAGTAAGTCCACCGGCGGAAAGCTGTGACTTTATGAAATTTTTAAAGAAGTGTACTTTAATATACAATATTAAAAAACACAAGCTTGGAGTATAAAACAAGTAAGAAGGCTCTAGTCCAGAAATCCCAACTAGACTATACCCTGAACCCTATGTATGTATGTATTTTCTTAATTTCAAAGATCCATATCTCCGGTGTTTTTGAACCGATTTCAATAAAAATTTCACTTAATGTCATTATTTTTTATATAGAGTGTCTCAAACGCTTATGTTTACAAGTTTTTCAAATTCAAGATTTTGTTGTTATCGATTACATTTAAATGCAGATCTTTGGTGACATTAGCTCAAAAACTGCAAAGATATGGGGACTTCCGATTAAAAAAGGAAGACGCGACAAGTAATTTTTCTCTCTTAATTTTCCAGCTCTAATTGTAAGAATTAATGAATTAATAAGTAATCAATCAATCGACTTCGCATCCCCCAGTGTGCGAAGCACCCCAATCTTGTTCCATATCTCCAGTGTTTCTCAACCGATTTCAAATTTCACAGATCTCAAAAAGTTATCGAAAATCGGAAACAAAATTGTACTGCTTATGTTCCATATCGGGAGTCTCTAGCTTATATAGTCTCTGTGATCGACGCGTTCATACATACGGAGAGACGGACATGGCTATTCGGCTGTTGATGCTGGTCAAGAATATATATATTTTATGGGGTCGAGATGCTTCCTTCTGCCTGATACATACTTTTGCACAAAATGTTATGTTATTTTTTACACAGTTTCAATGGGTCGACTAGAGTCTTCTTACTTGTTTATTTTGGCTTTAAAAGGACTGAAAAAAAAATTACTCACAACCACGAGGAGGCTTATATATTTTCAACACATTGATGCACTTTGATAAACAAAACGGTGAAAAAATATTCTCCACCACATTAGAGCTGCTCACTTAATTTTAAGAGTAGATTGCTGTTAACCTCCTTTACGAATGAGCCCCTGGTCAAACACGGATGAATATGTAAATGCATACGCACACTACAAAGGTCTATAAGCGATGATTACGCGATGCACTGGAATAATTTAAGCAAAGCTTAAACTAAGGTTTGGGTAAAATATTAAAAAAACTGGTCAACCCAAAAACTCGTTGAGTGCAAGATATGAAATATTCAGCTTATTTATTTTAAAATTAATTGGTTTCTGGTCGTACGGATTATGGTTTATATGGCTAAAGTACATAAATAAATTACTAAGTAAAGTAAGTTTAATCCAAACATAATTCATCTTTATATATAAAAGTAATTTGTAAGACTGTCAACACTTAAAAAAGTATATTATTTGTACGGATAACTATTGAAAAAATAATGATATTGTGTAGTGCCGATGGTAACTTCGAAGTGACTCTTGCAACAAAAGCTACAATTTACTCTGAAGGATTAGTTGAATGGAAACCGCCAGCAATATACAAGTCATCCTGTGAGATTGACGTAGAATATTTCCCATTTGATGAACAGACATGTGTTCTAAAATTTGGCAGTTGGACTTATGATGGGTTCAAGGTAGGTTTGTCAAAACTCTCGCACGATCTATACCTCAATCATTTTAACCAAAAAAATTAAATTTTTTATTAAGCTATTATTTATTTTTATCGTTTACAAAATAAGTATTTATACCATCACAAGCACAAAAACCCTTAAATAACACGGTAAACAATGCATTGCGATCTGCACGATAAACCTGCGCGAAGTGGATTGCTGTTGAAATTTTTTATTTTTAAGTAAATTTTTGTTTTTCTATTAATAAAGTTACATTTTTAATTGTAGTTAAACTGTGTATTTGGGTTTTTCTTTTAATATCAAAAAGCTGTGTTATTCCAGGGTTTTTTGTATAAGAAACATATATACTGTTATAAAGTATTAAAATTAAGCAGCATCTAAACACAAGCAATATTATTGTAAATATAATTTTTGAAATAAGTACTTAAACACAAAATATTTTATTCAACATTACCACATATGAATACAAAATTAATTTTCCTTGCTTTCTATGACATCATGAAATGTTTCATATATTTTATGGTCCGATAAAAAAGTCTTGCAGATATGTTTATTATTGTCCGAATTTTTTTATCCCTCAGACATAAATTTAACCTACCTTAAAAATTAAATGTTAACTATGTCTTGGGAAAAAAAAATTATTTGCCCTATGCATATTAGGAGCCCAATGTATTCCCAAAAATGTATTTCTACCGAATATAGTATCTACAAAAACACAGAGCAACACCAATCACACAATCTCTTTAAAAAGTATAGCTCTTGTGTTATTCCAATTTATAAGCTATATTATTGTAAAGTTTCAATAAAATCCATTCATTAGTTGCGTGAATGAGTAACAAACATTAAAGCACTGATGGAAAAAAGCCGTGCTTAAAATAATGAAATGGGTAAGTGAGTTAAATACTTAAATCAAGTACGAAATTTCTTAAAATAAGAATAAGTGAACTTGAATCAAGAAAAAAAAAGAAATACTGATATCGAGAAAGAAAATAGTTTTTTTTTCGGTAATTCCGTACTTAATGAGAAATATGTGGTGTTAAAACTTTCCCATTTTTAATAGTAGTAGAATTCTTTATATTGCTTTACAATTAAATAAAGGGGATACAAGCGCTTTGAATACCGAGCACAGAATAAAATGTTAATTTAGCATTAAGGTCTTCTGGACAAGTTTGTCTTGAAAAATAAAATTGTTTTTTATTGTTTCCTGTTTGCCTATTTATCTAGTAGTTAGAACAAAAAATACACAAATATATAAAATTCACATAAAAAATTTCATTAAAATTGGTAGAGACGTTGTCGGTAAACATGACAAGGAAGGTATTTACTATTTACATATAAGAATTTTCAAACGCGCCACATGTACAATATGAACTGTAAAACTATTGGTTTGATAGCTTAAATCTAGTTCGTAATTTCTTGAGGTATTTGTCACACCACGATTCAATACAGTACAACTCATTTTATCTGACTATAGCGTTAAGAACTAACTCACCTGTGTTGACCCCTTTCTGAATAAACTGAAACTAGGCACCTTGCAGCACAACTTATAGTTTGTCACGTAACACATAAAGAGGCCTGCGCAAAGCCCTGATCCCGTTCGGGAAAGTAATGAATTTTCGTGCTGTTCAGATTATGAGAGATCCGCGTCATTTGCCAAGCAACTCGCACACTAGACCACGGTTGGACCTCATTAAAGTTTGGTATACTTTTTAGTTAACTTTGAGACTGACAATCAGCTGATTCAGCTGGGTGGACTCTTTAGTTTAAAGCCTGATGCTTGGTTGTTGGAGCTTGATACAATATTATTTGATGCGAAACAAGTAATAAGGCTCTAGTCGAGAAATCCCGACTAGACGATACCCTGAACCCCATACCTTACGCGTACAGACAGTGAAAGTATGTGTGTGTACGCGTATAGTGCATACTTTCTTAACTTCAATTCTCCATATCTCGGGTGTTTTTCAACCGATTTCAATAAAAATTTCACAGATTGTCATTATTTTGTCTAATGTCTCAAACGCCTTGTACTGCCTAGGGATTAGACATTCATACATACAGACAGACGGACAGAGGGACATGGCTATATCGGCTCGGCTATTGATGCAGATTAAGAATTTATATACTTTATGGGGTCGGAGATGATTCCTTCTGCCTGTTACATACATTTGCACAAAACCATTATACCCTTTTTACCAATTTTAATGTGTTCAGGGTAAAAAAACGTAGTGATTTTGGGCAAGAGTTTTGCACAACGCAGTTGATTACTTTTCTTGATCAGAACTATATTTTGCAGGTACATATTTCATTTGATTTTAGACCTATAAGAAAACAACCCGTATGTTTTTTGGCTCCTCTCGTAGTTTCACTTTGCTCCTATGCTTCTATATAACACTGCATTATTAGAAAATATACTAGAAAAACTAAGTCTCTTTAAGTAACTCGAATTTCGTTTAAAGTTTTTCACAATTGACAGTTAAATAAATTTTTCGTAAAAATGGGAAGAAGCAATGCGCTGACCCAAAAGAACAGCATTTCATTTAATTTTTTTTTGTTAAATCTGAGGTATAGATTTTTAAATCAACGGTCAACAACATGACTCGTAAATTCCTTAAGAATAATTCCAGAAAAATTCTTGGGCAATAATTATTATTAGTTTTCTATGGTAAGAATGTAAGTTAATGTTATTGTGCCGGTTAAGCCCCCTTAATGACAATAAGAAATTGTTTTTGCACCGATTTTATTTTATCCTGATTAATATTGTATTAGGGATACCATATTCAAAAATCGGTCATACAAGAGAAATATACAATGTCTTTGTTGATGCTCGATTTGTAATGGAAAGCATAGCTTCCAAAAAAAAAAATGAATGCACTCTTTTTAAGTGTATAAAAATTAATTCGAAAATGAAATATGTTAATCCAAAAGGAAGATTGAACAAAATGAGAAAAAAATTGTGTAGCATATAAAGAAGAAAACATTGCACAAAATAAAAATATTTAAAATATTTTATTAAAAACCAAATTATTTTGCTAATGTACACAGGCTCTGCTCCATGGTCTGGTTTTTTAATATAAATTACATAAATAAAGTAAATCTAATAAATAAAGTTCTGTGACAACAACAAGAGCAAAGAAGTATGGCAACAACTAATTTTTGTCCACGCATCGCACACTTTGCAATCAAAACAAAAGCCTAAACAATTATGGGCGACCAGTTTCCAACGAGTACGCAGAATAAGTTGACAAAGCAGATAAAGCGCTGTTTTCTAATCTGGATCTCTAACATTCTCTTTGGGTATACCGCTTTCTGTTAAGACTCACTTCCAGGCACCATCAAGAACCGAGTTAAGTGATTTTTGCATCAGATCGGTTATGGTGCTGCCAACCTTCCCTGAACATAAGATCAGGGTCATTCGCATAGACTATGGCATCAAAATCCTGTTCTTGGAGTTTTTATAGAAGTTTATCTACTTCGAGTCACCATAGGAACGGAGACAGCACTCAACCTTGTAACAGTTTCTTTCTGCTTTGATGCGTACGGTTGTCGTGTCCAGCGTACCAGGTATTTCGGAATATATTTGCATAGCTTCTGTCCGTGCTGTAGAAGTTGCATCAATATTCCTTTGAGATAGTGCTCTGGATATTAAATGATAGCCAGTGTTTTCGACAGCGTCTAGGCAGGACCACACACCAATATCCTTAAACTTTTACTTTTGCGATTTTGCTAAATACATTGTGAATAGCGACCTCTGTCGAACCGTGTTTGATGTAGGCATATTGTGTTTTGTGGGTTCAAGTGTGCACCTCACGTGCAAATGCCCTAGAAGTTTTAAAAAGAAAGACGTGAGAAACATCGGTCTGTATGACTTGGGCTGTTCTGGATATTAGGAAAGAATCTGCAGCAAGACTGGAAAATTCTGATCACCCCCCTGGGTCTTAAAAGGGTTTTAAGGATTTGACCACCTTTCTGACCCAGGGTGGATGTCAGGGTCGTAAATGATACCGAATAGGCTGTGATTGTGCCTGGTCGGTGAAACAGGCAACCGTCAATCTAGCTGTTTCCGGAAGTGCCTGCAAACTTTCGCTATAGTTGCGACAGTTCTTTGCTTAGCTTGAGAGCGCATTTTTAGGTGTCCCAGATCCCTATTGGCTGCGAACATCCCATCTCTAATCAGCCAGTCTGTCACATCCAGTCAACCTCTCGTTTCACTCAGGGGCATTTCAGAATAGTGCTGATCATATCCTAATTTGTTCTCTTTGGATTATATATCGAAATATTGAACTGCGTTTGGCCAGGTACAGGTACAGACCTTATTTGCTGATGACGTGGCCTCGTCGGTAGCTCTGACTACACAATAGATATAAAAGAAGGTTTTGTTACCGCCCCTACTTCCCCATATGGTAGATGAGCGATACGCGTCACAGTGATGACATGATTCTCAGGCAGAAGCTTACGAGCTTCTAGATCTTTAATGGTGGTGCTTCGTCAGTATTACCGAAAATAAGCGGTCGTCCCCACTACTTCCCAGAGTCCACCTCTATGACAGTTAAAACTGGATGCCTGCACATAAAGTTGGTTAGAGGGAAGTGTTTCATGCTTGCATCCATTAGGATTGCCGCCCACGGTGCTCCAAAGAACTTGAACCGCACACGAGTACTCTTAATTGGCCACAAACCAACCATGCCTTTTGGACCAAGGTCGGGTTGATGTCGAAGATCCGACAAAATGTGGCCGACAACCCTTTGTGTGGAGCAGGCTCGCCTGGAGAGCTCGTATGGACCTCATTGTTCCACTCTGGTGCGTTTGACGAGGTCCACTCCTTTGCCATGTCGAGAGTTGTTCCCTGTTAAACATTTTGGCAGCATAGAGGTCTTAGACATCATCTTGCCTGGCGGTGCGTTCTTTGGTCGCCTTCTGCGATGCGGTACCTGCTTACCGGAGACTGTAGGCGATGTTTTATCCTGTGTATCCCTAAGAGAGGGGCATTTTGGAATATGTCTGCCAGATGTTGCCGACGCACCATCATCATGGCGAGGTGCAGCATCTCACCCTGTGTAGTCCGCTGCACGTCGCTTCACTGTCATGTTTTGATGTCGTTTGCCTGCCAACATGGGCAACAACGTCATCACTCGACCGCTCCAAACTGTTGGCGAAGTATCCTTTAAAAAGATGAGCCCGGGGGAATTGGGTATCTTCCAACTGTTTTACGTCAAGCGAGCTAGCACCTTTAATAAGGCTGACACACAACACATTCCTCGAACTTGGGTTTAAGACCAGTCGTCACGGACATAAGAGTGTTCTTTAGAATCGCTGCTTTAGGCTTTGCAATATGCTCAGCTGTTAAAGGCGACGCCCTGTAAGTGGAAACGAAACCGAGCGTGACACTACTAGCCATGCGCATTTCTTGGCTTCTTTGCGAAACCTTACTCCAGGGTCCTATCAAAGGACTCGTCCTGCTTGACCTCCGTCTCGACAGAAGGGACTTTTGTTGCCGTCAGAGCCTCAGCTCTCGATATTCTTTTGCGATAGCTGCCTTAAATAGCTTATTTTCGCGGTTTGACAACTTAGCGAAGGTGTCAGGATCCGGATTCCTGCATTCGTCAGACCACACCTCTGTGAGACCGCAGTGGATGCGCCATCCCTCAAAATAATGGTGATGTTGTGTTTTTGCACGTGCCCGGTCCCCAATCCGCGATAATGGGGTTGGAAGTAGGCAACACAAAAGCTACTATGCCATTTGTGGCTGGAACCGTGATGGTTGTCTGAGTAGCATAAAACCCACGAGTGAGCGGGAAAGGGATAGTCATCTGTGGCATAGCGCGAATACCGCGGGAAGACCATAAAAAAACTGGAGAACGACATGCATTAGAGACCGCATATTTGCGATCGAGCACCCTCTCGGCCTACATCGGCATATATTGTTCCACCTTTGACCGCCGTGCGACGCAAAGCGACATCAACCATCTTCGCTGACACCGTGCTTGTGACTGATCTAACTTTTACGCTTTGCGCCTGCATGGGCATATGGGCGAACGAAATCAATCTAGAACTTAATGGGGGTAGTGCTCATAGTCTGAAATAGTCGCTGAGAGCGGCGCGTTCTTACATGCGGACTTTGCTGCTGTTGCTGATGCTATATAGCTGCGGTCGGGGAAACGGGGTAAATTACTCCAAATGGGGTAAAAATGAAATTTCTGGGGGTAAAAATAAAACTTTTGTGAGTAAAAAGTATATATTTTTAATTTGCTATTTTATAAACCTGTTGGTATTTTTTTCAACTTAAACAATTTTGCACATATGCAGGCCACGCCATCTCACTCCCCACCACTAGAGTGTTCTCGACTTATATCTGTAGCAGGCCACCACTAACACAATGAGAATGTAATAGGATAGAGTGGTAACAAGAATACCCCTCCACTGTTAAAAAAAAAGTCCCAGCCCTGTGGTTAAGCTCGTCTCCCCCCTTCTTCTTTGTGCTCGTTTATCGCTTTCTTCCATTCTCATTGTCTTCAGTGACGAGCGCGCTCTATATCACTTCAAATAAAAATAAGCTTATATATTAAAGTATCCTTTGGTATATTGGGGTATGGCCGTGGCGTAGCTGTATGAATTTTTGCTTCAGCAACGGTCGAGCCGATATCAAACCCTCGCAATGAAAAATCTTTTTTCTTGATTTTTCATTTTTTTTTAAATTTTATTCGTTTTTTTAATATATTTTTTGTAAATATTATATGTATTAATCATACATCTATTTCATTTTAAAAGAAAATAATTAAAAGTCTGAAAATGGCCTGCTGCAGATGGCCTAGGCCCCGTCATTGTGTGTATGCATGCGTGCGCTCTATCGCTTCATCGCAGCCCTATGGTTAAGCTCGTCTCGTCGATTCTTCTTTATGTCTTGTGTTTGGTTAGAGTTCTGGGCCTGCCTCAATATTTGAATTCGTTCGACTTTGTGTATATGCATGTGAACGATTCTAACGGCAGTTGGCAAAACGAAGCACGCCAAACAACCACAACGCGTGATGGTTGTCGTTGCTGGAACGCACAAGCTGCACAATGTTTAATACCCTTTATTAAAAAATGCAATGCAGCTCAATGAAATTTTTAATAAATATTAATTTAATACCAGGACAATTAATGTGAAGTATTTGAATGGAATTTTATGGTTAGTGTTAATTTGGTTTTTAGTCATTTTAAACATGTTTATTAAGTCTTTAATGATATACCTAATTCCCAACATATACATGCGTATATATGATGGAAGTCATATTTAAGTATCTCACGTTTTGCCATACAATTGCACAAAGTTCTTACAAAGTCTGTACTACCCTCCCATAATACCCTCGATCTAAGGCATTGGCAAGCAGATTGAACTAAACGTCGAAAAATGAGAAACTCAAGTTCTGCGACAACAACAAGAGGAATGAAGTAAGGCAACAGTTAATCGTTGTCTCAGGCATCGCCCTCTTCGCGACAAAGCAATAGCGAAAAACAATGACGGCCGACCATTTCACAACGGCAGACAGGGAAATTTCCCCACGAGCTTAACCACAGGTTTATTCCCTTCTGTTAAAAAGAAATTAAATTCTCATTGTACTCGATAAGGTCTGTTAAGAGTAAACGCGATACATGCTGACACCAGCTGGCCAGACATGATCGTGAGAGCCGCAATTTGAAAATTTAATTCATGTATTTTGCAACTATTACTTTCGGACTCCCTTCCGATGGCAGCAAATAGAAAAAGAACGTACCAATTACGGTTTTAGAAAACAATGGTACAATGAAACCACAGTGTGATGTATGTATGAAGGTACTGACTTCAGAATCTTTCAAAGAAAGTCAATTGAAGAAACATTTAGATAATTTAGGTGTGAATGCACACCTGTCTTCCAAACCGCGAGAATACTTTGCAAATTTAGAAATATCTGTTTAAAGACAAAGATTGAATAGCAACTTGTTTGGCACATTTGATCAGCGTTCAGCATCAACGGCTAGCTTTGAAGTAGCCTGCTTGATTGTTCGAAATAAGAAACCTTACACTATTGGTGAAATTTGGTGAAACCAACAGTTGTAAAAGTGGCAGAGTTTATGTGTGGTCAAAAAGAAGCGGAGAAACCGAATTCAGTGCCCTTGTTTGCGAAAATTGTGAAAGATCGAATTTCTTTGTTAGGAGAAAATGTGAAGGAACACTTATTATTATTTTCGCATTGAAACAGGCTAAATATTTTGCTATTCAGCTTGATGAGACAACTGATTTTAGTAGCAATTCACAGCTAATGGTATATGTTCGTTACGAAGGTGTAGATAATTTTGAAGAGGAATAGCTGTTTTGTTCTCTGTTCGAGTTGAGATCTCGTGGAATTGATGTCTACAATAAAGTAAATGAATACTTCAATGCGCAATGTTTAAAATGGGACAACTGTATTTCTGTATCTTTGGATGGAGCTCCAGCTATGCTGGGTCAAATTAAGGATTGTTCGGCTTTCGTAAAAACAAATAACCCAAATATTGAAGGTACTCACTGTATGGTCCATCGCCAGGCCCTTATGGTCAAATATTAGGACCTACACTGGAAGCCGTCGTCAAGATTGTAAATTTTATCAAGGGACATGCACTAAATACGTGGCTATTTCGTGAATTATGTCAGGACGGTGAATCTGAATTTACGGACCTAGTATACTACCTACTACGCGGAAATGTATTAAATCGAGTATTATATATTTTTATGGTTGATCAAATAAATATTCTCGCAGATAAGTTTAAAAACTCTTCCTGGGTTGCATATCTCGCATTAAATATGCGGTCATTTTTGAGAGTATAAATATATTAAACAAAGAATTGCAAGGAATGAATATATATCATTTCGGCAAGAGAAATATTGTCAGCGTTTGGATTAAAGCTACAATATTGGAGACAGAAATTAGAACAGAACAAGATAGCTTCTTTTTCAAGGTTATTTTTTTTTTTTTGAAGATTGCGAAAATATTACTTTTGCTGAAATCAAGGATGCAGTTGTAAGACATCTTATCATACTCAGAAAACAGTTTTCAGATTACTTTCCAGATCTTGATACACGTACTGTCATTTGGATTGTTGATACTTTTAAATGTGAAATTGTTATGGTACCAGAAGAACCTTTAGGTTTGGCAGAAGCAGTTCTTGAACTTCGAACAAATACTGAAGCACGTATTCGATTTGGATATCAAAATCTGCAAAGGCTTTCAAATTGCACATGAAGAGGCGGTTAAAAATTTGTTGCCATTTGGAACAAAATATTTAATAAGCGAATTTTTGTTCCTCAACTGTTTATTACTTATATTACTACTATTACAGTTATGTATTAGTAGGTATTACATTGATAAATTAAATAAATGATGTTTAAATTAAATTGTTAGTTATTATTTTCTCTTAAAATATGAAAGATGCTAAAAAGAGGCGATTTTCTTTTTTTTTGCTCTTTGCCATGGGGTAATGTCACTTACACAAATTTTTTTTTTGGGTAATGATTGAAAACTTTCCCCGACCGCTGCTAGATAGGGTCGCAGATTTCTCTTTATGCATGTTACCTACATTTTCACATTTACCATTATAACATTTTTCGTAAAATATAAATATAGACGTCACCGCAGCGAAAGTTATAGACCAATCACCGAAATTCATATAAAAACTCTGCGGTGTAGTTTTAATGAAAATAATACATTTCAACGTTAGGTTTTTTTTTGTTATCGATATCACGTGTTTAACTGTTCTCAGTTATCAATAATTTAAAGCAAATGTGCGTGTGATCGCAATTCCGTGAATTCACCATTATTATAAAAAACCTTTTTATATCATGAATTAAAAAAAAAAAACCCCGTTGTGTATTCTATAAATGTAGTTTAAATCGTAGATTAATGTAGGTAGCTTTGTTTTTTATTTAATGATTATGCATATGCTAAGTTTTTTCTTTTGTTTATTTAAAGATGTAAAAAATGCACGAAACTTACTTTTATTCTGATTTTATTTACCTACCATCCTCTCAACACAATTTGTGTACTCTGAATTGAAAGGGTATAATGGTTTTGCGCGAAAGTATGTAACAGGCAGAAGGAAGAATCTCTGACCCCATAAAGTATATAAATTCTAGATCCGTATCAAGAGCCGAGTCGTTAAAGCCATGTCCGTCTGCCCAGATAAAGCTCAGAGACTATAGGAGCTAGAGAGTCCAGATTTGGAACTTAAGCTCGCCTATTCTCTAAGCAGTACAAGTTTGTATGAAATTTTCGATAACTTTCCCTGTTTCCGATATACACATACAATAACAAAATCTGGAGTTTAGACAACTTTGAGACGGCGTTTGAAACATAAATAAACGATGAGATAATGACAATGAAACCACGGAGATATGAAACATTGCCGTTAAGTAAAGTACACACACACACATACTTGCAACTCGGCGTAATGCTGGATACGAGGATTTAGTAGAGTTCGGGGTATCTTCTAGGCTTCTTACTTTTTTTATATTGTTTATCTAAAATTCTTGAGATGTAAAGTTTGTTCTGTTTTTGGATACTGCTCTGACTGATACACCATATTCTGCAACTAAATAATCGAGGATTGAAAATGTTGCCGCAAAGTTATTGTAATATTAGCCTTCACTTTATTATATTACCAACATCATTGTTCCTGTGACTGGTCCTGCTTAGTCCATATTTATTCTATCCCATGATAGTCTCTTTAATAGAGAGGGTTACAAGCGTCTTTGCCACAACCGATGCATGAATTAGCAAGATTTTATATGAGTACATTCAATACAGGGCAATAAAGGATAGACATAGCTTATCATTTATTCTTTATTATGCATAATTGGTCAATATGCATATATTTTATAAGCTCTATTTGAAGAGAACATCTAATCCCCATTTTTAATCTTTTCCCTTTTCTAGAAATTTGACGAGTTTGGCATATATCAGCTTTAAATTCCTTTGGTGGGCTAGTAGGCAATTCATGTATTGTTTGTAAGGAATGTAGGTATATATTTATCCCTCTGTCGGACAGCTAACTTTGTCAAGTGACACTTCGGGTCTTTTAAGACAACGTTAGAATAAAAATTGTCCAAGACTTTGAATTAATTGGCTATGTGAATGATGTATAATACCGGTAGTAAGTAATTTTGCTATAGGATCTGAGATAACCGCTTGAGATCTTTAAACAGAGTGGAATGGCTAGCGTAGAGACATAAAATTCGCTGTCTTGGAAGCCCGTCTGATATGCCATGCTCATTTCTTTACTTTTGAAATTTGGCGCAGGCTGACGCTCTGATCGTTTATAAAAACAAAATATTTTGGTTTTGCTCCACCACAAAATTCAAAAATATGTTGTGCATGTACACTATTAAAAAATTAGTGTATGGTGCGGTGGTAAATGGAATCGTCATATTTTATGAATTTATTATATCGCTCAGTTGACACGGATAAGCTGATATTTTTCGGTTGATGATGTAAATATTGTTTTCAACATCAAACATTTATTTTTCGTGTATCTAGATCCACATGCATTGTTCCAATCCTGATGACAAAATAATTTAGCGTTAAATATTTCCTTTTATAGACTTGTCGACCTTGGTATATAATTTTTTAAACGTTGGCTTATAGTTATCGGTGATGCGAATTTTTCCATTCCTTTTTGTGACAATGTGTGTTTTTGTGACAAAGATTCTTGTTCGGAGTAGTCAACGTCTTGGAACAAACCAAATGTCCATGTCGTAGAGCTATTGTTATTTCACTTTTCTTATATTTACATTTGTAGTTCCGCAATTGCCCAGGGCTACCCGTAAGTATTGCGGGTGTTTTGTTGATTGAGCTTCGGATCAGCTAGCTTTTGAAATCATTTGCTCGCTTTATTTCTGAAGCAAAAGTTGAATCCATTGTCGTTCGAACGGTCGATTCGTATTTTGTAGAGCAGCCGTTGTTTTAACAATTCCGCACAGTGCGCCGCACACTAACGGGAATCGCGAATATTGCATTGCAAAAACTTTTGAACGGAAAAAGAGATAATTGATATTTTTCCAAAGGGACAATGATAAAGAATTGCCGTAGTTTTAAAATAAGCATTGTGCAAAGTTTAGTAAACTGAAAAAGTTGTTCAAAAGTAAAATTTATTATTTAGTTTTAACAAATTATTGATAATGTAGTTATTAAGTAATAAAAATTAATAAAATTTAATAAAAAATATATTTTCAATTAACACAATTTTTTTTTTCATTAATAATGTCAATAGAGGAGTCAATCTCATTACTTAATAGACTTAACATTTCTGGTGAATCTTCCTTGGTTCATTCCTCAAGTATTCGGATGTGTCAGAGATGAAATACGCCGACTTTTGCCCGATCTCAAAACTTCTGTTGTATATCCTGTTTCCGTATTCTTTTCCTACTTCATATGTGGTTTAGCCGATGTTTTTGCCTCACTCGCCCACGTATAAGCGAGCCTATTTGGATTATGTGTTCTCAATATCAGTCGCGATCGTGACACTGCACGTGTTCCGAGGATGCACTGTTTATTTTCATTTAGAATATGTGTTTACGGTACCACGATGTTGTGTTATTTCGTTGAAAATGAAAATGCGATGGCGTTTTACAGCTGGCTGTTTTCTTCTTCTTTTCACATCAATACATAATTTATTTAAGCATGTCATGTAAAATCGCTCGTTTTCAAAAAAGGCAAACAAGGACAAGCCCATAATCTAATATTTTGTTCAGAAGTATGTATTTGACACTATTTTTCAAACCAGATTGCCGGTTAAGGTGAGATGTACTTTCCAAAGTCCATCAAATGGAAAATAAGGTACAAAAGTACTACTACTGTAAACGACAATAACTCAGCAAACTAAAAGAAAAAAGTTGTAATCTATTTTCTAAAGAATTAAATTATCTTTTAAAAACAAAAACCTTATTCAAATCGGAATATCCGTTTGGTAATTGTTCCCAAAAAAAAAAAATTTTAAATTGTTCAACTTTGAACCTCTTAAAAAACCAAAGTGTTTCGGGCTATTTGGAGTTCCCTTTATTAAATACAAATAATTTGGCAAAAAATCGACCATCCATTTTTGATTTTTGCAATGCTAAATTTGCCCGGCCGTTGTGCGGCGTGGTCATTTTTTTTGTGAAATCTGTATATTTAATATAATATTTGCATTTATTTACATATCTTTGCGGATGCTTCACGTACTAAGTTTTAGATCTGCATACTTTCTTTCTTTTATTATTTTTATTACTATTTTTTCGGTTCGTAGCCCAGCTGTTTGTTGGTTCAATTTGTGAGCCTGTTTTCACAGATGTTTAGTTTGTGTGACAAGGGTTTTTCAATTGGCGCGGGTAGATTTTGGAGTCACGTGGCGGCCATTTTGTTTTGGTGACATCTGTCAAATTATTTGTTTATTATTCAGTTTCTAATGCCAAATCATCGTGGCAAGTTACACGATTGAATAGCATATTCAAATAATAAAACTTTATTATGAAAATGAGTGTTCGTTAATACAAACGTGCATTGCGCCCATTTTACGGTAGATGTGGTGGCCCATCACAGTCGACTCTTCAACGTTTGGTGGCTAAATTTGAGACCGGTGCAGTAAACAATCAGCCAACACCCGTACGTTCAAGGAACGCAAGATTTTGGGATTTTGGGTCATCGCTCAAATTCAGCCCGATCTATGTGGAAGAGTCATTGAAAATTGGACCACTGGGATTCGTGCCACCGTAAGAAGCCAAGGCGGGCATTTGCATGATGTCATATTCCATACTTAATGGCATACATGAGCGTTTCAAATAACAAATGAATTTTGTAAATACCTCACACACAGCTTGTTTTATTCCATTTCAACGCCCTTATTGAAAACCCCTATAGTAGAAAATGCAACGGCTCGGTAGATCGTGGAGATTGTTGAGAAGTTCGTTCTTTTTAATTTTACTGAGTTGCAGAGATAAGTCAAATCGTTGAAAGTAGAATGATAAAAAAATATGTGCCTTCACGCGCACCAACTTTGTAATTTTCTGCGCATGTTCTCCACTGTCGTCACTTTTGGCTTGCTCCTTTTGATTGAAAACGGAGAGCTACGGCATTTAGAAAATGTGAAAAACGTGTGGCAGTGGGTAAAGTTTATAAATCACATAACTCTGTCCAGATCTTCAACTGCTCTGTTTTTTTTATCTGTCGGCTGTTCGTTTTCCAACCACATTTTATAGAATTGTATGCTTGGCTGTTTGACGCGGACGTCATATATGGGGAAAGTATGCGCGAGCTGCAATCTGTGTTTTATGATTCTTTTCTGCATACATATTGTATATGAAATTCGTTTCCTATGTTCGGAGCAATTGCAACAACAAAGGAGGACTGAGAGCAATGGGACTGTCAAACACTGCCCTATATGATCAATGCACATTAGAATAGAGTGCCACAGGAAACGCAAACAAAAAGAGAATTACATAATGAACAATATATGGAAATGGAACTAAAATAAATATATAAAAGACTGATTTTTCGATTAACCATATTTTTATACGGTGTGTTTGTCAAACTAAGTATTTGTTGTATCTATTTTTTGATACAAAATTTAATATGTGGAAGTCTGTCTCTTCCATGCGCATAGTGCCTTAACTAAAATAATTGCAAAACTTATATATACATATGTAAATAAGTCCATGGGACTACCTGAATTTGATCTTTATATAACAACGACCTTCATTTAAAAATATAAAATTTAAATACAATTATTTTTTATTGGATATCTGCAGAGAAAACGTAAATATTAAGGGAAGTTTCTAGATAGTATAGAGCCTTTATGAAATACTTTTTTTTAACTTAATCCACATTAAAAAACTGTGAAAAAATTCAAAATATTTTATAATGACTTATAACTGAAAACACTTTAGAGATGGGATTACTGCGTTTGACTCAAATACTAATAGCTGCAAAATTTAAATTAGCACTACATGGGCACTTTTTGTCAACGACTAAAAATAAACACAACTATCTACGGAATATTTTCATGTGAATATTATTTTACAATGATTTAGATTTACCCTAAACCAGCGGTCGGGGAACAGGGGTAAATTACCCCTTTTTGGGTGGGAGTAATTTCGGGGGGTAAAAGTGAAGCTTGATTTTTTTTTTTTTTTTTTGCCTTTTGCCACCATAAATTTTTTTTTGCTTCTTTTCCAATGGCTGGGTAATATCAGTTCCACTAAAATATTTAGGGGTAATGATTAAAAAAGTTCCCCGGCCGCTGCCCTAAACGAAGAGTAGACGTTTTTAGTGATATGATAATTGAAACATTTATTTTGATTGTGTATTTTTGAAATAGTAGTAAAATATCCCGAATAAAATTTAAATAGCACCAGTTATGCATTAATTGTTATATTTATCAAATCTCCTTTAATAATATTCAAGTAAGATTTTATTAAGATATTTTACTTTTTTTTACAATTATTACTATGAGTCGTAAAATGCACAGAAGTGCAGGAAAATTGTGAAATTATCGAAACAATGTCATTTTAAAACATCCCACAAAGAAATTGGGATGGGGGAATGTTGGTTCGCTAAAAACTTAAGACATAATCGCACCATCGCAGTAAAAGTAAGATCATTGCGTAGCTTAGTTACAGTCCTGGAATTACCTCAAGTATTCTCATGGATAAACTTTTATTGTTCACATGTAGTAGCCATATCCTTATAGTTTTTGGTGTTTCGTACTATTTTATTCAAAAACTAAATTCACCGATTAGCTTCTCTGTCTTCTCTGTCTGATTTTTATATCCTCTACCCATTGAAAATGGGTTAAAAGAGTATAACAGGCAGAAGGAACATCTCCGCAACCCATAAAGTATATATATTCTTGATCAGCATCAACAGCCGAGTCGATATAGCCATGTTCGTCTATCCGTCCGTCCGTCTGTCCGTCCGTATGTATGATCTCAGAGACTATCAGAGCTAGAGACTCCAGATTTGGTAAAAAAGTTTGTTTTAAATTTTCGATAACTTTCCGTTTCCGATATACACATGTGATCGATAACAACAAAATCTCGAATTTGGAAAATTTTATTGAAATCGGTTAAGAAACACTGGAGATATGGACTATTGAAATTAAGAAAGTATGCACTATACGCGTAGTATCACACATACTTGCAAGCACTGACTGTATGCGTAAAGTATAGGGTTCAAGGTATAGTCTAGTCGGGATTTCTCGACTAGAGCCTTCTTACTTGTTAAATTTAATTTTTTGATGATTTCGTAATTTTCCAACGCTACTCTCAATTTTACGACTTAGTGTAATTAAATTTTCTTTTATTTTCTCTTTATAACTAAAATCATATTATTAATTCAAATCTGTACCATAGTAAAAAATGTTCCGGTTTTTTTTTTCAAATTTGTTGCCACTATTCACTACTACTATAAGAAATGTTTTAATTACCATATCAATTAGATTTTATACACTAGAATAAATACTAAGCATTATAAAATAACGAAATAACAAATATAAAATTACAAAACACTAAGTTTGTGTTTAGGTAGGTAAAAAAACTGACAAAGTGGTGCTATTTTAAAACTTACAACTGTATGCATTTGACATATAATCCATTCAAAATATTATTTACACCGACCATTTTATCTATTTATATAAGATATATATATATATATATATATATATATATACCATTACTTCACAAATAATAATAAATATATTTACACATTCACAGCCAGTGTAACTTTAAAATCCACTTATTAGTAACAGGAGCTATGTTAAAAATATATATCTTTCAGTGCTGATGGTCATTATGAAGTCACACTTATGACAAAAGCAATAGTCTATAGTAATGGATTGGTGATTTGGCAACCACCTGCCGTCTATAAATCATCTTGTTCAATCGATGTTGAATATTTTCCATATGACGTGCAGACGTGCATCTTAAAATTAGGAAGTTGGACCTATGATGGTTTTAAGGTGCTATTCAAATCTTATTTAATCAGAATCATTTGAAAACTGTTCTTCACTTATACGTCAATATGTAATCACAAATAAGTTTAAAATCATAAATTTACATATGTAATAATCATTGAATTGGAATGACATAAATCAAATATAATTTTTCTTATTTTTTTTTTTAACAGTAATAGGACAATGCATTTAAATTCAAAATCTATATATAAAAAAATATTACATATCCGACGTAGCATTTATGTTTAGTGTTCGTGCTAAGATATGAGCATCAAATATCTGTGCGGGAATTATTTTAGCAACTAGTTCTAATTGAATATTCAATGATATTATTTCAGCATGTTTCAAATGTATCAAAAATATGCAACTAAATTATGCTTGTACTTATTACGTATTCTAATTTTTAAAAGTATTTAAGGCAATGTTATATTTCGGAGACTTATTTTAGGAAACTGGCTGTTTAAATCATCCTAACATATATATTTCCCGTATTTAATCGTTTAAGGAATGCTTATAAATTTAATGTTTTGCATGATTTTTACTATACATAATTATATAGGCATTGATATTTTATGAAAATTATGTGCAAATAAAGATCTCTAGATTTGGAACATTTTATCAAATAAAAATAATACTACTAAAAAAAGTTTGACACTTTTTTCTTTCTTTTTTTTATCATTGTAAAATATTTAGTGATTTTAATAAATATTAGCAAAACATTCTACAAATTGCTTTGCTACTTTGCTATTGCTCTAGTTCCAAGTATATTGATTTTGAGCAATGTCCGTTTTGCGGAAATCTTTAACTGACCAGTTTTATAATTGACCGTTTTTATTCCTCCCCCAAAACCAGACACCCTTGTAAATTTATAATCCAACAGGTATTAATGTTCACTTTGCGTTTTGTCATTTGGCTGTTGCCACATGGAAATAAGTTTTCTAAAATTTGTATGTGTGCCTGTGCTAACAACACTGATATGTACTTGTCCACTCCCGCAGCAAATATTGCTTTATTAGAAAAATCAATTATTGGCAATCTTATTTAAATCTTGAGCAACGCCCACAACCTACGGCATATATTGTTATCAATATATTCAGCTTAATTGCAGTCGACTGCAATATTCTGACTTGTATTCTTTAGTAATAACCTATAACAAAACAAGTCATTTTATAAATTCCAATTTAAAGACGAAAGCTTCTAGGGGCAAAGACGTTCATCGCATGTTTTAAATCTGCATGCACTTCTCTCATTTTTTAAAGTTTATTTTGATTTATAAAATTTATTTTTATTTTTAACGTATTTTGATTAATTTGTTTCGACCAATGAATGCTCCAGCCAAATAAAGAACAGAACGCTTAAGAATTGCTAAAATAGTTGCTTTCCGGAGGAAGTAGATATTAAACAAATATCCGTGAATTTGTTTCCCACAAGTTTTTCAAAATTATAGATAATCTAATCAAGTATAGTGCTTATTTTGTGCAATGTCCGCCATCCTGTAATTCCGTCTACCCTTTATCAACTTTTCAACACAATCCACACCATACATAAATAAGTCAGAACTCTTGGAATGCAATTTTTATATTTTCATAGCCATCCTGTAATTCCGTCTACCCTTTATCAACTTTTCAACACAATCCACACCATACATAAATAAGTCAGAGCTCTTGGAATGCAATTTTTATATTTTCAAAGTTTGTTATGAAATTTTAAGGACTGATTGACGACATCCCTTGAAGATAAGCATAAAAATTTACCTTGCCACCAAATTGAAAGCACGACTTACAAACTACAAAGCCCCACAATAAACCTGCTTTACATATTTGTTCGCTTAATTCAAATCTGAAGGTAGAACGGCAACATAAAATCCTGTGTTTTTTTCTATCCTCTATCTTTTTACAGTTTAGCAGAATTGTCTGCTATAATAAATATATATTTCGTATTTTATACTCTAATACCAAAGGTAACGATTATTTTGGTTTTGTGGAATGTCCGTTAAGCTGTCTATCCCTCTGTATGTATTATCACAATTATTTTCGACGCACGTTCAGCTCGTGATTTTAAGCAAGTACATATATTTGCCTACGAGCCAGTCAAGATACTCCCACTGGCTTGAAAATTGATAGTACAGATAGCTGAAAATCAATAAAAAAATATATTTTTCACATTACATTACATATAAAATGCGAAATTTATATATAAATACTTTTTCAAAGCCCTTATAATCAGACAAATATTACTCGACAGTCGCTGTCCGCTTAAGAAAGTCTTCACTGTAAGAAAAAACTATTTAACTTTAAAGTTCGTCAATTTGACAACTTCTTAAACCTTATTAAATTAGACGAACAATTTAAATAAAACCAGAGCATGACATTCTTTTCATGTTTGGAAGCCTTTAGAATTATTTCGCACTTTGCACTTTGTCTATTTATGTAGAAAATAATACATTTAAAGCTTGCGAGATTGCTAACCTTTTGCTTGAAGTTGTTTAAGTCTCCGAAAATTCATTAGAAGCATGAACATTTTCATTTGATTTAAGATATATCGTATGTGTTTATTGCAGCAATTCATTTAATATTCAAGAATAACTTATTGCATACTGAAGCAAATGAATACAAAACATAAAAGGCATTAGTTTATATATCTGGAGAGTTAATATATATATATATTTGGTACATATATTTTTTTTATATCCCTACATATGTACTAGATATAAAGAATCATATACGATTTGCAAGTTTGTTGTTGAAATGCGGAAAAGATACACATGCCACCAAACTTATAATAGAAACAATATGTGAATTTAAAACAGTCATAAGAAAATGTGTCTTTAGTTTAGCGTCTAATAATGTTTTAAGTACAAGGATATTACCCGACTAAGTGGTTAAATTTTACCTCTAGTAAAAAAACCAATTTTTTTTTTTGGAAAAAACAACATTGTTCAAAAATGGTTTGAGTTGTATTAAAAGAATAAGAAATTATAATATGACGTACACATATTGGGGTTTCCTGAAGCATGCATACATGCCAGCTGGCCGACTTTGGTTTTAAATGAGACGAATCCACCACTTACTCTTTTAATAAAGCAGTCGGAGCTCTTTTCGAAATCGGGGTAGCACCGATTGGCGTACTGTAGCTACAGCGCTTGAATATTAACACATGTACATACAAAATATATTTAGTCAGCACTGGTTAGAGTTTCGACACGAAGTTAAATATTAATTACTTTTTTGCTGTGTCTGCCGGTTAACTGATTCTACTTTCGTCTGTCTGTTTACTTTTTGCCTTTGGTACGCGCATCGCACGTCGTTCCGCTTCGACTACTCAAACTCGAGTCTCCCGCTGTTATTCGCGCTCTCCTAATCGCAGCTGTCGTTCGTCAACGCACCACGAAATCTTGAAATTCCACGCCCAGTGAGCTCAAAAAAAAAATCCGACTCGTATACCTACGTAAAATCCGCTCGCGAAAAGCTTTCTGCAATCATTCAATTCAGGGGCCCAGTTCTAGTTTTATTAGTTCTGTTTTGAATCTTTAGCATTTCTCGTAAAACTTAACATACCTGGATGTATCTCTATCGCTGTGACACTCTAATGATCATCTTTCGTACTCCCTGATGCCCTTCCGTCGAATGCAAAGCGTCATTTGCCCGACGGCAGATATGTCGATCGTAAGTATACTTAGCGGGGTCCTTGGCTACCTTAGCTCTCATACCCTCGATTCATTTACTGGGTAATTTCTTGCTGAAATTTCTCTATTGCCGCGATAATGCCTTTTCGGTTGGTGAGTAATTTACCTCTGCCTTATATAGTTTTCGGCTTGCATACGCTATTACCCGCTCCCGCTGTCGTTTAGTTAGGTTAGGTGAACCACCGTTGAATATTTGGCAGGAATTGTCGATCCCACGAGTAAATCAGTCCTTTTGAAAGAAGTGCACTTCTTGTATCGCCGGGGTTGGAGTACGCGGAGTTATTTGGAAACAAAGCAATTTTTTTTTACTTTCGAATTGTTGGTTGGGTTTCTTTAAATTAATGTAGCATTTTTATACTTTTTATAAGACAAAATTCATCTCTAAAAATAATACTACTGATATTATTTGATTATTTCATATTTAAACAAAAAAAAAACATGATTATACCGAAAAATTAACTTCAAGAGTTTTCATCAAAAATATATTTTTTAGGGGCGGGATTTGACTTTTTAATGACCAACCTCTTGTAAATGTACATGTACATGTAGCACAAGATGTAATCAGTATTGGTCAGAGTTTCGGCATGATGTTTACTAATGTTAATAGTTAAAAGGAATAAATAATAAATGCTAATATTAGCTGATAGATCGAGACTTTTTATTGGTCGGTATAGAATTATACCGTGCTCTTTCTTCTTCTCTTCCTTCTCCTAGGCGCGTGCCTTCGGCTAACTGCTTTTCCTCTTTTCTGTCTGCTTACTACTATACTTCTGCCGCCGGACGCGTATCGCACGTCTGTTCGCTTCGAGTACCCAAACTCTAGAGCGCAGCTCTCATTCGTTAACTCAACACAAGCTTTTGACATCGCTACACCCTATTAGATTCTCGGCGCTGGTGGCGGTTGTATATTCAAACTTACTTACACGTACGGACTTCAATTATGTACATTATCACTTTCTTAGTTACAAATTGATATTCCTTCTTCTTATAAAACCTAATTAACAATAATTATGTGGTTACTCGCTTAGTTCGTACGAATTGTGGGGGAGGCCTAGTCGGGGCCTACTTCGCACTGTGAAAGCAGGGTGCTAAAGGTGGCGGGTGTGGGCGTGCCATAAAAATCAATGCAGATCTTAGGAAATGTCACCAGCTATCTTCCTATTAAATTTGTTCACTCTATCTTAAAATTTTTTTAAGATACAGGCATTCCCGGTTTTTAAAACCAGTGTGGTGTAGGGCGAAGTTTTCGAGATATCCTCCCAAATTTAATAAGGCAACACAGCTTTTATGTATATATTACCTGAAAAACCTAAATAAACAGTTTTCTTTATTTAAAATTATTGATCACGGTTTGGTGAACACATGCTATGACAATAAATTCTTGAATTTTGAATTTTTTCTATACGTTTTCCAAATTTTATCGCGATATTGATCATCTGTGACACTGTATTCATTGCCGTTTAAACACCAAAGATATCGAGGATTGAAATTTATGTATCATGCAGAAGAGTACGAGTTGTCTGGATACTTGTGCAAACACACGCATACTTAAGTAAGAATACTCTAGTCGAGAAATGCCGACTATACTATACCCTGAACCCTATACTTATATCGTACAGTCAGTGCTTGCAAGTAATACATGTGTGTGTACGCATATATATATATAATGTTCCATATCTCCGGTGTTTCTCAACCGATTTCAATAAATTTCACAGATTGTCATTATTTCGTCTACTGTTTCAAACGCCGTCTCAAAGTTTTTATCAATCACATGTGTATATGGAAAACGGGGAAAGTTATCAAAAATTTAAAACAAACTTGTACTGCTTAGGGATTAGGTGAGCTTATGTTCCAAATCTGTTGATGCTGATCAAGAATATATATAATTTATGGGGTCGGAGATCGTGAACAACAAAGTTATCTTTTGTACAGAGAAATGTATTGAGCGGCAATTTTTATACGATTGCTGAAAATGAATAAAAAGGCTGCCGAAAATTACGTTTTGATTCAAAACTAAAGTGGGAACGAAGAACAACTCTGAGTGGCACCAAAACTTAGGGATGTAGAATTGAAAGCACGGCTTGATGCACTATAAAGCTTTATTATTATACTCTGATATCGAAGGCTAGAGTCTTGAAACTTCGCAAATGTCTCTGTCTAAGGGCGGCTCAGGTAAAGTTTCACGATTGGGGTCTGAGAAAAAATATAGATAAAACCGATAGCTGAAAATCGATAAATCCACATATTTCCCTCATTTGGCGTTCCACAAAAAGTGGCAAGATTACGTCCCTTTAAAACAGCATCAAACATTTTTAGGTAAAGCTCACTTCTTACGTTCCCAGCGGATTCGATCCTTGTTAAACCGAAATCGTCTAAGCTAGATTCACCAATTAGTTAGGAAAATCTGCATTAAAACATTTGCCTGCCCATCTACCGCCCGCCTTATTTTATTTGTTTTTAAGTATAATCAATTTTTCACAAATTAGCTTAAATATTTGGAAAAACCCGCACGAACTTACTTCTTAATAATAAAATAATAATTGAATTTGATAATTTAAAATAATTTGTTAAATAAAAGAACCAAAATTGGGTGTGATGGAAGAACCATAGCCCATGAAACGGGAAATAACTATAATAATTATGTAATTAAAATTAAAATTAAAAAATAAATATAATGCACGTAAGAAACGAATTTTAATAGTTTTAAAACGATAGTGATATGCTTTGTGTAACCGTCTCAGCTTCAGTTGCCTGAGAAATTTTATTTATGTATGCATGTATAAAAGTCCTGATTAGCTACCGTTCTGTACGTTAATACCTTATGTGCGTATTATAAAAATAAAAAAAAACTACCTCAGGCCGTCCGACTTCCGAATAATTGTTTTAGCGAAAGCTAAAAAAGCTTAAATGTGTGCTGTTTGGTACAGGTTTACGTTTTGTTACTTTAGCAATGGAAAACGAGAACAAATGAAAAATTCTATGATATCATTTCTGACACTGTTTAATAATTTTCTTTTAATCGAAAAACTTAAACTTCTAAGTTTTCCAAACAATAACATACTTTATGTCAAAATAGCATTGGCTTTGTAATCGCAATAGACGTGTCTTTTTTGCTACGTTTTATTTAAGTTTGTACGTTTAATTTTCGGTTTATATCGCTCTTTTAAAAATAAATAATTTGTGAATTTGAGTTTTATTGGTATTTGTTAAGCACAAAGTGAACATTAAATTAAAATAATTTATTTACAAAAACAAACTGCAGTAAAGCTTATTGCTTTGTTTCTCAGTATGTTTGCTAATATTTTGTTTTTGTATTTCACGATTGCGGTCTTTTAGATTTTCTGTGCGCGCTCTCAGTTCTGAATCGTTCTTTTCGTTCTTTTACTCTTATGTGCCTTCTTTTGTTGGTGCTGATCGCGCATACTCCGTTGTTGTAGTTTTCGAACGTCATGCTCGCGCCATTCCGCTTTTTTTTTTGTTACTTTGTCTCTGAGTATTCTGTAACAATCATAACAACTAACATAACAAGTGTGGCCCCTTTTTCTTCGATAAAGTTGAATATTTTATATATTATAAATATATATATTTATCGTTTCTCAGTTAATCTCTTTTATTAAACAAAAAAAAAAAACAAATAAAAATTAAAATAAAAATTTCTATATTCTGTCTGCTGTTACAAAACCTGCCAAGTACGCGCAAGTACTAATCATCACGCATGAAAAATGAGCTGATATAAATGGTCAGGCTAAATTTATATTCACTTACGTTAGGAATATCCCGTCACTAGAGAGATCCTTCGGGGGTTGGTTCTACTAAGACTCTTAAAGTTTCTGATAGTTTAACAAACTAACTAACTACTTGGCTATCAGAATGTTAGAGGTCTGTCTAGTTAGCTTTGTTGTTTATATACTCTCCGCCATGCTTTTCGATCGCGCTTTTGGTGAAATTCGTCCGACTAAAGTGCCTTCACCCCTACGGCTCAGAATTAATGTTTAAGCGACCGCGATCCGTGCTTCCCACCCTACATCCTGTACCGAACATTTATACCACCCAACATTGGAGGTGTTGCTCACTTAAACTTCCCATTCGCTATCTTAAAAACCGAAAAAACAAACTATGCAAGAGTTTTAAAACATCTGGATCGTCTTTAGTTTATTCCTCAAACTTCATTGCTCCGATCCAGTTTTTGAATCCTTAATAACCAATGTTATATAAATAACTTGATTCGTTGTTATTTACAGTTTCTGTAGGATTCGTTAATACGAAGCGTAGGTCGACGATACTCCTATCAAACGTATTCTTCGAGAATAGAACAAAGATCAGGCCATTGCCGATATATTTTCTAATTTATTATATTTGTATTATGCACAGTGGCCGGAATCGCGAATTTATCATCAAAAGTTGTTTTAATGTCATTATTAATTATATTGAATAAAGAGAACTGCAAATAGCCCAAAACACTTTGGTTTATTGAATTTTGACTATTATTTTGGTTTTTACAGAGTTTCGAATTTGAACAACTTTTCAAAATCTTTTTGTCACGTTTGCGTAAACCAACCTTGTCCCTTATTCTGGTTTAACATTTTTTAAATACATATTTCCTAACTGTGTGAGGAAATCAATGCAAGCTGTAAAATGCGAACAACATTGTGCTAGTGTAAACACATATTATGAATGGGAGCGTACCCTCCATACTGTGTGCATCGCGTGCAGTGTCATCCAAGAGACGAAAACTATATACCAAATTGGCTCGTTCGGACAGGCGCCATATAAAGAGTGATGAAAAACATGTAATTAAGATACACATCCCTTTATGGGGTAGGCAATATCGGTTAAACGAAATTATACCTAAGACGACACGACTCTGATGCCATAAGCACAAGCGAATATAAGGAAACGCAGCTCGAACTTAAACTCCACTGACCCAAGCTGGGTCATAGAGCACGATTGTTGGAAACACATTACGGAGGTTCTTCAACAACGACGAGCCAACTGCTCGGGTAAGAGAAATTCATCTGGATATCGTATGTCTTAAAATGTTTCGAAAATGTTGATGCTTGCAAATATGTAAAGTATTCCAAAGATACAAGGGCTCTTTTACGTGCAAAGTATCCGCAAAAAAACCAGAAAATTAATTAATTTTATATTACATTTTATTAATTTTAATTACTAAATAGCTACAATATCAATAATTCGTTGTTCCACAAGGAAGTCACCTTGGACCGTTATTATTTACTCTATTCATAAACGACCTTCCGTCCGTAATAAATCACTCTCGGGTGCTGATGTATGCCGATGATGTAAAATTATGCATGTCGGCTGCAACTCTTCTATCTGGTCAAAATCTGCAAAACGACTTAGACAACTTTCAAACTTGGTACAGAGTAAATTTATTGCATCTCAATTGCAGTAAATGTAAAGTTATGTCTTTTTATAGACGAATGTCCTTTTTTAATACATATATTCTGGATAACCAACCACTTGAGCGGATTGGATGGGTTGAAGATTTGGGTGTCTTAATGGAGCCAAAGCTTAAGTTTGAAAAGCATATTTCTTCAATAACAAATCGAGCATCAAGTACCTTGGGTTTCATAAAGCGCTGGTCGAAGGAATTCGACGACCCCTATATAACTAAAACTCTGTATATGTCTCTTGTACGACCTATCCTCGAATATGGATCTTGTATATGGTATCCCAAATACAGGATTCATCAGGATAGAATAGAATCAGTGCAAAAACAATTCCTACTCTTTGCACTTCGGGGTCTTAATTGGGACAATAACTTTAACTTACCTTCCTACCATAGTAGACTTTTACTAATAAATCTACCTTCTCTTTCTGATCGTAGAACAATGCTTGGAATAACTTTTTTCCATAAACTAATTAATGGGGAAATTGATTCCTCTGAATTAATAAACCAAATTAGCTTTGCAGTTCCGATCAGAAATACTAGAAATTTCCTACCTATATCTCTTCAAACTTGTTATTCTAATTATGCTATCCATAACCCCTTTCGGATTATATGTGCTTTATATAACGATCTTTCCTACTTAATACATAGTGCCACTCCTACTTGCTCTCTTAAAAAACTAGTCTTGTGTCACTTGTCTATATGTTCGCGATCTTCGTAACCGTACGCTACGCGGTGCGCCCCTCGGTCGGATGGGCGGTGAGCTGGGTCGTTTGTGCTTGGGTCCGCGCGTTAACAAGCCGGTGCTTGGTATCGTTGGGCCACTTGAATGCACTGTTCGTTAGTACATCTACGTCCAATAATAATAATAATAATAAATAACAAAAGTTTTACATGCAACTTTTTCAGTGTACTAAACTTTGCACTTTGGAAGCCGACCATGAGTCACTATGTTGACATACATTACTTATTTGAAAACTACAGCAATTTGATCGAATTTTTTAAATATCTCCCTTTCCGTTCAAAAGTTTTTGCAATATTCGCGAGTCCGGCCACTATGCAACGTACAGTTCATATAAGCATAAAGTTACCCCTATAAGGTTAATTGCTATAAGAAAATTTTTGGACCAGATCTTACAGAGAGTTCATTAATCCTGTATTTTCCCAAGAACTGATGGAATACCAAGCTGTGTGCTTAATTACTATGCTCAGGGACTTTTAAAAACTTTGCATAGATTGTTTAGCTTTTCCGTGGAGTTATGCACCTTTCCAAATATTTGGAAAGATTCATATATTTTTCCTCTCCATAAAAAGGAAAGAAATCTAATGCTCAAAATTATAGTGGTATCTGCAAGTTGTCTGCTTTTTCTACGATTTTTGAAAAATTAAGGACATCCCATCCTCAACATCCTTGCAATATTTTCATGTAAAATTATGCACGTCGGCTGCAACTCTTCTGTCTGCTCAAAAACTTCAAAGTTATTTAGACAAATTTCAAACTTGGTGTACAGTAATCACATTGAATATTAATACCAAATGTAAAGTAATGTCTTTTTATAGACGAATGCCTTTTTAAATATTAATATTCTTCATAACACACCACTAGATCGTATTGAGACTTAAGTTTGACAAGAAATTCTCTTCCATTACAAATAGAGGTTCAGGTGCCATTAAGCGCTGGTCTATGAAATTCAACAATCCCTACATAACAAAAGCCTTGATATTTCTCTTGTACGACTATTTCTTGAATATAAATCTTGTAATTGGTATCTCAAATACAGGATTCATCAGTATAGAATCAGCATAGAATCCGTACAAAAACAATATCTGCTGTTTGCACTCAGGGGTCTTAACTGGAACACTTACATTAACTTACCTTCTTACCATAGTAGACTTTTACCACTATTTCTTGTCATTCTGATCACAAAAAAAAGTTGGGAGTAAACTTTTTACAAAAACTGATCAATGTTGAAATTATTCTGAATAAATCAACCAAGTAATTTTTGTAGTTCCGATCAGTACTCATTTCTTTCCAAACATGTTATTCTAACTTGTCTAGCCTCGGATCTTATTTTCAATCTATTTCCCACCTAAAACATGGTGCAACTTGCTCTTTTAAAAGACACAATGTTATCTGTGCGCCCCTCGGTCGGTCGGGCGTGTCCGAGCTTTAATAATAAAATCTACCCTAATAATTTTTGAGCGTTTAAAAAAAATAAATATATATTCAGTTGAAAGAATCGTTATTCTGTAATTATGTATGTTAGCTTAAATCTGTTGTTTGTTCTTTTTCCGTCACGTGATCATGTTAAGGTTCGTTAACGTAATAACATTTCTCTCCGTTAAAGAAAATAACGAATATTTACGCTTTGTTTTTTTAGTTTAGTTCTCAATAGCAGAAACATAACACTTTTCCAATAACTGACCAATAATTAGCAGAGCGACTTCAGTAAAACTTGAATTAAATAAAGCGTTCATTGGAAGTGTCATTTGACTGATCTACAAATCTATACTTTACATTCTTTCTTTCAATAAACCCACAAAGTGTTAAAGTGAAATAATGCTTTCGACCACTGAATTGTTCACAGTTTCAGATATATAACAAATACATATGTTATGTGTATTCTAGAAAACTAGGAACAGAAAGACACCCAATGATCAAATAGCTAATTAAGGTTTCGCATTTTCCCAATAATTTCTCGACATTACAATTAAGACCAAGACTTATTTTTTTTGTTTATGGAAATTTTTGAATATAAAAGATTTCAAAGCTATTCTGATTTTTTATTTGGATGTCAACAAGTATTATATTTATTTTTGGTTAAAGTTTTGTTGTTAGGGATCTGATTTTAATGGGGTAAGTATTGCTGCTGTTCGTACTGTTATAGACTTTCCCTTTTTAAATTTAAATGAAATAATAATATTTTATTATTTTTAAAGAGTAAACTTTTATGCATAACAACTGTAAATGTAAAAAAAATAGGTAACGTTGAAGTCGCACGCAACGTACCAAAAAAAGCCATATCTGTGAGAGAAGCCATCAACATTATTCCAAACAATTTTTATGAGGTTAGCTGTGCAACTGTGTGTTTCATCGATTTGTAGTTTGAGGTGTATCGGCATATTATCGATAAGAAAATATGGTAGCTCATGTAAACAGTCATATTCTTGAAGGGGCTTGGAGTATGTTTTTATACGAATATATACAGAGGCATTGTTCATCATGGTATTATTGTGTTATTTGCATGTAGATATTTTGCACGCTGTTTTATTTGAGTTCACAACTTAGTAAGATTTTTATAAAATGTTTTTTTTTTTTTTTTCATTTTTGAGCGTTAATATTTTTGTCATGTAGCTTTTAGCCGCTTCAAATGCGTCTTCAACACCACATAAGGTCGTCTGACCTCTTTTGTCGTTTTCTATGCGATCTAGTTGTCAAATTATTTTGATGCAACTTTGATTATAACCGACTTATTTTTGTGGTAATTATATCCCATCATCATAAATAAGACCGTCATTGTAACCATGAATTGACATGATATCCACAACATATGGCTTCCAAAGGAATAATCGGTGAAAATAAAATAAATATAGCACACCTTTATTTTACAGCTGCTAAGCAGTCCATCCGTTTCCCAAATTTATAGATTAACATGCGCAACATGTATGTGATCATGAGGACTTCTGTCTGCAAGGGTATCTTATCCGTCGTTCATAAGATATTCAAAATTTCTTAAAAGTTGTCAATTTTTTTAATTTTTAATCCATTTTAATAAAAAAAATGAATGTATTTTTTAAATTGTTCAAATTTACATTAGCTAGTAAATGGATATTTATTGTTTTTACGTTCGAAAATAGCAACTTCATGGATACCGTTTAATTAAAAAAATATTAAATGAATTAGTAAAAAGCTTGATTTGAATTTACATTAATTGTTTGTTATATATATGTTTGCGACTTAACACAAAGTATTGTTAAATCATTCTAATAAATAATGTTAACCTTCATTTTTGTATTTTTTATTGGTCAGTTTATTATTTAATATTTGTAAAAAAAAATGCTTATAAAAGTATCTTTATACTTTAATAAATAACCAACCCAGTGGTGTACAAGCCCTTGATAACGAGTATGATTACAAATAAGTGTACCAGTACAACGTTGCAATGTGCGCTTATAGTATGTTTGTTATCAAAGGTAATATTAGTTATCTTCTTAATATACAATTTGAATACACCTTTACTTAAAAAGTTGTTACCTTTATTAGGTGGACTTAAGGCACATGGATGAGCAACAAGGCAGCAATATTGTTGACGTTGGCGTTGATTTATCCGAGTTTTACATGTCTGTCGAATGGGATATTCTTGAGGTACCGGCTGTACGGTAAGTTTTACTACACAATTCAATTTAGGAAACAAAATCAATAAAAAAATATGAAGTTAGTCATACTTGAATTCATACGCAAATCAGTTCACCGACTGCTATCTAGCTCTAAAAAAAATAAATTTATAATAATAAAGTAGTTTTTTCTTCTTTAATTTAAAAGGAATGAAAAATTTTACACGTGCTGTGATGAACCTTACCTGGATATAACATTCAACATAACCATGCGAAGAAAAACTCTTTTTTACACTGTTAACATAATTATACCTTGTATGGGAATCTCTTTTTTAACAGTTCTGACTTTCTACTTGCCCTCCGACAGCGGAGAAAAGGTATGTATTACACTTAAGAACTTTAGGGTTTGAAGATTTTTTGGCACCGAAAAGCTTTTATAAAGCCTACTGTATATTAATTGTCCTATAGTAATTACTAAAGCGTTATTTGAGCAAGTCGTTGGTTATATAGCACCCAAAATCTTATAAGCATGGCATCAAACTCAATACTGATTTTAGAAAGACGCTATCAGTTATTTTGCTATCCATGCTTACAAGCAGTAGTATATACATCAGTGGTCTGGGGTAAATTACCCCTTTTTGGGTAAAAGTGAAATTTTGGGGCTTAAAAGTGAAACTTGAAATGGAGGAGATGACCTTTTTTTTTTTTGCTCTTTGCCACCATGAATGGAGGAGATGTCCTCCTTTTTTTTGTGCTCCTTTACCAATGGGTGGGTAATGTCAGTTCCACAAAAATGTTTAGGGGTAATGAGTTTTGGGGCTTGGCATCTAAATTCAAATAATTGAAAACACGAAATGTTTCACAAAAAGCAATAATCTTGCTTATGTATATATAGAAAATTTTTTATTATTGCACTAAATATTAACAACTATTTAGTTTTATGGTAGTTCACTTGTAATTTCAAATTTGAATTTATTTTCAGGTCACTTTATCAATATCAATTCTTATTAGTCTTCATGTGTTTTTCCTTTTGGTCGTCGAAATTATTCCGCCTACATCGTTAGTTGTACCCTTGCTGGGTAAATACCTGATATTTGCCATGATATTAGTTTCTATAAGGTAAGAACAAGCTTTATTGTGTACATGCACATATTTAAAAAAAAAAAAATTGTTTTTTTTTTTTGTAGCATTTGCGTAACAGTTGTGGTTTTAAACGTCCATTTTCGTTCCCCACAAACACATAGAATGGCTCCATGGGTTAAACGTCTTTTTATCAACTTTTTGCCTAAATTTCTCTTTATAAAACGTCCCACATATAACTTTGAAACAAGGTAAGAAAATAAAAATATATTTAATTATTGTTTGGCATTATCCTTTTGGTTTTTTTTTTAAAGCTAAGACATTCAAATGTTGTGAAAATACAATAAAATATTTATCTATCTCTGGGTTCGGAGATGCTTCCTTCTGCCTGTTACATACTTTTGCATAAAAACTTAAAGCAGAACCAACACCAATTTGCATGACGCCGGGTGTCGCAAAAAAATGTTACAGTTAAGAACGGAATATGAAAAAATAACTCTGAATGCAAAAAATAGTTTGTTGCTGTTATGCCGAGACTGTAAACATATACGAAAATGTTTTCTATTTCCCGATGAGACTGGGAATCCCTAGAGTAAAAAAAGATTTAATGCAAAAAAAAAAAGATTTTACGATTGAATGGAAAGCCTACACTACTAAACATACTAATTCTGCTATTTATATATACAATTCTGTTTATAAAAAACCGGAAACTGTTTTAATTTTTCAGTAAATTGCTGTTAAAGGACGCTCACGCCTGTTTTTACCCATACTACTCGTCAACTAACATTGATCGCCTTGTTTGCGCTGGGTATAGTAATACGGCCTCAAAAGAAGAACTTACAACACAAAGGTAAACAATAAGGTTAATTGCCGATAACGGAACAAAAAAAAATTGATTTTTTTTAGTATAATTAACAACTAACAGTGTGATTGAGTTTTAAATGCTTTCTAAAACTTTTTTTCATTCACATTTTACTCAAAAGCTTAACAAGTACGGGGCCTTTTGGAGGAAGTTGTCAAGTTCATGGACCGTTGCCACAACTTACACACTCAAGTTCAGATGATATAGCAACTGTTCCTGACTTAGATATTGGTCACTCTGGAATTAAAAGTCCAACACTGTGCAACCCAGCTTTTTCCCATTCGAAATGCCCACCAAGAGTTCATCGTACCTGTTTTTGCGTACGATTTATAGCAGAGCATACTAAAATGCAGGAGGATTCTACAAAAGTAAGAATAAAAAAATTAATTCGAATTTTTTTCTGCGTCGAATAACAATTGTAATTGCAAATATTTTTCTGTTTTATTCAAGGTCAAAGAAGATTGGAAATATGTTGCAATGGTGTTGGATAGACTGTTTCTATGGATATTTACGTTGGCAGTTCTCGCTGGTACTGCTGGAATAATATTGCAAGCACCAACTTTGTATGATGATCGAATTCCTATAATCGAGCAGAAAGATTTAGAGTTTTCAGGAACTTCAGCTGGACGATGCAGGCCTTCGCAATAGCGTTTTGATTTCAAAACAGGATTTTTTTTATAAAACAGACGTTTAATATTCTTTATCCTCTTTGAACTCTTTTAAGTTAATTTATTTGAGCTCATTTAGAGAAAAATGTATTTTACAATTGCAACGAACACTACTTGTAGTGTGTGCCAACGAATTAAAATTAATAGATAAGAACAAGAGAGCGTGAGTTTTTAACAGAGTCGATATTTTAAAATGTGAAAGCCAGCATTACAACGATAGCCACCAATGCACTTTCTGATCTACTATAATTTGATTGTTGGAAATATGAGGGAGTTTAATAGGAAATGTTAATAGGAAATGTATTTTATAATTATGAACAAAAAATTAAATCAAATTCGATGTTGATTATATCGTTTGAGTTAGTTAGTTTTTTTTATAGTCTGATACTAAACTCATTGCAGAACGCCATTTTTTCGACACCCTTTAAGCTGGACACTTGAAACTTTACAATATTTTTCATCAATGGGCTGGTCAAATAATGTGTAAAGCCGTTTGGCGGTCGGGAAATCGATAAAAACTATTTTGCGAACTAGTAAAACGGCTCTAGTCTATAATGCTCGGCTAGAAGATACTCTAGATTGTATGCTTTCCCCCTTGTTGTATATTTCTTTTATTTCATTTTATTTAGTATTTATCAAGAATATACATTGCTCTCTCGAAACAGTTAACTAATTATACAGAGAGTGTTCACTCCATCGAATTGTTCACTGAATCGAGTGTAGCTATAATGCTTAAAAATTTCCCCCAACTTAAAGTAAATGTTTTTATTGATACAATAATTGGAAATTTTTTGTTTTACTGTTATGGGAAAAGTGAAACATTTGAAGGAAATAATAGTTATGTGCAAATGCTGTCCTGTCTGTATGACCGCAACGATCTCAGAGACTATAACAGCTATTCACTTGAGATTTGGAAATTACGTTCTTGTAAACAACGTGGTGGTCGAATTTGATTAAAACTATCGATAACTCTTCCGGTTTCCGATATATACGTAAAATCGATCACTACTAATCTTTAACATTTGAATTTTCCAAAAACTATCGACAAGAAATGATCATCCGTGAAAATTTCAACGAAATCGGTTGAGAAACAACAGAGATTAAAATAAAATGAAAATTAATACTCCGTTTTTCAGATATTTTGATTGACGATCAAAATGACCTTATAATTATCCACCTGTAGTACAGATCCTTATCATTTTTGCAATAAAAGAGGACGAAATTATTTATGTTATATTTACAGTTAAAAAGTCAAAAGGCTGGACCCATGTGCTAAACGGAGTGTTAAGTCAAGCATTATTGCATTATATACATTATATAGCAGACCCTTTTTCAACTAGAGCCTTCTTGTTTCTTTTTATACCCTGAACCCATTAAAAATGGGTAAAAAGGTTATAATGGTTTTGGGCAAAAGTATGTAACAGGCAGAAAGAAGCATCTCCATATAGCCATGTCCGTCTGTCCGTCAGTATGTATGAACGCGTCGATCTCAGAGACTATAAGAGCTAGAGACTCCAGATTGGTGGTACATAAGGATTTGGTACATAGGGGGCGTTCGAACCATTAGACGAATAACGACAATCCGTGAAATTTTGACTGAAATCGGTTGAAAAGCACCGGAGATATGGAGCATTAAAGTTAAGAAAGTATGCACTATACGCGTACACAGACACATACTTGGAAGCAGTGACTGTACGCGTAAAGTAGAGGGTTCAGGGTGTAGTCTAGTCGGGATTTCTCGACTAGAGCCTTCTTACTTGTTAGTTATAATTTTAAGGAATCTGATCCTAGTTGTGGCATTATAATTATCAAGTAGGAAGTACTACCAATAAAGTGTTCAGTAGTCAAAAGCCATTTTGTATAATATAAAATTTGAACACTCAAGTTTGATTAAATTTAAGTTAATTTCTTTAAAGCAAATAACCTATAGTTTCGTGTCCATGAATTTAAAAATATGTTTCAAAGATTAACGTAAACTCAAAAAAAAAAAAAACTAAAAACATCTTTTGTAGCATACAAATATTTAAAGTTTATGGAACATATTTTAGGAACTTGTTTTAACTTTACGGAACATAAACATAAATGTCTGCTCGGGTTATAACATAACGCAAGAAAAGAGATGCTATGGTCAATTACAAAATTATTATTGGGTTATTTTAAGTTAACTTGTAGGTATATTCATTATGCGTTTATATAAACCCAATACTCATTAACTATAAACATGTAAATTCTAAGTTCTTTTAACTTCACAATAGTATTGTTTATTAGCCAAGATATATTTAAAAACGTAGCCTTAGTCTTGCCTTGGTCTTCGCAGTCGAATTAGTATTGAGAAAATAAAGCTTTGGAATGCCAAACCTAATAATGACAAAGAAAAAATGTTGAAATTGAATTGAAATTGACAAACCGGCCTAACTATAGTGACTTAGAATTTACATTTTGTTTACCGTTAACTAATTTATGTTGTCATAGAATACCTGATGGTATGACTTTTTGATTGTAATCAAAACACTGTCAATAGATATTAATACAAAAATTACACTTAAAGAAATCATGCATATTTTGTATGTACTTGTATATGCATGTATGTATGTACAAAGTGTACTTAAAACTAGCATACAAAAGTGAAATAGAAAGTTAACATTATAATTAATAAGACAAATGGTTAGTCTTAAGTACATTCGTATTTGTTATTTAATAAAGTTAACCGAAAAAATTATGGTGGTATTTGACTTAACTTATTTATATATATATTACTTTTGGCTATCTTCATTAAAAAAAGAAGTGAAATAAAAATATAACAGAAACTCAGCCACTAAAACGAAACCCTGAGTTATCTAGAGCATAACCAGTGATTCAGCTAAAAAAAAGAAAGAACGTATAAATTATGTTCAAAGAATTTTGCATACCCTTTCCGACTAAAGTCAGCTAACATTGTTTAGAAAGCTGACCGGGCGTTTTTATGGGTGAACTATACAACATATTGCTAGGATGTTGACAATTTGTTGTAAATAAATAAGTAGTGTTAATGGTTTTTGTAAGCTAACAAATCCCTTACTAAAAATCTTTTTTGATCACAAACACTTTCATTCTTAATTAGGAGAGCTTTATGCAATAGTTATGTTTATAAGATATGTAAAACTAAACAGTTGTATGATCAACAATACGCATTTTAAGGCTTATACAAGATTCAACAAAAATGTATAAAGCCCTCTCCAAAATGGTAAGAAATAATACAATTCGCTAAAAAGTGAAGAGCATGATTATGAAGTGCACCTTTTTTTAAACGTTAGTACGAAAAAGAACTATCTTTCGAAACAATTCACTGAAATGACTTTCATTAAAAACAACGTTTTCGGCCAAGACAAAAAATTGTTATTAAACTTTTGGTTGCTCGTGTTAGCCAAAAATTGTGTTATTGCCAGGGATGAAACAAATCTTAATGTAAAGGATATTTTAACTACTCATATGATGCCTTTACATATCTTTAAGGAACAATTTAACGAGAGGCTCGAAATAAAGTGCACAAAAGACTTGCTTTCGGGTTTACACATAATGAATTACCACAGGTAGATGATAATGTGAGATATTTAATTTCCGAATAATCTTCTGTTGTTACATTAATTTTGATTTTGTCTTCAGAAAAATGATGCAACAATACATGGCCTCAAATTACTTGTCTAACCAGATATTAAGTTGGAATATACACAGCAATGAACTTAAAATTAAAAAACGCATTGGCAAATTTGAAAATGCATCCAAAAACTTTAATACGTTTTACTTTCCAAAGAAGTCATTTAAAACACTACTATACGACAATGGGTCTGCTAGGTATAAAGCTTGGTTAAGAAGGTAAGTTCTAAATTTTCCATTAACCAATTTAAAATAGGTGAAAACTTTGCAGCCGGTCGTAACATCGACTAATACCTTACTTGATACTTTATGGGGTCGGAGATGTTTCCTTCTGCCTGTTACGTACTTTGCATAAAACCATTATACACTTTTTACATATTTTCAAAGGGTTCAGGGAATAAAAAGGTTTCGATTTTTTTCTTAAGAATTGATTCATCTTTCAAAAACGAGATTCTCAAACATAACATTTGAAGCCGAAACAAAAATAAAAAATTTAACAGTTTAAAAAAATTCAACATTGAACCACTGTAAAAAAACAAATTTTTACAAATTCAATGTTTAAATTTTTATTTTTGAAATGCTAAATTCTCGATTCCGGCTACTGTGCGGTGGTAGATTGCTATGTGTTTGGTATCGTGCGTGTTTCTTAGTTAATTTACGTTCAAACATTTGGAAGGAAGGAGGCCTGTTCTACATTTCGATTCTGATGCAAAACATTTATCTTTAATTGCTCGAATATAGTAAGTAAATTCTACATTTTTGTTGTGTTATCTTTGTGAGAACGGAAGATTTCAATCCGAAATTTTAAATGCAAGTTCATAAAAATATTTGTGTGTATATTTAAAAATATTTTCTGGTGTAAACAAGTAAGAAGGCTCTAGTCGAGAAATCCCGACTAGACCTGAACCCTATACTTTACGCGTACAGTCTGTGGTTGCAAGTATGAGTCTAGTATAGTGCATACTATCTTAAATTCAATGCTCATTATATTCGGTGTTTCTCAACCGATTTCAATACCAATTTCACTGATTATTATTATTTCTTCTAATGTCTCAAACTGCGTCTCAAATTTTTCCAAATTCAAGATTTATCGGAAACGGGACGAGTTATGGAAAATTTAAAACAAATTTGTACTGCCTAGGGATTAGGCGAGCTTATGTTCCAAATTTGAAGTCTCTAGCTCTTGTAGTTTCTGAGATCGACGCGTTCATACATACAGACGGACAGGGTTTATCGACTTGGCTGTTGATGCTGATCAAGAATATATATACTTTATGGGATCGGAGCTGTTTCCTTCTGCCTGTTACATACTTTTGCAGAAACCCATTATACCCCATTTTTACGCATTTTTATGGGTTCAGGAGTATAAAGTGCTCACATTTATGAAAGAAAACCCAGATAAAGGCTTTACTTACTGTTCGTCTTGAAACAAAATTGCTACCGAAACGAGAACCATTGCAATTCCGTTGCGGCTCGGATTTAAGTACAGCCCTACTTTTGATTATTTTTTATTGTTTTGAATAATCCCATCACATCATTTCCGCAAATTAATATTTAATCGATTAAGTATTTTGTTTTAAAATAGTTAATTGATTACTTATCGTAATTTAACAGCTCTGGTATGTGTAGTAATTAGAACATACCATTATGATGGATTGCAATTTGTATTATGTTCATCATCATGTTTTATATTTATAGAACAACAATTCTAGATGATATTCGACATCAGCTGACTAAAGCTGTAAAATTTTTCAAAAATAAAAAAACTCCAATTCGAAGACAAATAATGTCACCAGAGGCTAATCTAACTGTTTTAGACTATTTGGGAGCGGATGAAATCGATTACGGAGATATTACTGGATATGCATACGATGGTCCCCAAAATGATACCAATTTTCTTAATGTAAGTAATCTAAATGAATATAAAAAACAAAAAAAAAATATATAAATACTCATAGTTTTATTTTCTTACACACCGATTTTCTTGTAGTTCTTGGTGATTTCAATATTGCAGAAGCAACGTGGATTTCTTGCCCCGATTATAACTCCCTGACCCCTACGGCTCTGGATAAATATTTGATCAACTTATTTGGGATGTCATTGACTCAAATCAATGATATCCCAAATTCTCTTAATAAAATGTTTGATCTGATTTTTGTTTTGGTTCCATCCTCCTTATCCGTTTCCCGGTCACAGCCTATAAATTATGCCGAAGATTTATACCACCCAACGGGATTTATCCCTGACTGACTAGTCTCCTCACTACGGGTCTGAAAACTTTGACGTGGCAGTCCGTATTTTTTTATAACACTTTAAACTCATTATTAGATTTGTGTGTCCCGAAGCAAACCAGTATGCTCTTTGCACTAATGGGTCTTTACTCCGCCTTGAGGGGCAGAAAACTTGTGAGTGTGTATAACAAACTTAGTTTGAAGATGAAAACAAATTGTCCATTAAGATATTTCCGGGCATTTTAGTTGTGGTCGGATTTTCCAAAGTCGGAAGTATGGTGTCGAATTATTTTTCGTTATTTACTTCAAAGCCAAATTTGCGGGACTTAAATAGGCTTTAGGGGTGGAATTTACCAAAACGTGTTCTTAGTGCTCAGTTTCAGCACATAAGTAAACTTGTGTTAAAGTTTAAATTTTCTATCTCTTACGGTTTGGGATCCACGTTTATGGATAATGAAGCAATGAAGACAAGTTTTTTTTAATTTTTAAGTTTTTGTGGCTTTTGTATATTTGAATGTCTTTCTTTATGTTGTACTAGAAATTTGGTGGGTGAAAAAAGTATTGCCGTAAAAAGTCCTTGCCCCGTATGACAAATAATTCTCAGCGGCTGTTTGGAAACTAGTTTGTTAATAATTCTTATAGTGAAAAGAAATATTAATTTATTTAATTAGTTTATTTATATATACAACAAATTGATTTATATTGGAAAATACTATATTCTAAAACGACTGATCAGGATATTTCCCTAACGTAAGGCGAAACTATTAACTAAATGATCGAAATGTGTTTGGAAAATTTTATCTCCGCCATAGCTGTAATTGATTTTGAACCTTGTCATCATTTTTGGGAGGTCTGGGAAGTGAAAAGTTTCGAATAACAAATAAACCCGATGCAGTTGTTGCCCTAATACAATCTACATACATATATTTCAGCATGCTGCATCGAAGGGCATGCGTGAACCACCACTTTGCTATACGCAGATCCCTCACTTTTGTGTTCCCGTTTATTTTCTATTGAAAACTTTCAACTAAATACAATTAAATGATCTCTGGTATAATTTACTATAAAATAAAATAATAAGTTTAGTTAAAAATGTTTGGTTACAGAAATCAAATATAAACGATATTTGGTTACTTTTTTAAACAATTTCTTTTTGTGTTTTAGATTATTCCCAACATATTTACACAAATGCCAATGTTGTCATTAAATATTCCAAAATTTAATTATAAAAACAGACAAATTAGTAAAAATGGTAAGTTATGGTTTAAAAAAATATTTAAACATTATATATTTCTAAAATTAATCCAAATTTTCAGGTTACGAAACCCCCAGTAATGACTATGTAATCCATGATATCCCAGCAGAAATATCTAATGCAATTATACAACCAACAAAGCAAATTAAGGAAATTAACATAAGAGATATTACAGATATCGCTTTGACCACACTTGCATTTTTGTCTTTTGGAATGTTTATCTTACAAGTTCTTATGTGCATAACTATGGTAAATAGTTTTTCTCTATGCCCTAGCTAAATTTCTACCATTTTGCCTACGAGCTTTTTCTGTCCGTCTATACTACTCATTGGCACCTAAAGAAGGGTCTTCGCAAAATTTAGAAAATTTTATTTTTGAAAGTATACTGAATTTTATGTTTTGTAAGTTTAGCGTACAGAAAAAAAAAGGTTTTAATAGAGAAAGCTCAACGTTGCCTTGCATTTATCACGCAAAAATCGAGTGGTACGTACGTATGTATGAACTCGTCAATTTCAGAGACTATAAGAGCTAGAGACTCCAGATTTGTAACCTAAGCTCGACTAATTCCTAGGCAGTACAAGATGGCGTTTAAAACGGTTGAGAAACACCGGAGATATGGAACATTGAAGTTAAGAAAGGTATGCACTATACGCGTACACACATGAAGCACATGTAAGCACTGACTGTACGCAATAAGTATAGGGTTCAGTATATTTTCTAGTCGGGACTTCTCGACTAGAGCCTTCTTATTTGTTTTTTTTTTTTAGGGTAAGGATGAAGGAGACAATTTAATGATGATGCCTATGGAAGCAACAGAATCAGTTGAAACAAACGATGGCACTGAAGAAATACGGCGCAGAAAACGGTCTATCCAACAAAGTCCGTCACTTTTAATAGCGGTATGTAATGTAAAATCGGCTTTTGAGTTGCGTTAAGATAGTTGAGTTAAATTTTGTTTTTGGTTCAATGAAAGTAAAATTAAAAATGAATCTTAATAGCAATATTCATAACATAAAGGACGATCAATAGAGGCAATTTATTTATTTACTTCCCGTCAACACATGAACAGCTTTTACTGTAACTTTAACAACCTTAGCGAAGTCCGAGGTATAACTACGAATAAGTATTATCACATCAGGCTCTGCCATGCTTAATCGGCCGCCACCACTTCTTCCCGGCTCTTTTCGCTGTTGCCAGTTAATGTAGCTCTATGTAATGTCCAGGCTATCCCTCTTCGAGCTTAATCAACTAGAGTTCTCTAGCTTCTTTAATTTAATTATTTTTTTTTTTTATACATAATTTTCATAAAAATATTTACTTTTTGCTCTTCTAGATAAATTGGCAGACTCAAAATCTACTGGCGCTAATAGATACTTTTTACTTAAGTAAAAGTAAAAATACGGATATAAAATATTATTTCAAACGTTTTTGCGGATATGGCGCTTTGGATACTGGAACAACGTTTTTTCAAAACTTGTGGCCTACACTTTATAGGTTTGTACTCTTAACAATGTACAATAATAGCAAAGCCGTAAAAAGCAAATGTGAACGTTGCAGTCTGACGCAACCGACTGCGAATTACTCTGAGACCAGTCAAAAAAAAAAAAAAAAACCGATGTTAAGGATTTTGTGTGCAAAAAGGAAGATATGGGGATTTTCGGTTTAAAAGGCAGGTAGAAATGGTGGGGGTGACGTCCAAATATTTGATTAATTTTTAATTTACGCTTGGGCTCTTTTAGATTTTCTTTGCGCGCTCTCTATGCATAAAACCGTTTTTGATTCCCTTGTACTGTTGTGTTGGGGGCGGCTCAGATTTTTCCGTTGTTGTTTCTTTAATTACACTCGCGAATAATTTTAACCCTAGGGTGTACTGTTAGAATTAACTATGGTTGTTTTAAGTATAGCATTTTATTTAAAAAGTTAATTTTCAAAAATGCGTGCATAGTTGGAATCAATAAGGTTCAACGTGTCACGTCAATTTAAAGTGCACGTATTTCGATTTAAGTTGCATGCACTTTGATTTGAATATATTTCATATTTGTTTTGCTGTTCAACTATGTTTTATACTTGAGTTAACTACGTTTCATAGTTAAAACCCGCATAATAAAATTAACTATTTTCATAGAGGATTTTCGTGGGGTTTTTCTCTCTGGGTGTATCGTTAAAAGTGCTAAAAATAAAGGGAAGCCCGAGCCCAGTTCGAAAATGATGTAGGTACATTTCTTGAAGCTCTGAAAGCTGCTGTAAGCAATTTGAGAATATATATTGTAGGTGTCTGCATTAGAAAAGTCAATTTAGTACTGTGAGTACTAGATTAAAAGTCATTGAAGATGACTGCACTACTGCATCGCTGCATATTAACTAAACTTTCATCTCCGATATCTCCATCATCATCATTATTCACAATTTCCAATTTAAAGATTTTGTTATAGATTCTATATCAATATCGAAAACCACAACAGTTATTGATAATTTGAAGCAAACTTGTTATGCCTATGGCATAGACAAACTCATATTGAAGATCTTAAATCTCAAACTCTTGTATGTAGATTATCACGTTCATACAGAGGGTCAGACGTCATGGCTATATTGCTTTATTGACTCGCTGATCAACAATATATGTACATATATGATTCTTTCTGTCTGTTGCCTAGTTTTGCACAAAACCAAATTTTACCCATTCCATGGGATCAGGGTATAATTCAATCTTGTATTAATGCCTGCGAATTAAATATTAATTTAATATATTCAAAATATTAAGTATCATATTTATTTTATTAACACAATAATATTGTATTACAGTTTGGGATCCAGTTGGCTTTTCTCACGCTTATCAGACGACTATTTTTCATCAATCAAACACATCGCTCAAGTACTAGAGGTCTGTACTTAATGTTGTAAATTTAAATTGTGATAATAATATTGATCGATTTATTGTATTCGAATAAATATATTTTACGTAAACTTTAAAAACACTAGCCCTGCTTATTAGTTATTGGTAGCTGATAAGAGCGCTAACTACTTGTTATGTCTCAGCGACACACCATTAGGATGAGCGAAACAAGAATTAAAGGTGAACGGAATTAAGAAGAGAGCAATGTGCCTTACTGTCTTTGTATCGTCATCTATCTATCTATCAAGCTAAACTGCGCATTTACAATTTTCAATTGTTGATTCAATGATGTCGAGCCCATTTACGATGATAAAAGAGAGCATCAACTGGAATTGAAAAAAAATTAAAAATTGAATTGGAAAAGTTGTGTGAGGGTCGTAGGCACTGAGTCGAGAGAAAGCACTCCTTTTTTGCTCCACTTCAAATCAACAACGTCATAAGCGGGAAAAAGACACTAGTTGATTTCACCGATTTAACAAAAACTCTTATTAACGAGGTTATTGTTATAAAATTTTGTGACGAATGATAGGATTTATAAACAAATTATTCAATAAGTTTTAAACTCTAATGTAATCTATAGCTGAACAAGTAAGAAGCCTCTAGTCGAGTATGTACGGTCATGCCTGCACTACTGCACCAATGGTTAAAGACTAATCTTCAATCTTCCATATATCCGTGTTTCAAAACCGATTTCAATATATTCATTATTTTACGCATAGTTTCCAAGTTTTCTAAATTCATGGTTTTATCGTTATCGATTTCATATGTATATCGGAAACCAGAAAAGTAATCGATTATTTAAAACAAAAAATTATAGACGCGTTCAAAAATACGGACAGACACACATATATTAACTCTGCTGTTGATGCTGGTAAGGAATATATACTTTATCGAGTCGGAGTGCTTTCTTCTGTCAGGTACCCTTACTTTTCCATTTAATGGCTTCAGGGTATAAAATGGACGAAATTATCATGGAGGGATATTTAATGGACTGATGCGACTAAGGTTGGTGTGATAAACTAAAAAAAACTAAAACTAAAACTTATCTTTAAGGTACAGAAAGATTTAGCTTAAAAAAGTTGCTTTATTAAAAGTTACGATTGAAAAGGTTTCGAATAGTACAATTGCGGATCAGTACAAAAATGAGGGTACAGATTTTCATAAGTAAATGATTTGGATGCAGATGTTGAAATCGCTGAAAAGTACATATCAAATTTGTATAAACCATTACGTTGAGCAATTTTACGACGTGAGGTAAGCTGCTTCTTCCACTTTGTTCGACGATTTTGAAACCAAGTTTTAATTTGTACTTCTGTCAGGTTCAATGATTTTGAGAGTTCCGTGCGCTTGTTAACGCTTAAGTATTTGTCCACCTTAAACTCATTTTCGAGACGGTCCAGCTGTATTGCGCTATAAGCCTGTCGAGGCTTTCTTTCCGTGCCTTGTTTTCTAAAACGCTTTCCTACAGTAATATTATTATAAAATTTTGCACACATTCAAAATAACTAGGCAACAAAATATTGATGAGCAATTTTTTCCCCAATAAAAAGAAAATTTAAAAAGTGCTGTTTTGACTTTTATAATCTTGGATTCAAAGTCTACATACAACTGTATGCACCTAAGAAAGATAAAAGAGAAAGTTTGCATAAGAAAAACTTTAGATTAAACCAACAAGTTAATAGAGCATAGAGTTTTAATCGTGTACACAATACCCCATTTCAACCACCTTATAAATTAAATCATTATTACCTTATTGGTTTTTGTTGAGGCTATATAAAAATCATGATCTGATAGAAATAAACAGGCCTCGGATTTGGATTCAGTGATTTTTGTAATCCATTTACAAAAGTTTAAAATAATATAAAAAAAAATGTTTTTTTTTTTCATTTTTATGAAACACTAAATTCTAAGAATTGGGCAGAAAAATTATTGGAAAATGAACATCTTGTTGCCTAGTTCTATTAGATTGATATGTACCTTGGACACTGATTAAGTGGTGCAAATACGGAGGCGTTGGTAACATTCTCCGACAATGCAAACTTGACGGCGAGTTTGGAAACGCAGTTGTCAAAGGGCTCGGCAAAATATTTGCTGCAATGAAATCAAGATTTGGCGGAAAAGGAAACAAACGTGTATGAAGTCCGTTATCATTTGCAAAACACTCTCCAATTTCACCTGCAAGTATGATAAATTATAAACAGTAGACAATTTCTATAATCAAAATGATAAAAAAAAAAAAATTATCTCAAAATCGGGTGACGGATTATTTTATAAATCAATAACGAACTGTAACTGATACAAACAAGTAAGAGAGCTCTAGTCGAGAAATCCCGACTAGACTATACCATGAACCCTATACTTTACGCATACAGTCAGTGCTTGCACGTATGTGTGAGTGTGTGTATGCATACTTACTGCATCAAAAAGTTTTCCAAATTCAAGATTTTGTTGTTATCTATCACATGTGTATATCGGAAACGGGAAGAGTTATAGAAAATTTAAAACAAACTTGTACTGCGCGGGGATTATGCGAACTTATGTACCAAATCTGGAGTCTCTAGCTCTTATAGTCTCTGAGGTCGACATACATATATGTTCATACATACGGACGGACAGACGGACATGGCTATATCGACTCGGCTGTTGATGCTGATCAAGAATATACATACGTTATGGTGTCGGAGATGCTTTCTTCTGCCTGTTACATACTTTTGCACAAAACCATTATACCCTTTTTACCCATTTTCAATGGGTTCAGGGTGTAAAAAGTTTTGCGAGTTAACCGCTCGGAATCGATTCTAGTCCAAATATTTCGCTTACCTAAATTTCGATTCCGAGTTAAAGTTAATCGTGAAAACGAGCGGCAATGAGAACACTAAACGAAAACGATTTACAAACTACTTAAACGTGTTTTTAACACTTAAACTATTTTTCTTTTAATTTATATTCTAGTTGTTCCAATTAAGTGATTTAATTCGTACGGCTTGCCTGTTATTGTTTTGTTAAATTAATTTATTTTTTTTTAAATAAGTTATTTTTCTGAATCAGTATTATACAAAATATCAAATTACCTTGTTGAACCCATGAGTTGCAATGTTTTGTTGTTGTTATTGATGAAACATTTTGGTTCAAATTAATATAATTATATAATAATATTAATTACTTTAAGTGCTATCTAAATGGTGTGCCACTTATACATGGGGTACTTTGATTTTGCATAAAACGCACGTTTCGAAATTTTTGACACAAATTTTATTTCGTTCGACAGGCCACACAATAAAATTATGTTTGGAAAATTATTTTGCAAATATGTTCATCGCGATTATTATTTTGTAAGCTGGGCTTTGTTGAGAGGGTGGGAGCTGAGGTGATGCCGTTCACAAAACTTTTTTCTGAAAACTTGGGTAGACTCAGCACATGTAGATGGAATGAATTAAAAAAAAAAATTGGAAAAACGAAAAATGTTGTAAAACAAGTTATTATAAAATATTAAATTTAATTGCACAAGATTTCCTTTTGAAAATATATCAAGCATTGTCATATATATGTCTCACCATATGTTTTTATACCGGTATCAGAATCTTTTTTAACGTTATCAAGAAGTATTTTCTTTTCTTAGCTAAAACAATACCGATCGAACTATCGCATCATACATTTTTTCCATTATTCCTGCTTATATTGCTAGTCGGCTTTTGAACTTAAAATGCTTTAGACATGAGCCCCAATCTGTGATTGCTTACCTTTAAAAAAATTTGTGCCGGAAGGGTTCTCTGATTGCGTTATATTTTTGATCTGTGCAATATTTTGACATCTACCATCTAACTGTGAGTCATTATGGCTACACAAGATATTTTCAATACTAAAGGAAATTTCTTCTTTATGCTTGTTTGAAATATCCTTATATGTGATTTCTTCGTTAGCTTTGTGTATAGTTTTACACAATGCTTCACTTGACTCAAAACAATGTTTATTTATTTGTGTATTTTCATTGTGATTTATTTTGAACGGGTACTGCCGATACATTTTAACCACGCTTAGCTTGACATGATTTGTCCCTTACTAAAGAAAAACTTTTTTAATATTATTTTACTTAACAGTTGTTTGAGCTCAGGTGTGAGTTATCCACAGCACCGTTTCTGACTCCGCCCAATATTAGCACATTGTCTTCAAAGCCTATGCATCGGTATAGCATGAGCGACAAGCCGGATCGGCAGCTTAAAATAACCAATCATAGGTCAAGACGTCTTCATTTACATCTTTCAGAATTGTTTTGCTTTAAGTTAACACCTACATATTTATAATTCAGTATTCCGGGATATATGATATGTTAACATTTCTGTTTGCTTGTAGTATTTATTATTTAAGACGTGCTAATGATTTTATCTTATTCAAACAGGTAAAACCTGCAAGTTGATATACGTGAGTGTGATTACTTAACCATTAAAAAAAAAAACAAGAAATGTAAGAAAGGCTCACCTAGGAAATACACTAGACATTACGCGTACAGTCATTGTGTGTGTGTGTGTACGTGTATAAAGATGATAATATGCAATGCTACTCAATTTTTAATTCAAATCCAATCTTCGATATCTCCGTTTCTCAAACGATTTTAAAAAAGTTTTCACAGAATGTAATTATTTTGTCTACAGTTTCTGGATCAAGTTTCAACTTTTCCAAATTCTTAATTGCAACAAACTTAATCTTAATCTTAACTCTCAAGCATCTTCAACCCCATAAAGTATATATATTCTTGATCAGCATTAACAGCCGAGTCAGTCCCTCCGTCCGTATGTATGAACGCGTCGATCTCAGGGACTGTAAAATAGAGACTCCAGATTTGAAACATAAGCTCGCTTAATCCCAAGGCAGTACAAGTTTGTTTCAAATCTCCGATAACTCTTCCCGTTTCCGATATACACATGTGATTGATAACAATAAAATCATGAATTTGGAAATACTTTGAGACGGCGTTTGAAACATAAGACGAAATAATGTTAATGTGTGAAATTTTTATTGAAATCGGTTGAGAAACACCGCACACAGATATGGAAATTAAGGAAAGAATGCAGTATATGCATACACACACACATACTTGCAAGCACTGACTGAACGCGTAAAGTATGCAGTTCAGGGTATCGTCTATTCGGCATTTCTCGACTATAGCCTTTTTACCTGTTTTGTTTGTGTTGTCAATTAGGTGTGAAAATTTACTATCTATCATGCATGCAACCAGTAAGAGGATACTACTCAAAAGTTCCTAACTAGAATTTACTTTTTACTCTTGTTTATAATATAAAGTTAGCAACATATTTTGCATTCCAAACAAAAAAGCAAAGTGTATTTGTATGTATGGCATCAAATAAAATAAGAATTGAATATGATTAGTACTTTAAGATGTCTGATTTCAAATACAAAGCTGATACAGACAAATGACCGATACGTATTTTTTATATTACGTTCTCTTTATTTCATTGGTTACAGGGTATTTAGTTACATGTAAATATATAATGCAAATCTACATATTGGTTCCTATTGGACAAGGGCCGCACCCATGAATATTTTTGTAACCTGAACCCATTGAAAATGGGTAAAAAGGGTATAATGGTTTTGTACTAAAGTATGTAACAGGCACAAGGAAGCATCTCCGACCCCATAAAGTATATATATTCTTGATCAGCATCAACAGCCGAGTCGTCCGTCTATCTGTGTGTATGAACGCGTCGATTTCAGAGACTATAAGAGCTAAAGACTGCATATTGGAACATAAACTCACCTAATCCCTACAAGTTTGTTTAAGATTTTTGATAACTTTCCCCGTTTCCGATATACACATGTGATCGATAACAAGAAAATCTTGAATTTTTAAAACTTTGAGATGCGTTTTGAAGCATTAGACAAAATAATGACAAGCTGTGAAATTTTTATTGAAATTGGTTGGGAAGATATGGAGCATTGAAGTTAAGAAAATATGCAGTATACGCGAGCACACACACACACCCACACATACTTTCAAGCACTGACTGTACGCGTAAATTATAAGGTTCAGCGGATAGTGTAGTCGGGATTTCTCGACTAGAGGTCTCTTACTTGTTACAACTTAATTTTGTGTTTATTCTCTAAAGCATCACAAATGTGTAATGTAAGTATTAACTAGTCATCCACAAATATATTTGCTCAAAAAACCCAAAGTATGAACAGCCACAGAATGTCAGCTGTCTTTTGTTCTCAAGCAAAACTTATATTTATGTGTTTGTGTTTAGTGACAATAAAATTTTGTGATCTCAAGTTATCAATTCAGCCGAGAACGCTGTTGGGTTTGTGCTTCGAGTGATGATTGTTGAAAGGACTTTACGCATTCGATCCTCCTGCGCTTTGCACTATTCATTGTTGGGCATTTACGAGAGAACGGCTCGGTACAGAATGTCGAAGTAACTGATTCTGCTGTAAATTCCTTAAACTGCTTTCTAAGCGGATAAGCATAAATACATAACCGCTTGAATACGATGTATCTAATTTTATGTAGTTCAAGGGAAGTCGAAGTGAGTGGTGTTGGGTAAAAGTTTTAAGATGTCCGAAACGTTCAACTATATGCATGCAATGCTTATTCGGATTTTGTAATTTTCTACAATATGTGGAATATCGATTATATGTGGTGAATTAGTAAAAGGCAAGACATTAACGTTCAACTTTCAAAAGAAAATCAAGAAAATTTAATTCAATTAGTTACATTGTTTAAAATGAGTTTGGGGATGCATTTAAACTTATTTTCACCATTCATACCAACCTTAATCTCGTCTGTCCATATAATATTCCTTTATATATCGGCTAAACAATTTATACTAATTTTTCCCACTTCTTGCGTTTGTAAATTATTGATTTAAGTCATATCTTTCTTGGTTTTGAATTTTGTATAATAAATGCTAATATGCATTTTACGACGACTTACCATAAAATTGTAGCCTATATATTCTTCAATGAGTAAAATATTAATAAAGGTAAATTTTGAATACATATCGATACCATTTTCCCAAAACCCAAAAATTTTCAAAAAATTACACTTTACGTAAAGTAGAAATCTAAGCATTCGATGTACAAAATCTTCCTATTACATATATTTCCAAAGATTTTTGTACTTTTCTTAAGTATTTACTCTAATCCCAAATGTAAAAGAGTTCATTGGTTTTGGTTATCTAGCACATCTAAAGGGCAAAAGTCAATAAATTCGGTACCAAGATAATAATGACGTCCCACAAAAATTAACAATAAAATTTTTGTGGCACGCATATGCAGACCCCAAGAACTACAAAACTCAAAAGTTTCCAAACCTTGCAAATTAATTATTAAATCCTCAACCAAAAAATAAATAAAAATAACCAGTTTAATTTATTCCAAAAAATGTAAAACTTGGCTTTGCATTATATTCATAGAAGTTTCACATGTGCTAAAAACTAGACACGAGGCCTCTAATTTTTTTGACGATGGTTTGAGGGTTAACTCTGGACTAAATATCTTTTCGTATACTAACTGTTTTTTTTTGTCGTATCAACATAGTTTCTAAAATTTTTTACAATTTTGGAAAACTGCTAAATGCACCTTAACAAATCAAAAGCACTGGCTATTTTTATACCCTAAACCCATTGAAAATGGGTAAAAAGGGTATAATGGGTTTGTGCAAAAGTATGTAACAGGCAGAAGGAAGCATCTTCGACCCCATAAAGTATATATATTCGTGATCAGCATCAACAGCCGAGTCGATATAGCAATGTCCGGCTGTCCGGCCGTCTGTCCGTCCGTATGTATGAACTCGTCGATCTCAGAGACTATAAGAGCTAGAGACTCCAGATTTGGTACATAAGCTCGCCTAATCCCTAGGCAGTACAAGTTTGTTTTAAATTAACTCTCTCCGTTTTCGATATACACATGTGATCGATTACATTAAAATCTTGAATTTGGAAAACTTGATGATGCAGTTTGTGAAATTTTTATTGAAATCGGGTAAGAAACACCGGAGATATGGAGCATTGAAGTTAAGAAAGTATGTACTATAGGCGTATACACACATACTTCCGGGTATAGTCTAGTCGGGATTTCTCGACTAGAGCCTTCTTACTTGTTTTTTTTTTTTTTGCTTATCCTCTTTTTCTGTACATGGATAGATGTCGCCAACTCTTCAAGTCTTCGGAACTTTATTCCCCCTTTGATATCGAAACAATCCATTTATTGTTTTGTGTTAAATCAAGAAACATTAAATTGGTATAAAGTATAACCATTATAAATGCACACAAAAAATTTAAATATTTTTTTTTACGATTTTTACGTTTCACTTTATTATACTGGCGTTTAAGTAGACTTTGTTTGATGGTTTTAAGCTGTGATTGAGTTTAGATGAATTATAAGCTGAATTTTAAGTTTTTACGCTTTTTAACCGCTTTTAACACCAGAAGCACAAGAAGCGTGTCGTACCAGCACCAACCGCAATAGTGTTCGGCCTTTGTTCTCCCTTTCACGCAATCAGACTCTTTAGTATCACTGTAGCAGAGTATTACGCCATTGGTGTCATTCGGGTGCGACATTCTCACTTGCTATCTGATCAGAAAATACAAGTTATAAAGCATCAAAATGTATAAAATCCTGCTACTAATCAAATAAGTTTAAATGACGCATACACACAAATATACGTATACATATGTATAAAGATTCCCATATCAACTGAGCTTATGAGCTTTACTGTTAAGCTTCGCTTGTAAAAATAATGTTCTTTTCCAATGCCAAAACTTTTTACCCTTTCTATTACATTTTGTTCGACACTGTTCTCAAATAACGTAATTTTATACGTTCGTGCATCCATATATACCCATATTTGTACACAAATTAATTAACGTATTGACGTGCATAATTTACTATTTAAAAACTTAATAAAATACTTTTAAAAATCGGAGAAAATAAATATTTTTATTTTTATAAATATTTATTTATTATAAAAACATGACGTATATGGTATGAGTAAGTTGAGCTCACTCCATTACAATTTGCTGGAAAGTTCAAACAAATAGACAATGCCAACGCATGCTCCATGAATTTTAGTGGAATTGTTTGAGCCCGAAACAAAATTGTTTTCCTTCCAATTCCGCACTCGGTAGCTTATTCGTAAAATCCAAACTTATTTATACTTGGAATGCAAAGCTAAGCGAATGTTGTGTTTTTTCCTATTCGGCGCTTCAAGTTGCGAAGCCGTATTAATTTGTTGCTAGAAAATACAAAAAGGTTCAAATTAAAAACCAAGCAAAAAAAAAAAAATACAACAAAAATTGGAAAATGGAAAAATTAAATGAATATCAAGGTGTTGCGGGTCGTCTTCATCAATGGCGAGATAACATTAAAGAAAAATATCATAATATAAACCCCTCAAACGTTATAGAAAACGTGAAAAGTAGCGCTATGGACCTACTTAAAGGTAACGCAAGAGCTAATGTGGACTACTCACATATATATAGGTAAGGTTAACATTTAAACAAAAAAAATTTAATCCATCACATGCTCGGATATCTAATTATACCGTACAAAGATTATTTTTCAAAGCTTTTATATAATTTTTGACCGTTCTTCCCTATGAACGCAGCTAATTTTTGACATCTTTGATGCGAGTGTCTTGAAACCTTACAAATATTTTCGTGCATGTCGGCGTCAAACGCATTGCGGGAGGACTTTGAAATAGATAACAAGTCAATAGACCTTACGGTCCAAATCGATAATACACACATATTTCCCACATTTGAACAACCAGTTATCAAAATTAGTGGGAAGATAGCTAACGAAGTTTCCAAAATATCTTAATGCCACTCCCATCCTTACCGTTTTCGGGGGTATGATAATGTACTTATCTTGCATAGCTTTTAAGACATAGTTTCCAAAATATTGTGCGAAGATAGCTTCTGACATTCTCCAAAGATCTGCATCAAAAAATTAAATAATCGAAAAACCAAAAAAAAAAAAAATGTGATTCATTCCCTTTATCATTTCAGGGTTTCGAAATATTCTAAAAAATCCAACAAGGTGAACATATTTAGTTATTTAGACACTGATCACATATTTAGATTCAGCGGCCTCAGAAACATATAGCAGACCCCCATATAGTCAGACCCCCATATCAGAATTTTTTTGTGTCTATGCGTCAGAGGATTTTATCAAAAATAAAATAAAACAAAAAAGATCTGATGGTCTGACAATTTTTACCAAATGTATTTGAGGTCTCTGAATCCGAATCCAAGGTTGGTTTTTTCCATCATGTTATGTTTTCTAGTGCATATTATCCTTATCTAATGGAGTAAACCGTTTTATTTCATTTGGAGATGCTTACAAAATAAAAAAAAAGTGTGAAGTATTTGGTTGTAAATAAAACAAATCAATTTTAATAACTGTAGAGTTTTTGTATCTTTTTCATGGTTTTTATGTTTTAAAAAGATAACAAACGAGAAATAAGTAGTGAAATTTGTACATTTCTCCATATTTTTTTTTGGTTCTCCTTTCCACGTACGATTAATCTACCGGGTTCATCTTCTACAAGTGTATCCAAAATGGTATCCTCGCATTATAATTTCAATCTTTGAAAAGTCGGGTTGCTTTTATCAATCTTACCTTAAGACTTACATGTCAGGAAAGAATAATGGTTTTTATTTTCGTTTTTCTCCATATTACCGCATAACCTATTAAGTTTTTCTTTTACAGTTTCTGTGAAACTTTTTCGTGTAGTTTAGTTTCTAAACAGGGCGAATAATTTTAAGTTGTTCAACTCCATGTTTTTACTATCCATCAAAAACACCTCATAAGAACAAAATTCGCACCTTTAGCATCAAAATTACTGATGTCAAATATTACAATTAATATGTTTAAAAACAAAAAAAATTAAAATTTATTTGACTAGTTTCTAATTATCAGTACACAACAATCATTATTCAATATGACCTGTCAAGCACACTGAGCTTAGAGCACTCAGTAAAAAGTCTCTGGTCGAAAAAGCTCGATTAGAAAATACGTTGATACCCTAGACATTTCTCGATCAGTAACTTTTGCTACGAATGTGTGTATGTGCATGCGAATACAGAAAGTGCATGCAGCGCTTATGAAACAATCAACATTAATTCAATCTCTGAAATCTCAACCGATTTTGATAGAAATTTAATTTTGCTTATAGTTTTTTGTTCAAGCTATTATGTTTAAAATACCAAATTTTTCGCTATCGATAACATGTCTGACGAAAATATTTGATTGTAATATGTATATAATATGCAAAATGGCAGCGGAAATGAAACGAAACACTGTTATTAATAGATAAAAGAAACAGCATTATTGATTACAATAATTTAGGGGTTTTCGATGGTTGTATTACGAAATATCAACCGTCTTATAGTCTTGTTATACTCGATTTTGATACCTAGTTTGCATAGTGTATATGGGTTGACTTCACATAGCATAAATATTTTTAATTCACTTATATTCGTGTAACTCATTTTTGATGAAGCTAAACTTTTTTCCTATAAAGGGAGTCGATTTTTTATATTTATTAATAAATTATAAAAACACGAAAATCATTGCAACTCATTGGTTAAGCATTGCAGCTCGAAATTTTATGATGCTGATTCCTAAAAATAAAGAATTTGCATAATATGAAAATTAAACAAGCCATTCGAACGAAATTACTAACCAATATAATATAAATTATAATTAAATAATAAACTGTAAATCGTTTTCATTTAGAGTGTCATTGTCACTCGTTTTCAAAACGATTCATTTAAACTCGGAATCGAAAAGTAGAACAGGCCTAATAAAACATGATTTGATTTTTGTTTATAAACATAATTTTGTCACCATGTCCATCTGTCCGTCTGTATGTATGTAAGCGTCGAGTAAGCTCGCTAGGAGATACCTAGAACCATGAATGGTTAATGCCTAAACTAAATTACAATCTTCCTTGTCTCCGGTGTTTCTCAATCGATATTAATGAAAATTTCAGTGATTTTCATTGTTTTATCCATAATTTCAAAGACAATTAAGACAAGTTTAAGCTGTTTTTAGATATATGGCTAAATTTTACCACAGTTTAGTAGATTTTGGCCACATTACTTTGCTGCATACCCACCATAAACAAAAATGATTATGTCCCCGCTTCAAGCGTTTGGATAACAATATAATAATATTATATGTGTTGTAAAAAGGCCTAAAAGGTATACTTCACAGCCTCTCAAAATTCGTAATAATAATAGTATTTTATTTTTACAGATACAAAACTCGTGCAGAATTGGTTCGAGTATCTGCAGCAGTAATGGGTATTGAATTTTCGTACGCTGCAGAAACAGCATTTGTTTCGCCAACTTTGCTTAAAATTGGAGTGGATCATCAGCATATGACACTAGTTTGGGCTCTGTCACCATTAGTAGGATTTTTTCTGTGCCCAATATTGGGTTCATTTTCAGATCGTTGTAAGCTAAATATAGGTCGCCGACGTCCGTTTATAATTCTATTGTCAGTTGGAGTTTTTTTGGGTAAATAAGACAATTTAATGCTATTAATACAAAAAGTTAAGTGATTGTATTTGTGTAGGGCTGATATTGGTTCCTAATGGGGAGAGCTTGGGATACTGGTTCGGTGATGTGGACCCACATTTGCAAGCATCCGCTATGAATACCACATATAATACAACATATAACTACTTAAACATAATACCGCATAGAGCGACAGCTACAACGTCAGAGATCAAAACCTATGAAAAGATTTCACATCCGTGGGGAATTTTTTTTACTGTGCTGGGAACTGTACTACTTGACTTTGATGCGGATGCTTGCCAAAGTCCATCCAGGGCATATCTCTTGGATGTATGCATAGCAGAAGATCATGCTAAGGGACTTTCTACGTTTACAATAATGGCTGGCCTCGGAGGATTTTTCGGATACTCAATGGGTGCTTTAAACTGGGATGAAACTGAAATTGGTGAGTTTTTATTAATTTTTTATAATAACGCACCAGATACTTACAAAATGTTTACACACAGGAAGGCGTTTAGGAGGACATGTTAGGGCTGTCTTTACTATAATAACATTTATTTTTGTAGCCTGTGTAACATGTACAGTAACCAGCTTTACTGAAATTCCGCTTTGGGCACTCTCCTCCCCTTCACGACCAAAGGGAAAACAACAGTCAGAAAACGCCGCTGTAAACTACGGTTCTATTAATAGTGATGATGAGTGTAAAGATATAAACAGCTATGAGGAGGTGAGTGAAAGTAAAATACATTAATTACAGTATTCTTAATCTGAAGATGTTTTAATTTTGTCATGATAAGACTCCGTAAAGTATATTGTTACTAATTTTTAATGCGATATATATATATAAAATATTGGTTTTAACGAATGAAAATCTGTGAAATTTGTATTGAAATCGGTTGAGAAACACCGGAGATATAGAACATTTAAGTTTAGTCCAGAATGCAGTGTAGACGTGCATACACAAACACGTATTGACTGTACGAGCTGAGCGAAGTATTAATGGTTTCTTTTAGTCAGGATTTCGAGATTAAAGCCTTCTTAATTGTTGTTTTTGTAACAGAATATTCCGCAGTTGGTTGCGCACTTGGTTTTGTTTCGATTTCTTCTTATTTATTTGAATTTTAAACTGAAATTATCAAATATATTTGAGTTTCAAAAAGCATAAAAATCAATATTTCCATTTTGAAGTATTTACAATAAAAGTTGTGCTTGTTATTTTACTTATATACTTTTAAATAGCTGACACCAACTAGGTTATCGGATCATTTCTGTGCTGGTAAAGAGGACTTCAATGAGACTTCCTTTACCGAAAATCAAGAGCCATTAAAAAAATCTACAAGTGAATCTGTGTGCGACTTGGAAATACAATCGTTATCGCATTACTTACTTTCTATTGTGTACATGCCATATTCCCTGCGCATTGTTTGCCTAACAAATCTCTTTTGCTGGATGGCGCATGTGTGTTATTCGCTTTATTTTACTGACTTTGTCGGCGAAGCTGTATTTAATGGAGATCCAAGAGCTGCAGAAGGATCAATGCCACAACGAAAATACGAAGAGGGTATTCGGTTTGGATGCTGGGGTATGGCGATGTATTCACTTTCTTGTGCCTGCTACTCCCTCGTCATTGACAAACTTATTCAAAGATTCAGGTAATACATTTTTTTAAGCCGAATTAATCCTTGACTTAGATGCTTAAATTTAAGTTAAATTTAAGTTCTACTTGCCTGTATCTGATTTGAAGCGGTTAATTAAAAAACAAATAGATGAAAATTTAGCATAATATCTATTAGACCACGTTCGTATCGACGTATCAAAAATTGTGCGAATAACCAGCTAAGCATTTAAAATCTGTGAACATTTTAAAATGAAATTGGCTTTCTTAAAATGAGATAAAATTTTTGTTCGGTTAATTATAAATTTATTTGACTTGTATACTATTGTTTAAAAAAAAACTACTGAAATGTTCCTTATGCCAGCGGAAGGTACTGGGTTCAAATTCATCTTGAATGATCTATATGAAAAATTATAAAACCTACACACCAATTTCCATGCAAATTTTCCCTCCACTGGGTAAAAAAGAGTTATTGGTAAATTGTATTTTCTGGGCTAAGTTCTACCAAATATAATGTTACTTAAATACATCTTTATAATTAAATAGAACACATATTGTAAATAAGTTCTTCAAAACCTATCGATGTACTATCCATGTTGATTGTTTTTGTTAGATTGTTTAATCTGAAAAAATTGGTCCGTTTACTTGGAATTTTTGCTTCAGGAAAATTTATATTTCTGTTGCTTTTAAGCTAGTTATTAAAATAAAAGTCTTGTATATTTTACGAATAATAATAAAACTAAAATCAGATGCCGTAGTAAATACCAAACCCACTTATAAAATAATATATTTTTAAGGGCAAAATCTGTTTATGTTGGAGGACTTCTTTTCTACTGTTGCGGCATGACACTAATGGCACTGACACGAAGTAAATTGAGTGTTATAATATTTAGTTGGACGGCAGGTGTCATGTACTCAACGCTATTCACCATGCCGTACTTACTTGTGGCGCATTATCATTCCGTAGGAACCGTAAGTACAAAACTTATATTGAATATAAATAAGCGTGATTAAAATCAAAACATTTGTTTTCATAACAATCTATTAAATTTTAATAATTTTATTTTTGTTTGAAGGTTAACATTTAACCCTGTTGAAATTTTAACCCTCAAACAACCAATCATTTTAAAATTACACTTTCTCGTTTAATTTAAACGCAAAGACCCTAAAAGTGGATGACATGAATTAACACGAAACTGCCCTTATCGGACTTCTGCAACAAAAAGCAAAAAACAGATTTGAGACTTTTTTATGCACATCAAAATGGGTTATTTACCGCAAAATAACTTGTTTATATGCGCTTTCAGTATGTATTATTTGCAAATCTACGCGTTGGATTTAAGTGGAACAGCTATCAAAAACAGTCTACGCGGGGTTCGTTGTACACAACTACAGTCGTGGATAATATTGATGTTAAATTTATGAACCCGTGAGCCTTTTTTGACATATTAACGTTAACACAATTAGACCTTGAGTTGCTTTGAAAATCGGCCACCCTATACTGAAATATGAACTGTAATTTAGCTCTGATACTCACCCATCCTCGACATTTCTTGTGCCACAGATAATTTGAAAACTCCCAAATTGAATTTATGCAATCATATTACTCTCCAGCAAACATTGAATTTATATTAAGCATTCATAATGCAAAATATTTAATACAGATAATAATGAAAACATTTCGAAGAATTCAATTTCTTTTCAGTGCGATATAACTGCAGTTGACCGACATAATTCATTTAAAATTAGCGTAATGCATATTAAAGTTAGCATTTCATTTTGTTTTCATAAAAAAAACTACACGGCTATTCTTTAAAGATGTTGTTAAAAATCTTTGGCTATATTCTTGATCAGCATAAACAGCCGAGTCGATATAGCCATGTCCGTCGTCCGTCTGTCAGCATGTATGAACGCGTCGATCTCAGAGACTATAAGGGCTAGAGACTCCAGTTTTGGAACATAAGCTCGTCTTATCCCTAGGTAGTACAAGTTTGTCTTAAATTTTCGATGACTCTTCCCGTTTCCGATATGATCGATATGTGATCGATAACATCAAAATCTTGAATTTAGACGGCGTTTGAAACATTAGACAAAATAATGACAATCTGTGAAATTGAAATCGTTTGAAAAGCACCAGATATATAGAGCATTGAAACTAAGCAAGCACTGACTGTACGCGTGAAGTATAGGGTTCAGGGCATTGTATAGTCGGTATTTCTAAAAAAAGAGCCTTCAAACTTGTTTTCGTTTTCTTTCCACTCACAAGGTATTCTTGCACTTTATTGTTATGTTTTTGACTCACCCACTTAGTACAGCAGTTGCAGGCCTTCCACTTGTTGGAGATGTGTGATAAAATTGTTCCATTGGGCTAAAGGAAATTAATAATTTTGTCAGTACAAGAAAACTTAGTTAGCATCTTTCATTTTTATACATTACTTACGAGAACCGTTTACATGTATAACTGTATTATATTCGAACAATGTTGTTGTTTTAAATTGAATATATATTGCCATCGCGGGCCAATGCAAATTCAAATCTTGCTAATTAACTTATATGTGCATACAATCAATTATCAAAGTGACGCCCAGGGTACTTTAGACTCCAGATGTAGCAGACCCTTTGCATAAATTGTAGCGTGGTGAGCAGAGAACAGTTTCCGTTCTTATGATTTAATATTCCTTCAGTTATGTTATCGAATTGCTGAAATAGCACGGAATCCTAATAACTCCAAATATATAATCACCCCTATCGTAATTTAATATTTACTCACTTGCGCTTGACTGCCAAACAATATTAACACTACAAAAATTTGCATCTAGGTCTCCACGTGTTAACTCGAGAAGTTTGTAGTTAGAGATTAGCTCGTGCAAAGTAATGAGACCGGGCAGTATCCCTTAATATCAATCAACTGCTTATGTTATGATTATCTCTTCTTTGCTTATACTTCTGGTCCTGCCACAATATTTGAATTAGCTTTTGCTTTGATTGCTGTGTGCAGATTGCCTGCTGCATGTGGCTTTGGGCTTTCTCTTTGTCTATGCATGTGAGCGATTCCAACAGGAATTGGCAAAACGCAGAACGACAAACAACAACATCACATGATGGTTGTGGTTGTACAAACTTCACAACGTCTAATACCCTTTACTACAATATTCAATTAAGCTCAATGAAATTATTAATATATATATTTTTAATACAGGCACAATTAATGTTTAGTATTTGAATGCAAAATGCGTTTATTTTATGGTTAGTGTTAATTTGGTATTTAGTCATTTTAAACCTGTTTAATAAGTAATTAATGATCTACCTAATTCCCAATATATACATAAGCATATATGATGGAAGTCATATGTAAGTATCTCACGTTTGGCCATACAATTGCACAAAGTTTTTAGAAACTCTTTACTACCCTCCCATGCCTAGGCATTAACAAGCAGATTGAACCAAAAGTCGAAAATTGAGAATCTCAATTATGTGACAACAACAAGAGCAAAGAAGTATTGCAACAACTAATTATTGTCTCACGCATCGCAAAACTGTAATCAAAACAAAAGTCTAAATAATTATGGCCGACCACTTTCCAATGAGTATGCAAAATAAGTTGACAAAACAGAAGGGGTGTGCAGTTGAATAAAAAGTCGTTATAAATGCTAAATTAAGATTTCATGAATAATTTCCTCTCACAATTCAAAGAAACGCTTAAGTCATTCTATTCTACTGAGCCAATAAATCTCAGTGTACATAAGTATGAGACCTTATTGAGTTTGACATCCCTCAAGAAACTGTTTGTGCTTTCGATACGTTAACGAATTATGACCACCTTTGATTATGTTCACAATTTTGATGATAACATTCATTATGTTCAAATTGTTTGTCTATTGAGCGCACAAATTGCGGATGTAAAACGCATAGTAGGTAGGAACGTCTATTTCAGCATCACAGGTGCATCGTCCGTGCACATGGATCGCATGATTCATCCAATGATAAAGAAAACAAGTAAAAAGGATCTAGTAGAGAACATCCGAATAGACTATATTTTACGCGTACAGTCTCTGCTTGCAAGTATGTGTGTGTGTACGCGTATAGTACATACTTTCTTAGCTTCAATGCTCCATATCTCCGGTGTTTCTCAACCGATTTCATTAAAAATTATTTCCTCTAATGTTTCAGAAGCAAAGTTTTCCAAATTCAAGATTTTGTTGTTATCGATCATATGTGTATACCGGCAACGGGAATACTTCTTACATACTTTTGCACAAATCCTGTATACCATTCTTACCCAGTTTACATGGGTTCAGGGAAAAAAAAATGCAATTGCACACATAAAGATTTTTCTAAGTGCTAACCACCAAAAAATTGTACTGTCGTGGGTTGTCGCAACAATAAATTGTACAGCGAAGGGCGGAAAATGAGCAAACATCTCGAAAAATAACTGTTTTAAGGACTTAACGCAATGGGACAGGACTACTTTGCTGTATAGTCCGTAACATTATTCGATAAGCAATAAGAGAAAAACTTTTTTAAAGGCACAGCTAGAAGGGGCTTAGAAGACCCAGCCTCACCTAGAGTAGGATCACTACTGCCAAAACACCCACAAAAAAAAAAAAATACATTACAATAAAAGTTCTGATCCTAGTGGTCTTACTAATCTAATATTTGTATAGCGGTCGCTGAATCCAAATTCATTTTCCTCCATCAGATGAGGATTTTTCTGTGTTACTATAGGGCAGCACCGGCGATCTAAATATCATTAAAGAACCATAGCGGTAACTAATTTAATATTTCAGCTTTACAATTAAACCGATTCGGCCTCATGAACTCACACAATATAATTAAAAAATTGTTGGTGTCGGTGACAATTACAGCATAAGTGCTTATTGGGGCCACATTTGCGTCAGTATAACGTGACCGTTTCCAAAAAATCAAATGTGTCAATGATAAGTGTGGCTAAGGAAGGAAGATATCGAACGTTTATTTACTTTAGGTCGCACTGCTTTTGCGACTTCACCCTTGTGCGACATTAACTTCACTGCAATTCGCTTACGAGCAGAGGAGTGGAAACAGAGGTGCAGCTAGACGGAGACGCTGCGCTGTTGTCGGAGCTACTACATGGATGCATTTGTCGTGGCACCCAAAGACTGGCGGGCCTCCAGAGAGGACCGCAAGGACCGAAGGGAGAGTAAAGAATCATTGATGCCCCTGCACAAAAGTTGTAGTTGCCCTAAACAACACACATACAAGCATACACACACACATACACGGAATGGCTGAGCCAGGTACACTATAACATCATCCAGTTATAACATCAAATCAGCGGAAACGGCTGTTTTTCTGCTTTGGGTACGAGGCTTCACTCTTCTGTACTTGGTGTTGTGCTATCTTTATTAAAGATTCAGAGCATGTTCTTTTCACTTTACAGGGGAACATCGAAATCTAGAGATTTTTTGGCCGACACATCACGGTGGAGACTCTATTTCCACTGAGTAGCGATGAAGTAGAAGAAACATTTTTAGGAAAATTCATCCCACCAAGTTTCGTTCTGTGGTAACTATAGGTATTTCCCTTCTTTCAAGTCTGGGGCTGGCATGGACACCGAACTTTCACTTTAATATTCTGTGTGCTGTGGCAGCGTAAGTAGGCATGTCATGCAAACTTTTGATGCAAATTTTGGGGGATGTTTCTAGCTATCTTCGCACCAAATGTGTTATGTTATCGATATCCCAGCTATCCAGTAAGCGTAACGCACCTATGATGACACTTTTTCTGACGCAGACATGGACAAATATATTTACAAAGTTTCAAGACTTTAGCTTTAATGTTTTTGATGAATGGAACAACATGACCGAAAATGCACAAAACAATTATACTCTTGAACTTCGATACCAGAGTATAAAAAAATAAAAATATGAATACGCTGGCTCTGCGGGAAGAATGGGCAGGTACTAGTTTTCCATCAGTTTGTTTAGGAACCAAACAAATTAAGGAAACATAATTTACAAATAAAGAGCAATTATAGTAAAATTGCAGTGCTTCAATGGTGAATCACAGGGACTTCCAACACTTTACTCGACCGCGACATACTGCAGTTCCACAAAACGTGTTCCGAGGGTTCTCTCATCATGTTTTGTGGCTTTCGGCATCGCTGGAGAGTCTGTTAGTGCCTCATTTTCCTTTTATCACCCTTATCTATAGATCCGCATCTATTCTGAGGGCGATCGGCAAATCGGCAAAGTCACCACTAGACTCAACAAGTGCACATCGAGGATATATCGGGAATAAGCTAGCCTGCTGATGTCTCCAAGCCCTAACCTTAACCTGTTAGATATTAAAGTCGAAAGCGACACCCGGGACGCATTCAGAGTGTCATTCCCGACCGTATGTAGACTTTACCACGCACAGATAGTTTTCTGTGTGTTCGATGTGTTTGCAAAGGCCCTTCTTAGGGAAAACTACTTATCAATATCTTATAGTCTCAGAATCTTACAAGTTAGTTTTAAGAACGCTTGTACAGGGACAGAGATTCACTGCAGGCCTAGAAATTCTTTTTGGACCCCAGTAAAAGAATTATTGTTATGGGGATCTAAAGGTTTGCTGGCATCAGTGGCTTATATATTGTTATGTTTTACCAGGTGTCTTTACAGAAAGTTTTGAATAAGATTTTGGTCCACCTTCGTCGTTTGTTAAAATGTTATTATTTAAGGCATTCGCTGTTAAGTTAATCAAACACATTTTTTAATCTATTTTAGTTTGAAGTTGACGGAAACGGATGTGCAAAATTGGAATCTGGAGTGCGTGGTTTGGGAACAGATGTTGCCATAGTAAGCAGTATGGTTTTTTTAGCCCAGTTTACTCTTTCATTGTGCATGGGTGTAATTGTAAAACTTTCTGGAACTACTACTGCAGTAATAAGTACCGCCAGTTTTTTAAGTTTTTGTGCAGCGCTATCTGCAACAAAAATAATTTACCTAGATCTATAAGAAGTTATTATAAAACATAAAGCGCTAAAACATAGATTGCGCCGAGCTCTTTAAAAAAAAACAACTACGCATTATTATAGGAAAAATAAAATACGAATCCATTGGAAAGTATAATCTAATAAATAATATAATAATAAAAATATAATAATATAAAAAAAATATCAATAAAACTTATTTCATAATATGTTTTTTTTTTGTCGCTTACTTTTGTGTTTCAGTTTATGTAAATACTTCTGCTGAAATAAAGAACATTGTTTTGTGAGTCAGATACAATGTTCAAAAACTATCATATATTATATCATATATTTAACTACCAATCAAAGCCTTGAGTTTCTTCAGAATGAAAGAAAAGAAGACCAGAACAGTGTTACACAGGAAGAACCACTGCAGTCGGATGCAACTGACTGCGGAATACTCTAGTATAATAACGAATGGTCAGAGGGTGAGTACGGGTGCGGCGGGACGTGACCTTCAGAAACTCTTTAAAGCATATCTTTGGGGGACGTCACCAGCTATAATACCTTGAAATTGGATTACTCTTGCTCAAAAACTGTGAACAACATACGGATTACACGCGGGCGGCAAATTGTTAATGGGGATGTTAGCGATGTCACTATCTATATTGGAATTTGTATCAATAATATGAGAATTAAAACTTTGAAAAGGTGGCAGTATGGGTGACACTAGTTAAAATGTGGGAAGCATGTGTGTTTTATTACAAAACGAGTTGTATCGACTTGCTATCAACATCCTAGCCTCGCAGTGGGTAAACGCCCCTATATTGATACTTTGAATGACGCAGACTTTGACCAAGATATTTGGATATACGGAACAGACAGACGAACATGCAGCATGACCTGTTTGGCTTACCATAAGGGACACACAAATCTAATAATTAATTTAAAGTGTTATAAAAAATACTGATTGCCACGTCCAAATTGTCCCGACCCGTTGAGGGGAGACCAGTCAGTCAGGGATAAAAGTAAGTTGTAAGTTGTGTAAAATCGGTTTTCCGAAATTGACGAACTCGGCTCTACTGCGGCATTGCGCCCGGTAGGGCAAAGTAATCGACACCTCCAACGTTGGGTGGTATAAATCGCCTGAATAAGATATAGGTTGTAATCGGGTAATGGATGAGCAGGATGGATCCTGTCGGAGGCAGCAGCAGCTAAACAATAATTTAATAATTTAAGCTCAATATATAATCAGAAGCTTACGTAGTTCATAAGTAGCTCACAATTTACTCAGCACTAATTATCATATTTGCTTTGCACATTCGTTTGCATCTAATTGCATAGATAAGCTTTCGTCCGGCTGTTTGGCAAAGCTTAATCTTCTTCATCTATCGCTTTTTACCTCTCGTCTGCTACGGTTGCGCGCTAGCATAAAAATTGTCACATATAGTTCAAATCAAACATACAAATACATACGCTCGTTAATAAATTCTGCAAAATTGTTAATTGTGAAATAAACCAATGAAAGAAAATAATGTAAAGCTATCGTGTTTTACATTTAGTAAAATAGTCACACAACTTTCTTAAAACAATTCGAACATAGGTGAACACAAAAAAGTGCCTCCTCTAAACAGATCCAAAACAAAAACTAGATCAAGCATTTTATTAAGAGAATTTGGGATTTCTTTGATTTGACTCATTGACATACCAAGTAAGTTAATCAAAACTTCATTCTCAGCCGAGGGGGTCAGGGCACCAGAGTCGGGACAAGAAATGAAGATAACTTCAGCAATATTGAAATCACCAAGAACTAGACGGAAAGCGCGATCAGCAACAGCATTAAGTACACCACCGCCATCTGTCATCTATCTGTTGGATAGAATTTCAGAAGTAAGGATGTCTTGTCTTAACCAAGTTTCAGTAAAGGCAATGGCATGGAAAGGAAAAGAATGGCTATTAAGGTATAAACTACTTAGTTTACTACAAAGACCTCTTATATTCTGATTGCCAAGTAAGAAGGCAGTTGTTAGTTTTTTGAACTATCAGAATCGCGAAAAGTTTTAGACACAACTACTAGGGTGGGAGATACAATTGGAGACCGATTTATCTTTCTGGCATTCATTAGCTATTATGTGCTCCGGCCAAAATTCTTTGCAAAATTTAGAGGTAAAATCTTGACCCGAAACACTGATTTTAAAGGTCGAGATATTCCGAGCTTTAGATTATAATCATATAATTTAACATAATCCAAAAGTCAGTCTCCCCTTACAATAACCCCATATGGGTTTTCGAAACATGCGTTTAGTTATTGACTTTCGTAAGCTCAATGAACGAACGATACCCGACAAATACGCCATGCCGAATATTCCCTTTATACTGGGGAATTTAGGCAAAGCCAAGTATTTTTCAACGCTAGACCGCAAGTCAGCTACCACCAGATTATATTCGCAGAGCGCGACCGTGAGAAAACTTCGTTTTCGGTAAATGGGGGGAAGTACGAATTTCGTAGACTCCCATTTGGTCTTAAAAACGCGGCTAGCATTTTTCAGAGGACCATCGACGACATACTGCGGGAAAAAAAAGATCTAGGATAGAATAAAAAACTACCAGATCGCGCTCAGAGCCAGAGAAAATTCTTCTCATCAAAAACAGGATATTTGAGGTGGGTGAGAATGTCTTGGTAAAATCCAACCGGTGACTTGGATACAAGCTCACCTTTGAGGTGAGGGCTGTAGAAGCGGACCTGGGAAGCACGGTCCTCATTAAAGGAAGGGTGGACCACAAGGACAATATAAAGTAAGCTTATTATTAATTCTTCACTTTAAGTATTCCCTTTTTGGCTCGTCTTTCCCTTTAGAGCTTATTCTTCTTTGCTTATACTTCTGGGCCTGCCACAACAGTTTAATTCGTTTTTGCTTTGATTGCTGACGTTTTCTCGTAAGTATTCGGCACTGTCTGATTATACTGAAATCCTAATACATATTTCGAAGCATGAACTCTTATAGTTATCCATACTTTGTGACTTGGGTGTGACGAAATTGTTATATAATACGTAAATAAAATTAATATTTTTTATACACTGAACCCATTGAAAATGGGTAAAAAGGTATACCCTTTGGTTTGGTTTTGTGCAAAATTATGTAACAGGCAGAAGGAAGCATCTCCGACCCCATAAAGTATATATATTCTTGATCAGCATCAACAGCCGATTCGATATAGTCATGTCCGTCTGTCCGTCCGTATGTATGAACGCGTCGATCTCAGAAACTATAAGAGCTAGAGACTCCAGATTTGGTACATAATCTCACCTAATCCCTAGGCAGTACAAGTTTGTTAAATTTTCGATAATTTTTTCCGTTTCCGATATGCACATGTATCGTAACAACAAAATCTTAATTCAAAAATCTTTATGATGCAGTTTGAAACATTAGACGAAATAATGATATTCCGTTAAAATTTTATCGAAATCGGTTGAGAAACACCGGAGATATGGCAAATTGAAGTTAAAAAGTATGCACTATACGCGTACACACACACTCACATATACTTGCAAACACTGACTGTATGCGTAAAGTATAGGGTTCAGGGTATCGTCTAGTCGGGATTTCTCGACTAGAGCCTTCTTACTTGTTTTATTCTGTTAACGTAAAAAATTAAAAAAAAAAATAAAAATAAGTTATTTTAATTATATATTATATATATTATATGTATTAATCATAAATTCATTTCATTTTAAAAGCAAATAATTTGTTTGTATTATAAGTTATCGAAAGTTAATTTCATTTTATAATAAAATATGACACCACGTCACAGCATTGTATGTTTGGCTGGATGTTATGTAGCTGGCAGATACAAGAATGTTGTGAAGCCGGTATGAGTAGATATGCGTAGCTAAGCAGCCCTTATTTCTTAAGTCATTAAACATGGACGTTAAGTTGAAGTGGAGAATATGAAACCACGAGCACTTAACGGATCGCATATTCGGCAATCACGACATATTTGTGTGGACGCTATGATGGGAACTGCAAGGCTCAGCTTCAGGTGGTTTTGATTTGACCACAAGTTTTGTGCCAACAAATATTTTAGTACATTAGTTGGTCTTATTTATGGTTCTGTTTGAAGTCGCGTGGGTACTAATTTTCCAAATTTATCGATCATATGTGTATACCGGCGACGGCAATACATTACATACTTTACACATACATTACATACTTTACACATACACATGCATACTTTTGCACAAAACCATTATACCCTTTTTACCCAGTTTCCATGGGTTCAGGGTATAAAATGCAATTCAACACCCAAAGATTTTTCAAATTGCTAACGACCAAAAAATTATACTGGCGTCGGTTGTCGCAACAATAAATTGTACAACGAAGGGCGGAAAATGAGCAAACATCTTGAAAAATAACTGTTTAGAGGAGTTAACGCAATAGGACAGGACCACTTTGCTATATAATCCGCAATTTTATTCGATAAACAATAATAGACAAACCTTTTTAAAGGCACAGTTAGAAGGGGATTAGAAGACCCAGCCTCACCTAGAGTAGGATCACTACTGTCAAATCAGCCACACCGAAAAAATGCATTAAAATAAAAGTTCTGATCTGGGGGTCTTACTATATCTAATATTTCATTTATTTTCCTCCATCAGATCAGGATTTTTTTGTGTGGCTGTGTTACTATAGGGCAGCACCGGAACTCTCGCTGGCGATCTAAATATCATTAAGGAACCATAGCGGCAACAGATCTAATATTTTAGCTTTAAAATTAAACCGATTCGGAACTCATAAACTCACACAATACAATTAAAGACTTGTTGGTGTCGGTGACGATGACAGTATAAGTGCTTATTGGGGACACATTTGCTTCAGTATAACGTCCCTGTTCCCAAAAAATATATGTATCAATGATAAGTTAGATAAGAGTTTACAACACCGCAGGGCTTAATCAAATGTGGCTAAGAAAGGAAGACATCGAACGTTTATTTACTTTAATGCATCACGATGTCAACGGAGAGTGAACAGGTCGCACTGCTCTTGCGACTTCATCCTTGTGCAACATTAACTTCACTGCAATCCGCTTACGAGCACACATACACGGAATGACTGCGCCAGGTAAACTATAACATCATCCAGTTATAACATCAAATCAGCGGAAACGGCTGTTTTTCTGCTTTGGGTACGAGGCTTCACTCTTCTGTACTTGGTGTTGTGCTATCTTTATTAAAGATTCAGAGCATGTTCTTTTCACTTTACAGGGGAACATCGAAATCTAGAGATTTTTTGGCCGACACATCACGGTGGAGACTCTATTTCCACTGAGTAGCGATGAAGTAGAAGAAACATTTTTAGGAAAATTCATCCCACCAAGTTTCGTTCTGTGGTAACTATAGGTATTTCCGTTTTTTCAAGTCGGGGGCTGGCATGGACACCGAACTTTCACTTTAATATTCTGTGTGCTGTGGCAGCGTAAGTAGGCAAGTCATGCAAACTTTTAATGCAAATTTTTGGGGGACGTCACTAGCTATCTTCGCACCAAATTTGTTGACTCTAGCTGTTTGGTCTATCGATTTGCACATCGAGGTGTACTGTCGTGTTATCGATATCCCAGCTACCCAGTAAGCGTAACGCACCTATGATGACACTTTTTCTGACGCAGACATGGACAAATATATTTACAAAGTTTCAAGACTCTAACTTTAAGGTTTTTGATGAATGGAACAACATGACGGAAAATGAACAAAACAATTATACTCTTGAACTTCGATACCAGACTATTAAAAAATAAAAATATGAATACGCTGGCTCTGCGGGAAGAATGGGCAGGTACTAGTTTTCCATCAGTTTGTTTAGGAACCAAACAAATTAAGGAAACAACATTTACAAATAAAGAGCAATTATAGAAAAATTGCAGTGCTTCAATGGTGAATCACAGGGACTTCCAACACTTTACTCGACCGCGACATACTGCAGTTCTACAAAACGTGTTCCGAGGGTTCTCTCAGCATGTTTTGTGGCTTTCGGCATCGCTGGGGTCTACACCAGATAAACAAGTGGTTATTCGTTCGACGATATTCCTCTGAGTCTTGGAGAGTCTGTTAGTGCCTCATTTTCCTTTTATCACCCCTATCTATAGATCCGCATCTATTCTGAGGGCGATCGGCAAATCGGCAAAGTCACCACTAGACTCAACAAGTGCACATCGAGGATATATCTGGAATAAGCTAGCCTGCTGATGTCTCCAAGCCCTAGCATTAACCTGCTAGATATTAAAGTCGAAAGCGACACCCGAGACGCATTCAGAGTGTCATTCCCGACCGCCTGTAGACTTACCACGCACAGATAGTTTTCTGTGTGTTGCAAAGGCCCTTCACAGGGAAAACTGCTTATCAATATCTATAGTCTCAGAATCGTACAAGTTAATTGTATGAAAACTTGTACAGGGACAGAGATTCATTCCAGGCCTAAAAATTCTGTTAACGTAAAAAAAATTTAAAAAAATAAAATTAAGTTTTTTAAATTATATATTATATGTATTAATCATACATTCATTTAATTTTAAAAGCAAATAATTTGTTTGCATTATAAGTAATAAAATATGACAGCACGTCACAGCATTGTATGTTTGGCACATACAAGAATGTTGTGTAGCCGGTATGAGTATATATGCGTAGCTCAGCAGCCCTTATTTCTTAAGTCATTAGTTAGCCTCGAGTTTCTTCAGAATGAAAGAAAAGAAGACCAGAACAGATTTACACAGGAGGAACCGCTGCATTCGGATGTAACTGACTGCGGAATACTCTAGTATAATAACGAGAAGTCAGAAGTCTGCTTGTAAAAGGGGAGTACGGGTGCGGCGGGACGTGACCTTCAGAAACTGTTTAAAGCATATCTTTGGGGGACGTCACCAGCTAAATTTGATTACTCTTGCTCACAAACTGTGAAAGACATACAGATTACAGATTGACGCAGACTTGGACCAAGATATTTAGGTGCACGAACAGACAGACGAACATGCAGCATGACTGACACTGCACAAAACATATATACATTTTAGGTATCAGACTACTCAAAAAATATGATAAAAGCAAATGATACCTAGTACCAAATATTATTTAACACTAAGATATTGCGCTGCATACAATCAGCCGGTCGTATGGCGGTATCAGTACCAGTCGTGCCTGTACAACCCGCTGTCAGACCCGCCAAATAATGTATACACAAATTTTGAATAAACCTTTTCAAATATGAAATTGTTCAATGATTACAGATGTGACACTCTGTGGTGTAGAAGATATAGACCTTCAAAGTTGACTCATTTTTTATACACTGAACCCATTGAAAATGGGTAAAAAGGGTATAATGGTTTGGTGCAAAAGTATGTAACAGGAAGAAGGAATCATCTCCGACCCCATAAAATAGATATATTCTTGATCAGCATCACCAGCCGAGTCGATATAGCCATGTCCCTCTGTCCGTTTGTCTGTATGTATGAACGTGTCGACCTCAGAGACTATAAGAGCGAGAGAAACACAAGCTCGTCTAATCCCTAGGCAGTACACCGTAATCATATAATTTAACATAATCCAAAAGTCAGTCTCCCCTTACAATAACCCTATATGAATTGTAGATAAGAAAGTTACTGACGAAGCGGGTAATTGAATCATGCGTTTAGTTATTGATTTTCGTAAGCTCAATGAACGAACGATACCCGACAAATAACCCATGCCGAATATTCCCTTTATACTGGGGAACTTAGGCAAAGTCAAGTATTTTTCAACGCTAGACCTCAAGTCTGGCTACCACCAGATTATACTCGTAGAGCAAGACCAAAAGAAAACTTCGTTTCCGGGAAGAACGAATTTCGTAGACTCAGATTTGGTCTAAAAAATGTGGCTATCATTTTCCAGAGGACCATCGACGACATAATGCGGGAAAAAATAGGCAAATTTTGCTATGTCTACATCGATGACGTGATCATCTAGATAATAGTCACGGCAAAACTGCGGCACTATCTATATGGGGTTAAGGATATAAATATCTTTACCGACCACCAGCCTTTAACCAATCCTAACGCTAAGATTAAAAGGTGAAAAGCGCGCATAGATGAATCTAGATATCTTCTCTACTGATAAGATTTTTTTCACTTGCATTGACAAATTCTCCAAGTTTGCTGTCTCGAGAACCATTGAAGATCTGAATCCAGCATTGCTTCAGTTCATTGTGACAATGAACCACCATTGAACTCACACACGATCTCCTCCATGCTGATCAACCATTTCGGAGTCAGCATTTCAAACGCGCCCCCTACACAGTAGAAGGCAGGTAGATTAGTAGGTATCTACGCATGATAGGTAGGTACGCATAGGTAGGTTATTAGTTTTCACCTCAGTTTCGGAATCCCTTTTTTTCTTCTTCCTGTTCTTGGCCACACACCACCGACTACTCGTACAGGTACATCCCAATCATTGATGGTCAAATCCTCGTGTGGGAAGAGTTTGCCTATGTAAAACACAATGAGAATGTAAGCCAAGAGAAGAAATCAGAGTTCCCCTTCGCTGTTATATTTGAACATATTAGCTCGTCTTTCCCCTTAGCGCTTATTCTTCTTTGCTTATATTTCTCGGCCTGCCTCAACATTTGAATTCGTTTTTGCTTTGATTGTTAATGTTTTCTCGTATGTATCGGCACAGTCTGATTATACTGAAAGCTTAATACATATTTCGAACCATGAACTCTTATAGTTATCCATATTTTGTGACTTGGGTGTGACGAAATTGTTATATAATACGTAAATAAAATTAATAGTTTTTTTATTCGGTTTACATAAACAAGTAAGAAGGCTCTAGTCGAGAAATCCCGACTAGACGATACCTGAAACCCATACTTAACGCGTACAGTCACTGCTTGCAAGTATGTGTGACTGTGTGTGTGTGTGTACGCGTATAGTGCATACTTTCTTAACTTCAATACTACATATCTCCAGAGTTTCTCAACCGATTTCAATAAAATTTTCACTGATTGTCATTATTTAGTATATTCTTTCAAACTGCACCAAAAAGTTTTCCAATTCAAGATTTTGTTGTTATCGATCGCATGTGTATATCGGAAACAAGAAGAGTTATCGAAAATTTAAAATAAACTTGTACTGCCTAGGGATTAGGTGAGCTTATGTACAAAATCTGGAGTCTCTAGCTCTTATAGTCTCTGCGATCGACGCGTTCATACATACGGACGGACAGACGGACATGGCTATATCGACTCGGCTGATGATGCTGCTCAAGAATATATATACTTTATGGGGTCGGAGATGCTTCCCTCTGCCTGTTACATACTTTTGCACAAAACCATTATACCCTTTTTACCCATTTTCAATGGGTTCAGGGTATAAAAATAAAAACAATAAAAATAAGTTATTTAAATTTAAATTGTTAATAATATATATATTTTAAATATATGTTATATGTATTAATCTTACATTTATTTCATTTTAAAAGCAAATAATTTGTTTGCATTATACAAAATTGTTGTGTCGACGTCAAAACGTCTGCAGATTGCCTGCTGCATGTGGCTTTGGGCCGCCTTTTTGTGTATGTATGTGAACAATTCCAACAGGAATTGGCAATACGCAGCACGACAAACAACAACTTACATGATGGTTGTGGTTGCACAAACTGCACAACGTTTAATACCCTTTTTTACAATATTCAATTAAGCTCAATGAAATTATAAATATATATATTTTTAATACAGGGACAATTAATGTTTAGTATTTGAATGCAAAATGCGTTTATTTTATGGTTAGTGTTAATTTGGTATTTAGTCATTTTAAACCTGTTTAATAATTCATTAATGATCTACCTAATTCCCAATATATACATAAGCATATATGATGGAAGTCATATTTAAGTATCTCACGTTTGGCCATACAATTGCACAAAGTTTTTAGAAACTCTTTACTACCCTCCCATGCCTAGGCATTAACAAGCAGATTGAACCAAAAGTCGAAAATTGAGAAAAAGTAGAAGTATTGCAACAACTAATTATTGTCTCACGCATCGCAAAACTGTAATCAAAACAAAAGTCTAAATAATTATGGCCGACCACTTTCCAATGAGTATGCAGAATAAGTTGACAAAACAGAAGGGGTGTGCAGTTGAATAAAAAGTCGTTATAAATGCTAAATTAAGATTTCATGAATAATTTCCTCTCACAATTCAAAGAAACGCTTAAGTCATTCTATTCTACTGAGCCAATAAATCTCAGTGTACATAAGTATGAGACCTTATTGAGTTTGACATCCCTCAAGAAACTTTTTGTGCTTTCGATACGTTAACGAATTATGACCACCTTTGATTATGTTCACAATTTTGATGATAACATTCATTATGTTCAAATTGTTTGTCTATTGAGCGCACAAATTGCGGGTAGGTAGTAACGTCTATTTCAGCATCACAGGTGCATCGTCCGTGCACATGGATCGCATGATTCATCCAATGATAAAGAAAACAAGTAAAAAGGATCTAGTAGAGAACATCCGAATAGACTATACCCTGAACCCTATATTTTACGCGTACAGTCTCTGCTTGCAAGTATGTGTGTGTGTACGCGTATAGTACATACTTTCTTAGCTTCAATGCTCCATATCTCCGGTGTTTCTCAACCGATTTCATTAAAAATTATTTCCTCTAATGTTTCAGAAGCAAAGTTTTCCAAATTCAAGATTTTGTTGTTATCGATCATATGTGTATACCGGCAACGGGAATACTTCTTACATACTTTTGCACAAATCCTGTATACCATTCTTACCCAGTTTACATGGGTTCAGGGAAAAAAAATGCAATTGCACACATAAAGATTTTTCTAAGTGCTAACCACCAAAAAATTGTACTGTCGTCGGTTGTCGCAACAATAAATTGTACAGCGAAGGGCGGAAAATGAGCAAACATCTCGAAAAATAACTGTTTTAAGGACTTAACGCAATGGGACAGGACTACTTTGCTGTATAGTCCGTAACATTATTCGATAAGCAATAAGAGAAAAACTTTTTTAAAGGCACAGCTAGAAGGGGCTTAGAAGACCCAGCCTCACCTAGAGTAGGATCACTACTGCCAAAACACCCACAAAAAAAAAAAAAATACATTACAATAAAAGTTCTGATCCTAGTGGTCTTACTAATCTAATATTTGTATAGCGGTCGCTGAATCCAAATTCATTTTCCTCCATCAGATCAGGATTTTTCTGTGTTACTATAGGGCAGCACCGGCGATCTAAATATCATTAAAGAACCATAGCGGTAACTAATTTAATATTTCAGCTTTACAATTAAACCGATTCGGCCTCATGAACTCACACAATATAATTAAAAAATTGTTGGTGTCGGTGACAATTACAGCATAAGTGCTTATTGGGGCCACATTTGCGTCAGTATAACGTGACCGTTTCCAAAAAATCAAATGTGTCAATGATAAGTGTGGCTAAGAAAGGAAGATATCGAACGTTTATTTACTTTAGGTCGCACTGCTTTTGCGACTTCACCCTTGTGCGACATTAACTTCACTGCAATTCGCTTACGAGCAGAGGAGTGGAAACAGAGGTGCAGCTAGACGGAGACGCTGCGCTGTTGTCGGATCTACTACATGGATGCGTTTGTCGTGGCACCCAAAGACTGGCGGGCCTCCAGAGAGGACCGCAAGGACCGAAGAGAGTAAAGAATCATTGATGCCCCTGCACATAAGTTGTAGTTGCCCTAAACAACACACATACAAGCATACACACACACATACACGGAATGGCTGAGCCAGGTACACTATAACATCATCCAGTTATAACATCAAATCAGCGGAAACGGTTTTTTTTCTGCTTTGGGCACGAGACTTCGCTCTTCTGCATGTTGTGCTATCTTTATTAAAGATTCAGAGCATGTTCTTTTCACTTTACAGGGGAACATAAAAATCTAGAGACTTTTTGGCCGACACATCACGGTGGAGACTCTATTTCCACTGAGTAGCGATGAAGTAGAAGAAACATTTTTAGGAAAATTCATCCCACCAAGTTTCGTTCTGTGGTAACTATAGGTATTTCCGTTTTTTCAAGTCGGGGGCTGGCATGGACACCGAACTTTCACTTTAATATTCTGTGTGCTGTGGCAGCGTAAGTAGGCAAGTCATGCAAACTTTTAATGCAAATTTTTGGGGGACGTCACTAGCTATCTTCGCACCAGATTTGTTGACTCTAGCTGTTTGGTCTATCGATTTGCACATCGAGGTGTACTGTCGTGTTATCGATATCCCAGCTACCCAGTAAGCGTAACGCACCTATGATGACACTTTTTCTGACGCAGACATGGACAAATATATTTACAAAGTTTCAAGACTCTAACTTTAAGGTTTTTGATGAATGGAACAACATGACGGAAAATGAACAAAACAATTATACTCTTGAACTTCGATACTAGACTATTAAAAAATAAAAATATGAATACGCTGGCTCTGCGGGAAGAATGGGCAGGAACTAGTTTTCCATCAGTTTGTTTAGGAACCAAACAAATTAAGGAAACAACATTTACAAATAAAGAGCAATTATAGAAAAATTGCAGTGCTTAAATGGTGAATCACAGGGACTTCCAACACTTTACTCGACCGCGACATACTGCAGTTCTACAAAACGTGTTCCGAGGGTTCTCTCATCATGTTTTGTGGCTTTCGGCATCGCTGGGGTCTACACCAGATTCAACAAGTGTATTTCGACGATATTCCTCTGAGTCTTGGTGAGTCTGTTAGTGCCTCATTTTCCTTTTATCACCCCTATCTATAGATCCGCATCTATTCTGAGGGCGATCGGCAAATCGGCAAAGTCACCACTAGACTCAACAAGTGCACCTCGAGGATATATCTGGAATAAGCTAGCCTGCTGATGTCTCCAAGCCCTAGCATTAACCTGCTAGATATTAAAGTCGAAAGCGACACCCGAGACGCATTCAGAGTGTCATTCCCGACCACCTGTAGACTTTACCACGCACAGATAGTTTTCTGTGTGTTGCAAAGGCCCTTCACAGGGAAAACTGCTTATCAATATCTAATAGTCTCAGAATACAAGTTAATTGTATGAAAACTTGTACAGGGACAGAGATTCATACAAGGCCTAAAAATTCTGTTTGGCACATACAAGAATGTTGTGTAGCCGGTATGAGTATATATGCGTAGCTCAGCAGCCCTTATTTCTTAAGTCATTAGTTAGCCTCGAGTTTCTTCAGAATGAAAGAAAAGAAGACCAGAACAGATTTACACAGGAGGAACCGCTGCATTCGGATGTAACTGACTGCGGAATACTCTAGTATAATAACGAGAAGTCAGAAGTCTGCTTGTAAAAGGGGAGTACGGGTGCGGCGGGACGTGACCTTCAGAAACTGTTTAAAGCATATCTTTGGGGGACGTCACCAGCTAAATTTGATTACTCTTGCTCACAAACTGTGAAAGACATACAGATTACAGATTGACGCAGACTTGGACCAAGATATTTAGGTGCACGAACAGACAGACGAACATGCAGCATGACTGACACTGCACAAAACATATATACTTTTTAGGTATCAGACTACTCAAAATATATGATAAAAGCAAATGATACCTAGTACCAAAGATTATTTAACACTAAGATATTGCGCTGCATACAATCAGCCGGTCGTATGGCGGTATCAGTACCAGTCGTGCCTGTACAACCCGCTGTCAGACCCGCCAAATAATGTATACACAAATTTTGAATAAACCTTTTCAAATATGAAATTGTTCAATGATTACAGATGTGACACTCTGTGGTGTAGAAGATATAGACCTTCAAAGTTGACTCATTTCTTATACACTGAACCTATTGAAAATGGGTAAAAAGGGTATAATGGTTTGGTGCAAAAGTATGTAACAGGAAGAAGGAATCATCTCCGACCCCATAAAATAGATATATTCTTGATCAGCATCACCAGCCGAGTCGATATAGCCATGTCCCTCTGTCCGTTTGTCTGTATGTATGAACGTGTCGACCTCAGAGACTATAAGAGCGAGAGAAACACAAGCTCGTCTAATCCCTAGGCAGTACACCGTAATCATATAATTTAACATAATCCAAAAGTCAGTCTCCCCTTACAATAACCCTATATGAATTGTAGATAAGAAAGTTACTGACGAAGCGGGTAATTGAATCATGCGTTTAGTTATTGATTTTCGTAAGCTCAATGAACGAACGATACCCGACAAATAACCCATGCCGAATATTCCCTTTATACTGGGGAACTTAGGCAAAGTCAAGTATTTTTCAACGCTAGACCTCAAGTCTGGCTACCACCAGATTATACTCGTAGAGCAAGACCAAAAGAAAACTTCGTTTCCGGGAAGAACGAATTTCGTAGACTCAGATTTGGTCTAAAAAATGTGGCTATCATTTTCCAGAGGACCATCGACGACATAATGCGGGAAAAAATAGGCAAATTTTGCTATGTCTACATCGATGACGTGATCATCTAGATAATAGTCACGGCAAAACTGCGGCACTATCTATATGGGGTTAAGGATATAAATATCTTTACCGACCACCAGCCTTTAACCAATCCTAACGCTAAGATTAAAAGGTGAAAAGCGCGCATAGATGAATCTAGATATCTTCTCTACTGATAAGAATTTTTTCACTTGCATTGACAAATTCTCCAAGTTTGCTGTCTCGAGAACCATTGAAGATCTGAATCCAGCATTGCTTCAGTTCATTGTGACAATGAACCATCATTGAACTCACACACGATCTCCTCCATGCTGATCAACCATTTCGGAGTCAGCATTTCAAACGCGCCCCCTACACAGTAGAAGGCAGGTAGACACATTGGTAGACACGAGTACGTGGTCGGCCATTATTATTTGCGCTTTTGTTTTGATCGCGAACAGTGCGATGCATGAGACAACGATTAGCTGTTGCCTTACTTCATTCCTCTTGTTGTTGTCGCAGAACTTGAGTTTCTCAATTTTCGACTTTTAGTTCAATCTGCTTGCCAATGCCTTAGATATAGGGTAGTATGGGAGGGTAGTATATTCTTTATAAGAACTTTGTGCAATTGTATGGCCAAACGTGAGATGCTTAAATATGACTTCCAAAATATATATGCGTATGTATATATGTATTGGGAATTAGGTAGATCATTAATGACTTATTGAACAGGTTAAAATGACTATATACCAATTTAACACTAACCGTAAAATAAACGCATTTTTCATTCAAATACTTAACATTAATTGTCCCTGTATTAAAAGTATTTATAATAATAATTAACTTGAGCTTAATTGAATATTGTAATAAAGGGTAGTAAACGTTGTGCAGTTTGTGCAACCACAACCATTATGTGTTGTTGTTGTTTTTCTATGTCTACATCGATGACGTGATCATCTAGATAATAGTCACGGCAAAACTGCGGCACTATCTATATGGGGTTAAGGATATAAATATCTTTACCGACCACCAGCCTTTAACCAATCCTAACGCTAAGATTAAAAGGTGAAAAGCGCGCATAGATGAATCTAGATATCTTCTCTACTGATAAGAATTTTTTCACTTGCATTGACAAATTCTCCAAGTTTGCTGTCTCGAGAACCATTGAAGATCTGAATCCAGCATTGCTTCAGTTCATTGTGACAATGAACCATCATTGAACTCACACACGATCTCCTCCATGCTGATCAACCATTTCGGAGTCAGCATTTCAAACGCGCCCCCTACACAGTAGAAGGCAGGTAGACACATTGGTAGACACGAGTACGTGGTCGGCCATTATTATTTGCGCTTTTGTTTTGATCGCGAACAGTGCGATGCATGAGACAACGATTAGCTGTTGCCTTACTTCATTCCTCTTGTTGTTGTCGCAGAACTTGAGTTTCTCAATTTTCGACTTTTAGTTCAATCTGCTTGCCAATGCCTTAGATATAGGGTAGTATGGGAGGGTAGTATATACTTTATAAGAACTTTGTGCAATTGTATGGCCAAACGTGAGATGCTTAAATATGACTTCCAAAATATATATGCGTATGTATATATGTATTGGGAATTAGGTAGATCATTAATGACTTATTGAACAGGTTAAAATGACTATATACCAATTTAATACTAACCGTAAAATAAACGCATTTTTCATTCAAATACTTAACATTAATTGTCCCTGTATTAAAAGTATTTATAATAATAATTAACTTGAGCTTAATTGAATATTGTAATAAAGGGTAGTAAACGTTGTGCAGTTTGTGCAACCACAACCATTATGTGTTGTTGTTGTTTGTCGTGCTGCGTTTTGCCAATTCCCGTTGGAATCGTTCACATGCAAATTACGAAGTTTATCGATATTTTGTCGATATGGTATTGTATTTAGAAATGCGTTAGAGATGCATGTGCTGGTACAACTCAATTATATCGAATAAATATCGTTAATTGTTTCTATTGCATTAAGAAATGCATTTGATCCTCTATTCATACGTTCACTTTGACAACGTATGACAATTGATTATTTGGTTATGTTATTAAGGGACTTATTAATTTATTATTAGGTATGTTCCTTAATGTTTATTTTGCGAGATGACCAGACGTGGTGCAACTCGTCTTGTTATGCCGACGGAGCGCCTGAGCATGTTATGAGTTAACTGAAGATACGTTTTCTATTTCGTCCGGCGATACACCGGCTTTATTGAATAACTATTTCAGACTAAATATACGAGTACAATTATGATTCTTAAGAAGCCTAAGACAGAAGAAAACGCTAAGCCCCGCATGTAGTGCTGAGCCTTGCATTTCCTTATTATAGCGGCCACACAAATATGTCGTGATTGCCGACTATGCGACCCGTTCAAGTGGTCTTGGAAACATGTTTACGACTTCAACCGAACGTTGATGTTCTTTAACTTAAGATCAAGTGCTCGAGGTGTCGTGTTCATCACTTCAACCGAACCTCGATGTTTAATGACTTAAGAAATAAGAGCTGCTGAGCTACGTATCGTAGCGGCCGCACAACATCGTTGTATCTGCCAGCTGGACAACCAACAGCCAAACATACAATGCTGTGACGTGGTGTCATATTATATTTAATTTATGAATATGACATTAGTTAACTACCGCCCCTTCAAGTATAAGGCCGCCCCTGGCCGGTTCAAATCTGGCAACGGACTGCTTTATTCCTTCTGAATTTTTCTTCATGTTGTTCAACCACCAGAACGCGATGCAGATACCAGCAAGCACCATAAGTACTAACCCTATGATGAGGGTTACACTGAGCGTGCGGCTTGTGCCGAGTTCCTCCTTGAATGCCTGAATGGTCTCCAAGTTACGTCCGTTCAATCGGTGAAGGTACGGAAGACTTAGGATGTCCTGGCTGGCAGTGATGTTTAACAGAGGGGATTTTGCCACTCCCGGTATTCTGTTCTCGGCGTTGTCGCGGTTGATAAACAGCGAGCCATTGATTGTAGCTCGTTCGTCGAAAGTGATGAGGTATGTGCCCCGTACTTGGACTTCGGAACCATTATCCAAGCATACTTTTGCCGGATGATCGTTGATGATGACAATTCCATCATCCACGTATGTGATAGGCTCCAGATTGCTCGGCTGTGACTCACAGTGCGCCACTAGTTTCGAGTGGAGTTCGCTAGCGCATGAGCTTCTTGCTGACAGTCTGCAAAAAGTTGCCGTTGGTGAGGCGGT